>JAYESA010000006.1:222499120-223099120 GCA_036927795.1 Iris macrosiphon
CTAAAATATTTTTTTCTTTTAGTTTCATTCTAATGCCAACAGAAAATCTTTCTGGTATTCAGGAGATAAAAGATATTCCGGTATTTTCTATTATATCTTCTTCATAGTTTGCTATTTTAAAATTTCCCTGGTAAGGGGATGGTAAATATGATTTTCAAGGGTAATTTCGGGGACATTCATCCGTTTTTCTGCCAACTTGATTCATATGGTGGTGATGCATCTTGCGTGGCGAAGCTTTAAACCTATGAAGGTGAGCACGGCTAGTTAGGCGTTGTGCCTGTCTGTCGTGCCATTTAGGATAACACATTAATAGTAACAGTAAACTAATTATTATGTTTTTATGTTGTTTTCTTTTACTTCAATACTTTAATAATTATGCTTCCTGTGAGCATTTCAGGTCAGATTGATTACTGACAAGGAGACAAATAAACCTCGTGGATATGCCTTCATTGAATACATGCATACACGAGATATGAAAAGTGTGTTAATTCTCTCTGTAGTTTTTTTTTCTTCTTTCTATTATCTTGCTATTTTAAGGTGTCGGAATGCTGATACTATTTGCAAAATGCAGCTGCTTACAAACAAGCTGATGGAAGGAAGCTTGATAATAGAAGAGTTCTTGTGGATGTTGAACGTGGTAGAACTGTTCCAAATTGGCGTCCTCGAAGGTTGGGTGGTGGTCTTGGATCAACCAGGATTGGAGGTGAAGACCTTAATCAGAAGCATTCGGGAAGGTAACTATATGCTTATTCCTCCTGATTTATTATCGCGTATAGGCTGTATTTGTGAGTTAAAAAACTGCTTTTGTGGTTTTTGAAGGAGTGAAGAAGGAAAATCAGTTAAAATTGTAGCTATATTTTTCTATGAAGCTACTGCATAGCTTTTTACATTTTATGCGAGCGAGAGATGGAGTCATATGCTTAATCCTGATAAAAGTCTGCTCTATGTATTTCTATCGTAGCACATATTTTGCATTTTTAGCTTTCATGGATGTTCCTTTGTTGTTCTCATTGCTCTTGCATAGATAAAGAAACCCACATAGGTGATGTTCCATCTTGTTGCTGGTAGCACGTCTTTGACTCACCATCAGAATCATTTGTGTGTTAGAATTTCTTGCCTTATATTAGATTCATGCAAATGATGAACCAGTCCAGATCGGATGGCCGGTGAGAGTGCGTGTATCCCATGTATCATTAGTAGTCAGTGTTTTGCCTCTCCAAATCTTGCGACCTTCTCTCAAAAGAGTCTCATAGCATGAAGTCAGCTAGCCTTACGATCAGTGATTGAGGTTTAGTCAGCTATCGATCTTTATCTACCGGGTGCTTTGGACTCTCCCTTTGCCTCTTTTGAATACCTGGGATGGAAAAGCAAAGATCATATCGGAGAAGGGCAATCACTTGTTCTTAAAACCATCATTCTTAAGACCAAAGAGTTGGGCTTAAAAAGGGGGGAGAGCACTCTGTACTCGAGGCAAGCAGAGATAGGAAATAATTATCCGGGACCGCCATCTCTCTTTTTTAACTAAACTAATGCTGGATCTGAAGCACCCCTTTCTGCATAAGTGGTTTAGCAGTTATTGGAGCTTTTGAAGAAGCATTTTTCTAGCAAAATTTCGTAAAACCCTTATGCGAAATGCAAAAACATGTACCATTTTTGAGATCCTTGGAATTGTAGACAGGGATCGTCAACAAATCTTATTAGATATTCGTTGGATCCTTGGAGCAGCTTTCAAACGAAGTATAAGCAATATGGTAGCTTAGAGAAATGTTCATTTGTTGAGATTTTCATTCAGAACGCCCTCTTCAATTGGGCTAATCCAAGAGCCGAACTACCCCATTTTTCTCTTCAGCTCGATACCGATGTCACGTCCCGATTTCCGCTAGTTCGAGACATTGCTTTAACTCTTCAAACGAGGCTTCGCAGTCGGCGGATCACTTGAATACGACTCCCTTCTGTGTGAGACGAGTCAAAGGTGATTCTAACTTGAAGTCTTTCACGAAACGCCTGTAGTAGCCCGCTAGTCCGAGGAAGCTTCGAATCTCACTGACGGATGCATGTCGCTTCCACTCGACGATGGCTTCAACTTTCTTTGGATTGACTGAAATGTCTCCCGCATAAATGATGTGCCCAAGGAAAGATACACTGCTCAGCCAGAACTCACACCTACTCAGTTTTGCGTATAGCTTGTTGTCCCGAAGAGTCTGTAGCACGGTCCGCAAGTGCTCTGCATGTTCCTTCCTATTCTTCGAGTACACCAAGATATCATCAATGAACACTACTACAAACTTGTCGAGATATGACCGGAACACACGATTCATTAAGTCCATAAAGGCGGCAGGGGCATTGGTTAGTCCGAATGACATTACCAAAAACTCATAGTGGTCGTAGCGAGTGCGAAAGGCTGACTTCGACACGTCGTCCGGCTTGATCTTGAGCTGATGGTAACCCGAGCGAAGATCAATTTTTGAAAATATCGTCGCACCTTGTAGTTGATCAAAGAGGTCATCGATCCTGGGAAGGGGATACTTGTTTCGAACAGTGGTCTTATTCAATTCACGATAGTCGATGCAGAGCCGCATCGAGCCATCCTTTTTCTTCATAAATAATACATGTGCGCTCTACGGATACACGTTCGGACGAATATACTCATGATCTAAGAATTCTTGTAACGGGACCTTTAACTCTTTTAGTTCTGCCGGGACCATTCGATACGGAGATTTGGAAATCGATCGAGTCTCTGGAAATGTATCAATAGTGAACTCTCTCGGTCGAACGACATGTCGGGGAACTCATCTGGAAACACATCAGGAAAATCCGCCACAACGGAAGTAGACTCTACGTTTGCGCAATCTCGCTGAGTGTCTCGAAGTACCCTTCACAGTCGAAATGTATTATCCGTCGAGCAGACTTTGCAGAGATCACCATGCAGGCATTCGACGCTCTCGACGGTGGACAACACGCATAGCTAAATTCGATCTTGCCAGGCAGACGAAACACAACTTTCATTCCCGCACAATCAATGGTAGCCGAGCAAGCGCCGAGCAAATCCATCCCTAGAAAGATGTCGTAGTTCCTGATGTCTAAGACTATCGCATCAAGTGATAATTTTTTTCCTCCGATGCAAATGTTACCTTCACGACAAACTAAGCGAGCCGGCAAATTCACGTCCGATGGAGTACTGACGCTAAGGTTTAGGCCTAGCGGGGTCATAGGAAATGTGTTCTCGGCGGCAAAATTCGCCGCAATGAAACTGTGTGGCACCAGAATCAAACAATACTCGAGCAGGTACATTATTGAAAAGTAATATACCTGAGACCATCGTGTTTGATGAGAACGCCTCTTCCCGAGTCAGAACATAGACCTGGCCTTAAGCGTTCTGCGGTGTCGTCTGGTTCGCTCGAGGTGCTCGACCCTGATCCTTAGGCGGACGATATGGTCGCCGTTGTTGGTTTGGTCCTCCTTTCAGACAATCCCGATGCATGTGGCCAGGGCGACCACATCGGAAGCATCCTCCATTTGGTATGGCAGTCTTTAGTGAGGTGTCCGCCACGATTGTATTTGTCACAGTGGAGCCTATTGTTCCTCCCCGGATTTGCACCCTGATAACCATCGTTTGTAGGACGCTTTGGCGCGTTGTTACCTTCCGTGTTGCTAGCGCGCTTGTGATGGAAATTTTGCACACCGTCGGTGCGAACTGGGGAGTACTGTGGCTTTAAGGAGGGCGTGGTTTAGAGACTCGCATGGTACGGTACTGAGGGACAACGACGTGGGCACGAATAGGTCACAGTCCTATTTCAAATCTTCGAGCTCGACTTTCGGCGTCACCTAGAGGAGACTTGGCAAATTTTGCAAGCCTGTTGAATTCTGCGGCATACTGCTGCACTGTCATATCTCCTTGTTGAAGATGTGTAAATTCGTCTTCTCGCGAGAGACGGTTGGTGGAAGGTACTCCTCTTCGAATGCTTTACGGAACACGGGCCAAGAGATAGTCTTGTCATCTTCACTCAAGATAGCTTGTTTATGCACATCCTACCAATCATGTGTATTTAAATGCAGCTGGAGCTGAGCGCAAGCAACTCTCTTCGTCTCATCCATGCGAAGCACTTCAAAGTGGTCCTCTAGCTCAACCAGCCAATCTAACGCCACAGAGGGGTCCTCAGTCCCTTTGAAGGTAGTATGGCACATCTTCTTAAACTCTGATATTTGAAGGATGGAACCCTTCTCGTCTGAGGTCGGAGGTTCCTGAGAGTCCTGAAGTCCCGCGGTCTCGGCTACAACTGACAATGTCGCGACGGCCATTGATGCAGAATTGTTGTTGGCGACGAGCGTCGTCACAATCGTTTGCAGAGTATTCATCTGCTTATGTTGTGCCTCGGCCTGAGTCCGTTGCGCCTGAAATTGAGCCTCAATCCGGGACTCAAATTGGTTTTGATGTAATTCTGCCTGCCTCTGCTGCGTTTCCATCAAACGCATCATCCGTTCGAACGGATCAACAGAGGGTGCGGCTGCTTGACTTCCCGAGCTGCCCAAAGTACCGGAACTGCTCCCTTGCACTTATGCCACTACCTGCGCTTGTGCGTCCGGCTTTGAGGCTGTTCCTTGAAAGAAAAGTAACTTACATCAGTCTCAAAACATATTATGGACTCACTGTACGAAACACATCTCATTTTGGCCAAGCGAATTCAAGAGTTAAAACTCGGAGGGACAGGGTCGTTTCAAGAAAACTCTTCTGACACGAAGGTCAAAGGATCTGAAGTTATGCTCCGATACCAATATATCACGTCCGGGGGACGATTATTGAACTAGCAGAAATCGGGGCGTGACAACCGATAGTCAGATACCGTACAGTTTGGCATGTCCCGATCTGATACTTATCGCTATTAACCGATACCAACGTTGGAGATCTTTTTTCTAGTCAATTCGGTAGAAAAATTTGAACGAAAAAGACCAATGAGCAAGGGTCTAAAGGCATAGTAAGGTTGTACAAGCATGTAAATGAAGAAAACTTATTTATCGCAGGTAAACCAATCTGTAAGTGTGAGTATTATTTCATTTAGTTTCAAAACAACTAAGAAACAATATAGAAAATACTTAAAATTATGTCTAAATGTATTTTTTTAAAATTTTAATAATTATTTGCTTTCTGATACCAAAAAAATTGATATTTCGATCCGAAACTGTTGATACCGGCGATCCCGATACTCATAGAAAAATGTCCTATTTTGATACTGGCATTGCAAACCTTGCTCTTCAGTCAACGGGAGAAATAGAATTCCCAGATCGTTGCCTTGTGCCTTTCTTAATCTAATAGAAACATTTTTCAAAATAAAAGTGAAAACTTGACTGCACCCACGTATTTGCTTGAAATAAGAATGTATAGTTATCAACAGAAGCATCTATATTTTTTGAAGTTCTTAGAGCTCTTGGTGGTGAATATACTTAAGAGAATAATCAACATGGGTAAAGTGCAAAAAATTTCTCCTTAGATTTGCCTCGGAAGCAAAATAAGACCTATTAGACGCTTATAGTAAATAAATCCTCCCGTAATAAAATTTTCGATCAAAACGTTCCCTCCCGTCAACTAAACGTTAGAATTTAATGTTAAATTTTTTTTGAAAAAACTAAACTAAATCCTCCCGTAATAAAATTTTCGATCAAAACGTTCCCTCCCGTCAACTAAACGTTAGAATTTAATGTTAAAAAAAATTTGAAAAAATTAAACTACCCTCCCCTCCCCTCCCCCCTCCAGCCCCCTCCCCTCCTCCTCCCCCCACCTTGCCTCCTCCCTCCTCCCCCCACCGTGCCTCCTCCTCCTCCCCTCCTATTTCTCTCCCCTCCTTCCCGCGTCGCCGGCCTCCTCCTCCCGCAGACCTCTCCCCCTCTCTCTTCGACACCCCCGTCTTGCTTCGGTGGCTGCGCAGCAGCAGCGGCAGGAGACGACAGCAGTGGCGGCGGGGTGCGCGGGGAAGCGCGGAGTGGTGCTGGAGGAGGCGGGGGGAGGAGAGGGCGGAGGTGCGGGTGGAAGGAGGGGGGGAGCTCGGGGGAGGGGGGGAGGGTGGAGCTCGGGGGTGGCGCGGAGGAGGGGGAAGGATGCGGAGGAGGAGGGGAGATGAGGGGGAAGGAGGAGGAGGAGGAGGAGGGGGGGGGGGTCGCCGGCGGGGAGGAGGGCACGGGGAGGGTGGTGAGGGCTCAGGTGGGGAGGGGTTTGTATTAGTTAGGAGAATTATGGTTATGATTATGATTAGGATTATGGAGGGGTAGATTAGTCATTTCAAGTCTAAATTAACGGCATAATCCAAAATGGGTGTAAACCGAGCAAAAATAAAAAAATGGAGGTTTTTTAAAACCATGGGACTTTAAATGCAAAAATGCAAATCTAAGGAGGAGTTTTTTTGCACTTTACCCAATCAACATGTGTTTCTTTTTTCTTGCTTTCCTGACCACTATCGGTAAGCTTATACTACTTCAAGACAATAGTCTCAAATATCCTTGCAAATCAAGTCATCTGCATGTTTGGTGGCTGTCTGTTTCGTCAGTCAAGCTGACAGCAAAAATTTTCTCTCTAACCTTTTGGAAATATTGGTAGATCCTCTTTATGATTGATTTTAATGCGTTGAGTATCTTATGTTTGTTTATTGATCAGGGAACAACAACAGGTTGCATCTGGAGCACCGCGAAGATCAGAAGAACCGAGGGCAAGAGAAGATCGGAATGCTGACCGGTAAGCATATTTATGCTTCTTTCATTTAACTTGATAAACTTCAAAAGCATCTGGAGGAACAAATGCAACAAACATCATGAATGCAACATTTTTTCAAAGTGCCAGCCACTCTTCATCACTGGTTTCAAACCCAGGATTCCCCCAGCCCAATGTCCACCCAACCAGCCCAAACACACATGCACATACCAAAGGTCTCAACCATTGTCCAACCTTTTGGTCTCAACCAGGATTCACATCCCCACAATGCAGCAATTATTTCTGCTGCAATCTTGTTACATTTTGTTGTATGGATAGCTGCTAATGCACATTGCCTTAATTTAAATTTCTGTGTTAAGAATGAAGTACCAAAGAATGCAACTTTACAGAATAGTAGTAAATTCACGTGCAAACACGTAAAATACATTTTTCTGAGTTTAAATATTTGAATATATTTAAATTTAGATTTGTTATATATAAATCTCCGATATTATTAAAAAACTAGATAGAACTTTAAATTATATTAAGATAGTTTAAATATGATTTGAATATATTTTAATTAAAATTTATTATAGATATCTTTGTAGAACTTTGGATATATGTTTAGGTAATACCATATTTTTAGTTTAAATATTATTTGAATATTGAATATATTTTAATTTAGATTTGTTATATATATATATATATATATATATATATATATATATATATATATATATATGTTTATAGAAATTTGGATATATGTTAAGGTAATTATAAGAATTATAAGTTTTTTTTAATGTGAGGGATATGCATACGGTGGTATTCAGAAGGATTAATTTTTTTATTAATTAATGGAGGATAAACAAACGGCTTAGATGGCTCATTTTTGAGTCGTTTTCAAGCTGTATGCATTATAATAGTAGAGATATAAAGAGAGCATGTGAGTGCTCATCTAAATGAGGTGCCATGAGGAAACCTTTCCAACTTCTTTTCTAATACTGCATTTGCAAGTAGGGGTGAGCATTATTCGGTTTTGGACCGAAAACTGAACCGAATCGAGATTCGGTTCGGTTTTTAAAAAATCGGTTCGGTTTCGGATTTGAAAATACTAAATTTTCTTATTCGGTTCTGTTTCGTTTCGATTTTTGGTTTCGGTCTAAAATCGAAAACCGAATAAGATTTATACAATTATGTAAATATCCTAATTCTATGCATATTTTGTGATTAAAAATGTGTGTATTTTGAAAAATAACAATTCTATGTATATGTTTTGAAGCCCAACTTTGGACACAACTTTGAAATACAACAAATGTGTGTATAAAATTATAATTTTTAATATAATTTAACTAGGATTCTAACCTTAGGTCCGATACATTAAACAATAGTAATAGTCCAACCGAATAACCGAATAGATTATTCGGTTCGGTTTCTGTTTTGGCTAATTTCGGTTCAATTTCGGTTTTGGATTTTTAGAATTTCAGTTTATTCGGTTTTGACTAATTCGATTCGGTTGAAACCGAATAAATCAAATGCTTACCCCTATTTGCAAGTGTGGCAAACTTGGCTGCCACCCCGAAATTCTCATTTGGAACCCTTTTATGCAAAAATAAAATGCAAAAAGATTAAACACACTACCAACAGCTAAATATTTTGCTTTTTCGTGAAAGAGCATTATCCATACTTACATTTATCAAACTAAACAGCCCCTATGACTGTCTTCTGTTTCTCTACAATCTGGTCTGATCTTTCTTGGAATATTCTAGTCAATAACAGTGCTATTATAATGGTAGGGAGAAATCACGAGACAGAGGGAGGGACAGGGAGCGAGAGAGGGAGAAGTCACGAGAACGTTCCCATGATAGGGGAAGAGATCGGGACACAAGGGAAGACAGGCACCACCACCAAAGAGACCGTGATAGGACAAGAGACAGGGACAGGGAAAGAGACCATGGACATGGTCGTGACCGTGACCGTGACCGGACTCGTGGCAGAGACCACAGGGAGAAAGATCGTGGTCGCGATTATGATCGGGAACGTGGCCGTGATCGTCCTCGAGACAAGGAGGGGGAACGGGACAGCGGTAAAGGTTATGACCATGCTAGCCATGAAAGGGACCGTGGATACAAACATGAAATGGATGTTGACTATGACCTCAATGAGCCGATACATGAACAAGAGCGGGATGGTACAAGAGATAGGGAACTGAAGCCTGGTGAACATCACAATGAGAAATATGATGATGTGCAGCCTTATGGTTATGGTGAGCCCGAGCATGACCGGGAGAGGGTGAAGCGCAACAAACCTGAATATTATGGCAATGATCGATATGAGAAAATGGGGGGTGACGATGACGAAGGAGATCTGGATCAGCCTGAGGAAGGGGAGGCTAGAGAGCATGATTATGGGTACCAGCGTTCAGAAAGATCTCTCTCCCGTGATGATCATTGAGGTTGGTTGTTGTAGAAGTGCAATCAGATAGTATTTGGACTTTTTGCAGCTTTTTGTTATTTTCTTTTGTCTAATGCAGTTTCATGTGAGTAGTAGCTTTGTTGGAAACTGTTCGAAGTTGCAGTTCAAACATCTGCACTTTTCTGTAGTTTTTCCCCCCTTTGAATCTTCTCGTTGGATATTTTGAATCTATGCTGTTTGAATTGTTACTGGAATGATTTTTATTTCTAATTGTGTCCATTGTGGAAACTGGCGTCTTATTTCCTGATTGTGTATGGAAATCTGTCTTGCTTCTCCTTATTATATCGATTATATCAGTATCAGAGAATCGATATCGGACCATTTCTATGAGTATTGGGATCGGTGATAGCGGTGGTTTTGGGTCAGAGTATCGGATTTTTTTGGTATCAGAAAACAAAATAATTATTAAAATTTTAGAAAAAGTATTTTATATATTTAGACATAATTTAAAGTATTTTTTGTGTTGATTCTTAGTAGTTTTGAAATTGAATTAAATATTAGTCATCCTTACTGATTGATTTACCTGGATATATAAGTTCTCTTTTTAGATGCTTTTACAATCTATGTTTTTACATTCTTGCCGATTGGTCTTTTTTGTTCAATTTTTTTTGATGAATTGACTGAAAAGAGAGACTCGAATGTTGGTATCGGTCAATATTGATATCGGTTGGTATCGGATTGAAACATGACAAATCGTATCGATATTGGCCGATATTGCAAATTATGCTCCTTATTGTTACTCAAGTAATCAGATTATTTTGCCTCGTTGAAAGTGCTCTAACATGACAAATCGTATCGATAGCAGCCGATATTGCAAACTATGTTCCTTATTGGTATTCAAGTAATCTGATCATTTTACCTTGTTGAAAGTGCTCTATAAGATGATTACTTTTCCTAATTTGTTGGAAGTTGGGATAATTTAGTAAATTAATGGCTTTTTATCGAGAGGGTTAGGCCTCCTGCCTATACTGAAAATTTATCCATTGTTTAGTTGTTATGAGGTTCTCATGAGTTTTCAACATTGTAATTTGCCAGTCCAGTTGAGTACTGTATTTTCTTGAATGACAATTAAAAGGGATGCAAAAGCATTGGGTTGCCCCAAGCTTTAATATTCTACCACATGCAAAGCCCAGAGAAACATGATCATACTTGGGATAAAAAATTGAGTAGATTTGAGCAGGCTCTAATTTTAGGCTGTTCCACCGAGGTGAATGCTATGTTGCACAGATGCTAGAACAACAAGGAACATGCTTGGCAAAGCTGATGAGCTGAGTTATTTCAGAATGTCATTTTTTTTAAGACCAGCTTGCGGAATCAAAACATTGGAAAGAAAAATTCATTCATTTTCTGTATTTGGATGTCAAAGAAAAAGAACATTGAAAGAAAAATGGTTCCTAAAGGAAAGAAAAAAAATAGCCATCCCAAGGATTCAATTCCTCAACCAATTTCTTGCATTTATTACAAAAATTTAGGACTAAACTATCTCTGCTTAAAAATGTTTTTGACTATATTTCTGGTCTTTAAAATTACAAATTTTATGTCCATGAAAAGAGCAAAAATTAATCTTTTTTTCCGCGAACCAAATGAGACCCAACGGTGTTCGTACAATATGCAGTCACCAGACTTATGTTTCTTTACCATCAAGTAAATCCATTTTTCAAAATTGAATTTGGAAAAAAAGCTAACCAAAACCCAACTGAAAATCGTCACAACCGATCAAAATCAAATGGATTATCTTATTCAGTTTATGTCGCTTTAATCGATTGGGCCTTTTTACAGTTAAAGGGCCATATTTATCGTAAATGGGCCGGGCCCAGAATATGTGTCACAAAATATAAATATACATATTCACATAAATAAATAAATAAATAAAATCATGATTTAAAAAAATCTAGAGAAACTTTCTACAAAAAATTTGTCATACAAATTCACAGAACCTTGATGTCAATTTCTTTTTTGCACATTCACATAATTGGCTTCAGATAGTCACAATTGTATGCTGCAACAAGTCATACATATTATACATAGGGTTATTTATACTAACATTTTCTGTGTTTTATGTTTATTACACAGACTTATTTTATTTTGAAAATAATTATACTAACCTCTCCTATGTTATATATTTTATGTAAAAGATTATTACACTAACAATCCTTATTTAAAAAATAAAACATAAAACATATGGGAGGTCTGTATAATTATTTTTAAAATAAGGAATGTCCGTGTAATAAACATAAAATATATGAGAGGTTTGTGTAAATAACCCTTATCTTTACTATTATAATACCGTTTAGAAACGGCTCAAAAATGAGCCCTCTAAGTCGTATGTATATCATAAATAATTTATTAATATATAAAAATTTAAAATATTTTTTAACTACCATATATGTTTTTTTTAAACTAACTACATGGTATTATCTAATTAGACACATATCCAAAACTAATTATTTTTATAACAAATCATAATTAAAATATATTCAAATTATATTTAAAATATTTAATATAATATAATTTTAAATTAATTTTTTTAATAATATTATAGATTTTTTTATTGCTGTACCTCACGTGAACGTGACTAGTCCATATAATTGGCTTCAGAAAATTTCAATTACATCTTTGAAAAAATTTAAAAATAAGAATACATATTTCACAGGATCTTACTTTCCAAAGATTTCATATTCACATAATTTGGCTTCAGAGTCCACACAGTCACAAATTTGCAGCCAAACCTCACAAATTTCCAATAACAACATGAGAACATTATGTTTGGAATTCAAAAAATGTTGCAACAACCAACCTCATTATTAGCCAATTTAATAAAAAAAATGCTCCAAGAAACCTGTAGATTGCAGGCTAGGCTGCAACTCATCATTGGCCAATTAAAGGGCTACTGGTGTACATTGTACACCGAGCAAAGTCTGAAATTCATCTTTAGCCAATTAAAAAAAAATAAAAAAAAATCCAACATTGCTGGAAGAGCCAACCCAACTGCCAAATATATTTCTCATGCTATTTTTTATTTCTATTATCATTTCATCTTGTTACATATTTTACTTGCACGTAATATCTATATTCTATTGTTTGTCTAATTTTTATGTTTAGTTTGTTTTATATTATATTTGTATTTTGTTGATTTAGATTTGTATTTGTTTTAATTCTGACTTAAATATGTGAACAATATTATGTGATTTATTTGCTCTGAGATCGATATAGTGATCCCATCTTTCCTCCATGATGTTTTGTATGCCTTCTGTTCTTAGTTTGTAGTTAGTGTAGCATACAAAATGTAGGCCTCTTGTTCATTATCTTTGATAGTTTAGTTGTTGTGGATGTATATTATGTATATGATTACATTATGGACCATTGAGATCATAGACAGCGTACTACCGCACTGCTGCGGCGTAGGCTGGACTTGGTTAAGTATTTATATTCCAAAAGTGGAAGCGAGTCGTGACACTAGCATTGAACTTATCAACAATTATGTTGGCCTACAAAAATATACTGTTTTAGTGACGGAATTATTCGTCGCTAAAATGCATATTTTTGTCGTTATTTACATTTTGCGACTGATTAGCGACGGAAATGTTCCGTCAGAAAAATTAATGTCGCTACGGAAATTTCGTCGCTAATCCGTGACGTATAATTGTCGCTACGGACATAATTCCAGCGACGGATCAGTGACGTATAATTGTCGTCGCTAAACTTTCTGACTACTTACCAACAAAACAGCGAGGGATTATGTGAGCCCAAATTTTTCCAAAATTTTTAGAATGTTTTGCACATTCAGGGCTCACAGAGTTTGTCGCTAATCCGTAGCTAAGTCATCACTCTCAGTGACGGATTAGCAACGGATTTTAGCGACAGACTCTGATACATGTTTGGCACATTTGTGTGTATCAGAAGTTTTAGCGACGGATAGTCCGTCGCTATGTAGTCGCTGGTTTGAGATTTTTCATCGACAATCCGTCGATGAACTGAGATTTTCCAGATTTTTCGTCGCTATTACTTCGCCAGTTCGTCGCTAAAGGTAATATTTTTTCCAGAAATTAATTTCTGCTGAGCATATACCTGTTATACATTCACCAATTTCCACATAAATAAATTTCACACAAGTAAATTCGACACAAACTAATAAAACCCACACAAACATGTACAAATATTATATATACAATGAAATAATAAAGTAATCCAAACATGTACAAATAACTGTTATACAATTCCACAAAGTCAAATAAATATAATCAAGTAAAAAAATACAACCAACTCAAAAAAATTCACAAACTCAAAAAATCCATCAAGTCGACGGTGGAGGTGGAGGAGGTGGCCGCTGTCAGCTAGCCATATACTGCGCCACAACCATAGCGATGATATCCTATAGATCATCAGGAGCAACGGCAGGCGGAGCAGTGGCAGGAGCCGTCGAAGGAGCTGGATGACCCATCGATGCCGTCGGAGGAGCTGGAGCCGTCGGAGTAGCTGGAGGACCCAACGTAGTAGCCGTCATAGTAGCCGTCGGGGGAGCACGTGCTGCAGCATCACAATTGTCTATCAACTGTCGGACCAGCCCATGTAGCTCATGCACAGTCGTCGTGAGCTACTCCAGAGATATCACACCAGAAGGAACGACGGAGCCGGACACTGATGGAGGTGGAGTAGCCATTGGAAGAGCTATGGAAAGAACCAAGGGCTGGGATCCCAACAATCCGGTACTGTCACGCCCCAGTCCCAAAATACCGAGGGACTAGACACGTGGCAATGGCCAGCAGCACACACCGATGGACAAACCCAATTTAATGGATCCATCAGGACGTACTTAAGCTGTAAAATCAAGTCTACGACAACAGGGCAAAACTAATCTCATCCATACAAGAATAAAATATGATCCACAGAATATAAGGAATGTAAATCATCAACCAGTCTCAACAAAGTGCTTCGGGGAACAACCCGATAAATATCTGATACAATGGTTCAACAGACCAAAATATAAATGATTGAATAAAATAAATACTGAGCATGAAAACATGGATGCTCAGGCAAAGTCTTCAGCTAACACCTCGTCCTCGGATGTCGGTACAGCTCCTGTATCAGCTCCTGCCACGGTCCCGTATACCTCGGGATAGATCTCGTCTGCAAATCCTGGGGACATAATCCGGATCCAGGTCCTCAGGGGACATAGCAAGGTACAGATAATACAAGCCAAAATAAATGTAGTGCAGAAAATAAATGAAATAAATAGGGTAAGTATGTAACCATCTATGTGAAATGCAAGATGAGAGCATCACGAGTACTTAGGCTGAGCCACGACAAGCTCTGTGTCGGGGAGCCGGTAGCGGTAATAACCGGTAATGTGTCTAGCTCTGCTACGAGAGTCTACGACCTCACAATAGTAGTAGATATATATAAAACAGCCTGTAGCCTGTGTGTCTCTCCCCACCCAATGTAACCACGCATCTCATGACCATAACGTCTCATGTCCATGTCAAGCGGGATCATAGCTAATGCAACAAGTCATAAAGTATCTATGAATATAGTATCTCTGTCAAGTCCTGTATCCTATACAGAATCACCATGAATATCTCAGGAAGATCCTGTCTCATGAATAGTGTCAAGTGTCCTGGGTCATAGTGTACTTGGTAAGACCAGTACGAGAATGTAAAGGGGTCACGAATGTCCATCTCTAGATGACAGTACACAACACCGCGTACGGTGTTGGCACCCGACTAATAATCGGACGCTGGGCAAGTCACACGGTCCTAGGTTAAGCATGCACAACAATATAAATGAAGCAAGAAAAATATGTAACAATACTGCAGAGTTTGGCAAGGTACACTTGCCTGGGGTTTGAATACCAATAGCGGTCCCTGTATCAGTGGATCCGGTAGTTACTCCTCCAAAAGCTGAAATAAACATCACCAACAGTCTCAGAAAATATCAAATATCTACAAACGCCTGTCCTTAAGTCCAATTTGGACACAAGGACAAAAATGACATTTCCGGGCCAAAGCGGGGTCCATATATGGGCCACTTTGCACCGAAAAGCGTGTCAGGGTCAAAGGTCTCCCAATTCCTTAAACTCAGTGTCAATAAGTCAAGAACGATGATACGAACCCAACGGAACTTCCAGAATTGGATTCAGATGAGCCGATCACAAAATCGTCCGTCAAGTGGAGCCGGTGGGGCCCACGATACGCGATTTTGTCAACGTTCTCAGAATCGAACCAAACTTGGGTCACAGGACCAGCGTATTGCTACGAGTCCGATGGCGTAAGTTTTGTCTCGATCCGACGTGTATACACAAAGTTACAACGTGTTCTAGAATGGACGGATACAAGGCGTTGTCGGCGGATACGCGTTGATTCCGGTGTGCACGCACATCCAAATCAACTTCTGCGAAATCCTGCACGTCCGTATCAACGACGCACACGTTTCGATAAAGACCGCGTGCGACCAAGTTGTCCCGTTTGGCGGGGCGCACTCAGTTTCGGGGTGAAACAGGACGTTGTTTTTCCTGTTTTTGGATCGCGGTTTGCGATCACCACAGGACGCGACGCACCGAACGGGTTGCACGGACATCGAGAGGGTTATACAGTCTACGCGACACAACTGACGGAATGGAAACGAAATAACAAGGAGAGAGAACGGGTTACCTGAACAGGGCTCCGTGAAACCGAGATTTCACGTGTCCGAGATGCTGTTTCGTGTCCTGGTCCGAATCTGCCGTGTCCGGGGCTAGGGCAGCGGGCGGCGCTCGGGTGGTGCCGAGTGGTGGTAAAGTCGGACAAGGAGGATGCCGGAGTGGCACTGTCGCCGGAGTGCGGGGGAAGCACAGACTGGCGGGGAAACGCTGGACATGTCCTCTGAATGAAAAGCATATCCTGGTACCTTCCACTCGTATGTATTTCTATAGCATCCACATCATCCCTCTTTAAAAGTTCACATGTAGAAGTAGGATCCCTAACATAAGTCACAGCTCTTATTTTATCATATGGGCTGTCACTACCCAATTCTAGAAAATAGGGTTGTATTTTTTTTTTTTTGATAAATAGTGTATTATATTTAATTATTTATATTTATAATTAATTAGTGCTTGTCTTATTTTTATTTTGATTGTTTTAGGGTTTTGGCTAGCCTGGACCCATGTCAGACCCTAGTGGACCCATGTCCGACCCAGCCCACACCCTTGTGAGAATTATTTTGGGGCTTAGAATTATTATTTTATTTTTAGGAGGTTAGTTGGAGAGATTTGGAACTAGTTTGAGCGCATTTGGAACCCGGAACCCAAAACCGAGTGAATAGGGGCGTTTTGGGAATTTGGAAAGTTGTAAATCCCCCTTTATTTAGCATTGGCCGGCCCTACCTACCACCCCCACCCGTGAGAACAGCCACAGCAGCCCCCTCCTCTTCATTTACTTCTTCTTCTTCATTCCTTCTTCTTCTCCACTTCTCCTTTCTTCTTCCTTCCTTCTCCAAGTGAGTTTTCTTCCATTTTTCTTCTTTCTTCTTCATTCCTTCTTCCTTAAGCTAACCCTAACCTTACATTTTCTCTAACCTAGGTGTGAGGGGCCTAGATCTAGTGTGAGAGCTAGAATTGGTAGCTTGGAGCTTGAGGGAGTTGATTTGGAGGGAATTTGGGACTTTGGCCTTGGGATTCCAACTCCCAAGAGGTAAAACCTAACTTTCCCCTTCCTAATTATTTTTTGTGTAGTATAATTAGTGTTGTAGAACCCTCCTAGACCCTAACCCTACCCGTAGGAGGAAGTTGGAACTAGTTTGGGTGAGTTTAGAAACTTTGACATTAGGTTTTGTGTCGAATTCGGGTGGAATCCGAATTTGGCCCAATTTTGGGTGATGCCCTAGGTTAGATGGACCTAGGTAGACGTTGTCGGGTGTCTAGAGGGTGAGTGCGTGTCTCCGTTTGGACACGGGAAGCCGCGTCGCGGAGAAACGGGCGTTTCGGGCGAAATTGGGGCTTTTCGTCGTCGCCGATTCTAAGTTTGTGTGCGTTTCCGCCACGGGCCTAGAATCGACGTGGGAGCACATTTTCTAGGATCTAGACATCGTGTAGAGCGCGTGGGTAAATTTTGGGCCGATTCCGAGTTTGTTTGGTGTGCGTTTCAGGAGGTTTTCCGAGCCGCGCACCACGTGTTCGTCGAAATGACCGAACGGCCATTTCGACTTGGTTTCCTCGTTTCGGCTTTGTGCGCTCATTGGGTTAGTATCGAGGAGTGTGTGCTAGAGTTTTCGGGCTATATTTTATATATTTTAGGGTATTGGTGAGTGTCGGGGTCGTTGGGCGTGAGTAGGGCGTGTGGTTTGAGTGTTGTGTGCGTGGTTGTGTTTGTATTGATATGTGTCTCTATATATATATATTTATATATATGTATGTGTGTTTATGTATATATATTTATATATATATGTGTGTATTTATATTTATGTATTTGTATATGTATATGTCTATGTGTATATATATATATGTATATGTGTAAGTGTGCTTGTGTGTGTATGTATATATATATATAGGTGTATGTATATATATATAGTTGAGAGTGTGTGTAGATATATATATAGTTTAGAGTGTGTGTATATATATATTTTGAGTGTATATATATATGTAGATATGTATATATATTTATGTGTGTGTGTATTAGTGTGTGAGTGTGTTAGTGTGTGTGTTAGAGTGTGTAGATGAGTGTATATATATATAGATATCTAGTTATAGATATATAGATATATATGTATGTATATATATATATGTATATATATATATGTAGGTGTGTGTGTGAGATGGAGGGGGGGGTAAAACTGAACTGCAGCAGCAGCACAGCAGCAGCAGAATCAGCAGCAGCAGTAGCATAGAGGAGCAGCAGCAGTAGCATAGAGGAGCAGCAGCCAGCAGCAGCATCATCAGCATGTAGAGCCAGCAGCAGCAGCGCGTTGGCAAGGCTAGTAGCGAGGGGTGTTAGCGAGGGGTGTTAGGTAATAGATAATAGTTAGAGTATATGTTAGATAGATAAGTTATGGATAATTATATTGATAGATAGATATTGATAGATAGATAGCTAGGTATTTAGATAGATAGATAGATACTAGATAGGTAGATAGGTAGATAGATAGTTTTATCTATCTAGGAGATAGATATCTATATATCTATAGTTAGTTATATATATATAGATATCTTGATAGGTAATATATATATATATATGTTATGATTAGATAAGGTAATGGGTAATCGGGTAAATGTGTGTGGATATCTATATACATACTTAGATATATATAAATATGGTAGATATATATATTACCTAGCCTAGATTAATAACTAGGTATATAATTAGTAGCTAAATAGCTAGTTAGAGGGCCTTAGGGCGAAACCTCAATACCTTGAGATACCGAGGTATCTCGATACCTTGAGATATTCAAGGTATTGAGTTTCGAGCGGGGTATTTGAGCATTAGCCTAGGAAATGCTTTGGAGTGATTTTTGTATGTTTATATATATATAATTACGCGTGCTAGCATAGGTTTTAGCGGGTTTAGACGGGGTGCGTGGCCTAGGGCGAGGTATCGGATACCGAGGGTATCCCGGTATCTCGATTAGGCGAGTTTGAGAGTTTAGTAGCTTAATGAGCTCGGATTGACCTAGAATTTCAGGGGCACCCTAGTTTGACCTAGCTTTGACCATAATTGTCCCCGTTGACCATAAAAGTCAACGTTTGACCTAGTTTTGACCTAGAGTTGACTTTTTGGACCCCGGGTTGACTTTTTGACCCGAATTTCACCGGTTTGACCCGTTCGACCTAGAATAGCCCTAGAAGCCTGTTTTTAATTATTTTATATCAGTTTAAATGTTTAGAACCCTGTTTAATCCTTGCTTTTCGCATTAGGTCCCTGCGACACCGGTCCGGACCTCGATCCTCATCAGTTGCTCAGGACATCAGGCGAGTACCTACCTCTGATAGTTTCCATTTCATGATAGCGTTTATATCACCTGTTCTAGAACTGTAATACTTGATTCTGACACTTTATTACACGAGCTGGTACTAGTGGATCCCGTCATGAGGTGCTATCCCCCTTACCGTGTTCAGCGGGTACTCTATCACGTGTATTTCATCATGTGCTTCGGGTATTGATTATCATGTGCTATCATGTGCTTATTGTGCTCTCGCCTTCGTGTGCGCGAGCTATTATCATGTACGTAGCGTGTTGTGGTTGGATCCAATGGTATTAGTGGGGGAGGGGAGTAGTGAGTTGGTTATGTGATCAAAGCCAAACAGTATTCATGTGTATGTCGGTTATGCAACTCACGCATAACGGAGTTATCTTAGTGTTTTTTATGTGCAACCTAAGCCGATCACATAACGAACTTGTGCTCAAGGCACTTAGCTAGTATTCATGTTTCTCACCTGCAGTTACTTTTCCACTACTTGTATTGTTCTCCAGTTTACATTGCAGCTACTTATTGTGCTCCAGCATATATTTATTTCCTGTGCATCTTGATTACTTTTCTATTGCTCGTCATATACACCTTACCATGTATTTGGAGTTGCTTTCAGAGTTATGTACTTCGCTCCAGTCCTGACTGGGCATATTTTTTCCAGAGGATCCTGAGGACTATTGCCCTACGTTCTACGGGCCTGGTATCGACGACTGTTGTGACCCCGAGGAGGAGTGCGCCGAGGAGACGCCGATAGCACCCTAGTTAGCTAGGTGGGTTTCCTGGGTTTTCCTTGTGGTTTGTATTTTGGATGACTGTACTTATTCTTTTGTGCTTCTGTGAGATGTTGTAGCTTTTAGACCTGGACTGTATTATTTTGGATTGTCTTGCCCTCTTGGTTCTGGTTTTCTTTGTTTATATCATATCGTGCTTATTTCTTCCCCTAGATTTTGTGATTGAGATTCATATATATTGCGTGGTTGCCCTCCTTCGGGAGAAGATTATTTTGATATATATATTGCGTGGTTTTGCCCTCCTTTTGGAGAGGTCATGCCGGATTTTTCTGTGAGTTATCTAGATAGTTGGTTGACCTAGAACGGACCTTTACAGCGTTCTACCGCCGATTCTGCGGCGTAGGCTGGACGTACCCACGGCTCATGCCCGATTTTCGGGTGCGGGTCGTGACACGTTTTTGGTGGTGGCCCATGCAGGTCGGCTTTTTAGTTTACCTGCAGTAGGATATAGGAGATAGGCTGAGAGAGAGTGTGCTCAATCACAACTAGGACCCCTCCTGATTTTTCTTGCTATCTTAATTTTCCTGAAATTGTTTTCTTTTGCAATATTACTGTCCTTCTTTGATGATATCGTATCTTGCACGTATTGACTTCTTTTAATCTGTGTTCTTCTTGATTCCATTCCAGCACTTGCTTTATTTGATTCCGGTGCTTCCCATAGCTTTGTGTCTGTATCTTTTGCTGTTAGACACCATCTTGTTGCTGAACCTTTAGCTAGACTCTGCAAGATCACGACCGGGGGTGGTATCATCCTAGTCCGTGATGTTTGCAGAGACCGGAGAGTTACCTTGGGAGGCCGGGAGTTGAGTGTGTGCCTACTCGTAATGCCACTTCCGAGCTACGATATTGTACTCGGGATGGATTGGTTGAGTACGCATTGTGCTAGTATAGATTGTCGTGGAGGCAGAGTTTTGTTCAGTCCGCCGGGTGAGCCAGAGTTTCAGTTTGCCAGAGGAGCAGCGGAGCAGATCGAGGGAGTCTTCTGCGGAGCCCTGGTGGTAGAGCCGAGGTCGCTACATCCACTGATAGAGGAGTATATGGATGTCTTTCCGGAGGAGTTGCCAGGGTTACCTCCGGACAGAGACGTGGAGTTCTCTATAGACTTGGTGCCAGGCGCGGAGCCGATATCCCAGCACGTCTATAGAGTCAGCAACAGTGAGCTGATAGAGTTGAAGAAGCAGGTGGATGAGCTTCAGGACAAGGGATTTATCAGATCTAGTTCTTCTCCGTGGGGTGCTCCGGTACTTTTTGTGCCGAAGAAGGATGGGTCGATACGGATGTGTATCGACTACAGGGCTCTGAATAACCTCACAATCAAGAACAAGTATCCGCTGCCGCGTATTGATGATCTATTTGACCAGTTAAGCGGAGCGAGGGTGTTTTCCAGGATTGATCTGAGGACAGGCTACCACCAGGTGAAAGTCAGGAAGGAGGATATTCCGAAGACAGCTTTTCGGACCAGATATGGACAGTATGAGTTCTTGGTGATGCCGTTTGGGTTGACCAATGCCCCGGCAGTGTTCATGAATCTGATGAACAAGGTGTTCCATCAGCATCTGGACAGGTTTGTGGTGGTGTTTATAGATGACATCTTGGTGTATTCGAAGACCCCAGAGGAGCACGAGGAGCATCTGAGGATAGTACTGGAGACTCTCAGGAAGGAGGAGCTTTATGGAAAGCTTTCGAAGTGTGAGTTCTTCCTTGACAAGGTTGAATTCCTTGGTCATGTGGTGACTGGAGAGGGTATCTCGGTGGATCCGAGAAAGATCGTGGCAGTTGAGGCATGGAGTGCTCCGAGTTCAGTAGCCGAGGTCAGGAGTTTCTTGGGACTGGCAGGCTACTACAGGAGATTTGTTCAGGATTTTTCCCGGATTGCAGAGCCGTTGTCCAGGCTGACCCGGAAGGACGTGGAGTTTGTTTGGTCAGAGGAGTGCCAGATCGCCTTTGATGAGCTGAAGAGGAGGTTGACGACAGCTCCAGTGTTGACGTTGCCATCAGGTTCTGGAGGATTCACTATCTATAGTGATGCATCGGGGAAGGGACTGGGTTGTGTGTTGCAGCAGAATGGGAGGGTGATTGCCTATGCTTCCAGGCAATTACGTCCTCATGAGAAGAATTACCCTACCCACGATTTGGAGTTGGCAGCGGTCATCTTTGCTCTTAAGTTGTGGAAACACTATTTATACGGAGAGCGTGTGGAGATCTTCACAGACCACAAGAGCTTGAAGTATGTGTTTACCCAAAAAGAGCTGAACATGAGGCAGAGGAGATGGTTGGAGTTGATGAAAGACTTCGACATATCATTGCAGTATCATCCAGGGAAGGCGAACGTAGTTGCGGATGCATTGAGCAGGTATCCGGTAGCTATGTGCCTGACTACAGATCGTTATCTTCTGGCAGATCTAGAGAGCTTGGGCATTGAGGTGATAGTGCCTGGAGTTGAGATGCAGATGTGGGGACTGCAGATTCAGTCAGAGTTGGTAGACCGGATCAGGGCTACACAGTTTGAGGATGAGTCCCTGAGGAGCATCAGGGAGCAGGTTCAGATGGGTTTAGCAGATGACTTCACCATTGCTGATGATGGTTCCTTGCGGCACGGTACCAGGTTGTGTGTGCCGAGTGGGTCGTTGCGCGAGGAGGTTCTCCAGGAGGCGCATCGATCCCAGTACTCTATGCATCCAGGTGCCAACAAGATGTATAGAGATCTGAGACAGCATGTATGGTGGTACGGGATGAAGCGGGAGGTAGCACGCTTCGTATCCCGATGCTTAGTGTGCCAGCAGGTGAAGGCGGAGAGGCAGAGGCCAGGAGGATTACTCCAGTCGTTACCCATTCCGGAGTGGAAATGGGAGCATGTGACCATGGATTTTGTTTCTGGACTTCCCCGTTCTCCAGGCGGGAAGGATGCGATTTGGGTCATCGTGGACAGGTTGACCAAATCGGCCCACTTCCTACCATTCAAAGTGGGTACGTCTACAGAGAGACTAGCAGAGATGTATGTGCGCCAGATAGTCAGACTGCATGGAGTTCCAGTGAGCATAGTATCAGATCGGGACAGTCGTTTTACTTCGCATTTCTGGAGGAGTCTGCAGGCTAGCTTGGGCACCCAGCTCAAGTTTAGTAGTGCGTATCACCCACAGACAGATGGCCAGTCAGAGAGGACCATTCAGACACTTGAGGACATGCTTCGCACTTGTGTTTTGGATTTCAGAGGCTCTTGGGAGGATCACTTGCACTTGGTAGAGTTTGCTTACAACAACAGCTACCAAGCCAGTATCGAGATGTCACCTTTTGAGGCGTTGTATGGACGGAGGTGTCGCACTCCGTTGTCATGGGATGATGTAGGTGAGAGAGCTTTGCTTGGCCCGGAGATGGTGGTTGATGCAGCGGAGAAGGTCAAGCTCATTAGAGATAGACTTCGGGTGGCGCAGGACAGGCAGCGGCATTGGGCCGATAGCCACCGGAGACCTTTGGAGTTCGAGGTATAGCTTAGAATCTAGATTTTGTTCTTGTGTTTGCTTGTGATTGCTTGTTTTAGACTAAGTGCAGAGACCTTGTTTGTGCTAGGTTGGAGATCTGGTGTTCCTGAGGATTTCTCCGACGCGGGGCACTATTCGCTTCGGTGGAGGCGGGAAGCTTAGCCCACGTTTCGTCGGACCCTTCCGTGTTCTTGAGAGGGTCGGCGCCGTGGCGTATAGGCTTGAGTTGCCGCCTACGCTGGAGGGAGTTCATGATGTGTTCCACGTGTCGCAGTTGAGACGGTACGTGGCGGATCCCAGTCACGTATTGGATCACTCGGAGATCGAGGTGGGCCCCACCCTTAGCTATCCAGAGCAGCCGGTGGAGATTCTGGATCGGCGGGAGAAGGTGTTGAGGAACCAGACTATTCCCTTGGTTCGCGTCGCGTGGAGGCATCACTCTCCAGGAGAGTCGACCTGGGAGAGGGAGGATGAAATGCGCGAGCGATACCCCTATCTCTTCGAGCCCTGAGGTATGGTTCTTTCTTGCATTCCTGTCCTAGTTTCGTCTTTTAATTTCGAGGACGAAATTATTTTAAGGAGGGTAGGCTTGTCACTACCCAATTCTAGAAAATAGGGTTGTATTTTTTTTTTATTTGATAAATAGTGTATTATATTTAATTATTTATATTTATAATTAATTAGTGCTTGTCTTATTTTTATTTTGATTGTTTTAGGGTTTTGGCTAGCCTAGACCCATGTCAGACCCTAGTGGACCCATGTCCGACCCAGCCCACACCCTTGTGAGAATTATTTTGGGGCTTAGAATTATTATTTTATTTTTAGGAGGTTAGTTGGAGAGATTTGGAACTAGTTTGAGCGCATTTGGAACCCGGAACCCAAAACCGAGTGAATAGGGGCATTTTGGGAATTTGGAAAGTTGTAAATCCCCCTTTATTTAGCATTGGCCGGCCCTACCTACCACCCCCACCCGTGAGAACAGCCACAGCAGCCCCCTCCTCTTCATTTACTTCTTCTTCTTCATTCCTTCTTCTTCTCCACTTCTCCTTTCTTCTTCCTTCCTTCTCCAAGTGAGTTTTCTTCCATTTTTCTTCTTTCTTCTTCATTCCTTCTTCCTTAAGCTAACCCTAACCTTACATTTTCTCTAACCTAGGTGTGAGGGGCCTAGATCTAGTGTGAGAGCTAGAATTGGTAGCTTGGAGCTTGAGGGAGTTGATTTGGAGGGAATTTGGGACTTTGGCCTTGGGATTCCAACTCCCAAGAGGTAAAACCTAACTTTCCCCTTCCTAATTATTTTTTGTGTAGTGTAATTAGTGTTGTAGAACCCTCCTAGACCCTAACCCTACCCGTAGGAGGAAGTTGGAACTAGTTTGGGTGAGTTTAGAAACTTTGACATTAGGTTTTGTGTCGAATTCGGGTGGAATCCGAATTTGGCCCAATTTTGGGTGATGCCCTAGGTTAGATGGACCTAGGTAGACGTTGTCGGGTGTCTAGAGGGTGAGTGCGTGTCTCCGTTTGGACACGGGAAGCCGCGTCGCGGAGAAACGGGCGTTTCGGGCGAAATTGGGGCTTTTCGTCGTCGCCGATTCTAAGTTTGTGTGCGTTTCCGCCACGGGCCTAGAATCGACGTGGGAGCACATTTTCTAGGATCTAGACATCGTGTAGAGCGCGTGGGTAAATTTTGGGCCGATTCCGAGTTCGTTTGGTGTGCGTTTCAGGAGGTTTTCCGAGCCGCGCACCACGTGTTCGTCGAAATGACCGAACGGCCATTTCGACTTGGTTTCCTCGTTTCGGCTTTGTGCGCGCGTTGGGTTAGTATCGGGGAGTGTGTGCTAGAGTTTTCGGGCTATATTTTATATATTTTAGGGTATTGGTGAGTGTCGGGGTCGTTGGGCGTGAGTAGGGCGTGTGGTTTGAGTGTTGTGTGCGTGGTTGTGTTTGTATTGATATGTGTCTCTATATATATATATTTATATATATGTATGTGTGTTTATGTATATATATTTATATATATATGTGTGTATTTATATTTATGTATTTGTATATGTATATGTCTATGTGTATATATATATATGTATATGTGTAAGTGTGCTTGTGTGTGTATGTATATATATATATAGGTGTATGTATATATATATAGTTGAGAGTGTGTGTAGATATATATATAGTTTAGAGTGTGTGTATATATATATTTTGAGTGTATATATATATGTAGATATGTATATATATTTATGTGTGTGTGTATTAGTGTGTGAGTGTGTTAGTGTGTGTGTTAGAGTGTGTAGATGAGTGTATATATATATAGATATCTAGTTATAGATATATAGATATATATGTATGTATATATATATATGTATATATATATATGTAGGTGTGTGTGTGAGATGGAGGGGGGGGGGTAAAACTGAACTGCAGCAGCAGCACAGCAGCAGCAGAATCAGCAGCAGCAGTAGCATAGAGGAGCAGCAGCAGTAGCATAGAGGAGCAGCAGCCAGCAGCAGCATCATCAGCATGTAGAGCCAGCAGCAGCAGCGCGTTGGCAAGGCTAGTAGCGAGGGGTGTTAGCGAGGGGTGTTAGGTAATAGATAATAGTTAGAGTATATGTTAGATAGATAAGTTATGGATAATTATATTGATAGATAGATATTGATAGATAGATAGCTAGGTATTTAGATAGATAGATAGATACTAGATAGGTAGATAGGTAGATAGGTAGTTTTATCTATCTAGGAGATAGATATCTATATATCTATAGTTAGTTATATATATATAGATATCTTGATAGGTAATATATATATATATATATGTTATGATTAGATAAGGTAATGGGTAATCGGGTAAATGTGTGTGGATATCTATATACATAGGTATATACATACTTAGATATATATAAATATGGTAGATATATATATTACCTAGCCTAGATTAATAACTAGGTATATAATTAGTAGCTAAATAGCTAGTTAGAGGGCCTTAGGGCGAAACCTCAATACCTTGAGATACCGAGGTATCTCGATACCTTGAGATATTCAAGGTATTGAGTTTCGAGCGGGGTATTTGAGCATTAGCCTAGGAAATGCTTTGGAGTGATTTTTGTATGTTTATATATATATAATTACGCGTGCTAGCATAGGTTTTAGCGGGTTTAGACGGGGTGCGTGGCCTAGGGCGAGGTATCGGATACCGAGGGTATCCCGGTATCTCGATTAGGCGAGTTTGAGAGTTTAGTAGCTTAATGAGCTCGGATTGACCTAGAATTTCAGGGGCACCCTAGTTTGACCTAGCTTTGACCATAATTGTCCCCGTTGACCGTAAAAGTCAACGTTTGACCTAGTTTTGACCTAGAGTTGACTTTTTGGACCCCGGGTTGACTTTTTGACCCGAATTTCACCGGTTTGACCCGTTCGACCTAGAATAGCCCTAGAAGCCTGTTTTTAATTATTTTATATCAGTTTAAATATTTAGAACCCTGTTTAATCCTTGCTTTTCGCATTAGGTCCCTGCGACACCGGTCCGGACCTCGATCCTCATCAGTTGCTCAGGACATCAGGCGAGTACCTACCTCTGATAGTTTCCATTTCATGATAGCGTTTATATCACCTGTTCTAGAACTGTAATACTTAATTCTGACACTTTATTACACGAGCTGGTACTAGTGGATCCCGTCATGAGGTGCTATCCCCCTTACCGTGTTCAGCGGGTACTCTATCACGTGTATTTCATCATGTGCTTCGGGTATTGATTATCATGTGCTATCATGTGCTTATTGTGCTCTCGCCTTCGTGTGCGCGAGCTATTATCATGTACGTAGCGTGTTGTGGTTGGATCCAATGGTATTAGTGGGGGAGGGGAGTAGTGAGTTGGTTATGTGATCAAAGCCAAACAGTATTCATGTGTATGTCGGTTATGCAACTCACGCATAACGGAGTTATCTTAGTGTTTTTCATGTGCAACCTAAGCCGATCACATAACGAACTTGTGCTCAAGGCACTTAGCTAGTATTCATGTTTCTCACCTGCAGTTACTTTTCCACTACTTGTATTGTTCTCCAGTTTACATTGCAGCTACTTATTGTGCTCCAGCATATATTTATTTTCTGTGCATCTTGATTACTTTTCTATTGCTCGTCATATACACCTTACCATGTATTTGGAGTTGCTTTCAGAGTTATGTACTTCGCTCCAGTCCTGACTGGGCATATTTTTTCCAGAGGATCCTGAGGACTATTGCCCTACGTTCTACGGGCCTGGTATCGACGACTGTTGTGACCCCGAGGAGGAGTGCGCCGAGGAGACGCCGATAGCACCCTAGTTAGCTAGGTGGGTTTCCTGGGTTTTCCTTGTGGTTTGTATTTTGGATGACTGTACTTATTCTTTTGTGCTTCTGTGAGATGTTGTAGCTTTTAGACCTGGACTGTATTATTTTGGATTGTCTTGCCCTCTTGGTTCTGGTTTTCTTTGTTTATATCATATCGTGCTTATTTCTTCCCCTAGATTTTGTGATTGAGATTCATATATATTGCGTGGTTGCCCTCCTTCGGGAGAAGATTATTTTGATATATATATTGCGTGGTTTTGCCCTCCTTTTGGAGAGGTCATGCCGGATTTTTCTGTGAGTTATCTAGATAGTTGGTTGACCTAGAACGGACCTTTACAGCGTTCTACCGCCGATTCTGCGGCGTAGGCTGGACGTACCCACGGCTCATGCCCGATTTTCGGGTGCGGGTCGTGACATGGGCAACTGGAAAACACCTCCCACAGCCATAGCAGCGTTCTGTGATTACTCCACCCTGGACTTTAATAGTAGTATTTCTGGTGTATTCATCTTCTTCTGATACCCTCTGTAGTGAAATTGCATTTGCAGGACAAACTCTTTCACATGGCCTTGAACAATCAATTGGGAAATCTTCTGGATTAAATTTTGCTTTCTGAAAGTGGACATCCTCCTTGTCATCGTTCACGATGATCATCACCCACGGCCTTCCGACCGAGGGAGGGACAGCGCTCGTTGATCCCTTCGTTCACCGCGCTCACCACCGACGCGTCCGACGCGCAATCGATGCAGTCCACTCCGGCAAGAGTGTAGACGAGGGAGAGGTTCCTGACGTCGGCGGCGTCCTCGAAGCCGGCGCCGCAGATGAGCTTGACCCAGTCGCCACGGCGGAGGGACTCGACCGGCCGGTGGAGGGCAGAGGGGGGAAGGAGAACAGGAAGAGGAGGGAGTTCGTGGCCGCTGCGGGGAGTCTCGGCTAGACGACGCCCGGGGTCAGGTGATCAGGAGTCGGGGGGAAGATCACCGGAGGACGGAGTCGGGGAAGAGGGAGTGCGGGGATGGAGATGATGGTTTGTCGACGTGGTGGCGTCGGTTCTCGCTCCGGGACAGAGGAGCGGAGGAGGAGATGAAGATGAAGGGGGAGACATCGACGGTGGAGGTTCCGCCGCTCCGGGGGTCGGGGAGAGTTCCGGCCATAGGTGTCCGGCCAAGGAAGACTCGGGGTGAAGAAGGAGAAGGAACAGTAGGGAGGGCTTGGGATGACGGCTGTTGTTAGAGTTAGGTTAGGTTTTTCTTAGGGAAAATAAATTATAAGGAAAAGGGAAGGAAGAGGTGTTTATATACATGTAGGATTTTGGTTTGGGTTGACCTAGGAATTATGGCTTGGTCCACATTCCTTGGGCTTGGCTTCGGCTCTCATGGGGATGTTGGGTGTTTGGCACGGGTTTAATTCGGTTTAAATGTGCATTAGTTTTAGGGCTTTAAAAATGATTCTGGAGTCCAATAAATTCACAGAAAATTACCCTATGTCCGGTTTTCTATTTTATACCATAAAATATTATTTCTATAATATTTTAATATTAATTAACCTCATTTAAAAATCCTTAAATTACAAAATACCTTAGTTTTAATTCCAGAAAAATACCAAAAAATTGGGAAAAATATATTTTAAAATTTTAGAAAAATTAGGGTGTTTACAGGTACCGTATACGCTGCCGCATTTTCCTCTCCCGACAGCTTGTACCCACTGATCGTTTCTCTTAGTCGGCGTAC
Source organism: Iris macrosiphon (assembly GCA_036927795.1). Classification (NCBI taxonomy): domain Eukaryota; kingdom Viridiplantae; phylum Streptophyta; class Magnoliopsida; order Asparagales; family Iridaceae; genus Iris; species Iris macrosiphon. The sequence continues at coordinate 222,528,517 of JAYESA010000006.1, forward strand.
TGCTCTCAGCGCCCCCTCTAACGTCTCATACGTCTCCTATATTTATTTATATAAATAGGTTTAGAGTTAAGGATTTTAGAGTTATAAGTGCTATATTTGATTTTGGTTAGCATATCATATTAGATACTAGATATCATAGTATATGTATATAATTTGAGTTATATTTGCTATATTTGATTTTTATGTTATCTTAAAATAGGATATTAACCAAGGTTCAAAGTATCGGATTCGGAATCGGTATCGGACCATTCCTATGAGGTTTAAAGTAAATTGAATGAAATTTTAATTTTAAGTATTTACAGTGTTGTTTCTTAAAATATGATATTAACAAAGGTGCATAATTTTAAGTATTTACACTGTTGTTTCTTAGTATTTTTGAAATTGAATGAAATAGTAATCACCTTTGTCGATTAATTTACATGCGATAGATAAGTTTTTCTCTTTTATAAGCTTTTACAATCTTAATATAATATAATATAATATAACTTCATAAACCATTAGAATGAATAAAAAATCAATATAGAAACTAGAAAATGTTAGTTGCTAAAATGTATATTTCTGTCGCTATTTGCATTTAGCGAATGATTAGCGACGGAAATGTTCCGTCAATAAAATTAATGTCACTACAAAAATTTCGTCGCTAATCAGTCGATAAAGCGACGAATTAGAGACGGATTGAGCGACATAATTCGAGCGACGGATCAGTGATGTATAACTGTCGTCACTAAACTTTCTGACTATTTACCGACAAAATAGCGACGGATTATGTGAGCCCAAAATTTGCCAATTTTTCCAGAAGGTTTTGCACATTCAGGACTCACAGAGTTCGTCGCTAATCTGTCGCTAAGTCATCACTCTCAGTGACGGATTAACGACGGATTTTAGTGACGTAGAGTGACGACTTAGCGACGGATTAGCGACGGACTCTGATACATGCTTGGCACATTTGTGTGTTAGATATTTTAGCGATGGATAGTTTGTCGCTAGGTAATCGCTGGCCTGAGATTTTTCGTCGGCAATCCGTCGTTGAACTGAGATTTTTTAGATTTTTCGTCGTTATTACGTTGCCAGTTCGTCGTTAAAGGTAATATTTTTCCAGAAATCAATTTCTACTGACCATATACCTGTTATACATTTACCAATTTTCACACAAATAAATTTTACACAAGTAAATTCCACACAAACTAATAAAACCCACACAAACATGTACCAATGTTATATATACAATTAAATAATAAAGTAGAGTAATCCAAACATGTACAAATAACTGTTATACAATCTCACAAATTCAAATAAATATAATAAAGTCAAAAAATACAACCAACTCAAAAAAATCCCACAAACTCAAAAAATTAATCAAGTCGATGGTGGAGATGGAGGCGACGACGGTTGTCTGCTAGCCATGTACTACGCCACAACTATAGCGATGATATCTTGTATATCATTAGGAGCAACGACAGACGAAGCAGTGGCAGGATCTGTCGAAGGAACTAGATGACCCATCGATGCCGTCGGAGGAGCTGGAGACGTCGGAGTAGCTGGAGGACCCAACGTAGTAGCCGTCGGAGGCGCAGGTGCTGCAACATCACGAGTGTCTATCAACTGTCGGACCAGCCCATGTAGCTCATGCACAGTCATCGTGAGCTGCTCCAGAGACATCGCACCAGAGGAAACGCTGGAGAGGGCACTGATGGAGCTGGAGTAGCCGTCGGAGGAGCTCTGGAAGAACCGACGGTTGGGATCCCAACGATTCGGTACCGTACACGCTGCTGCCTTTCCCTCTTCCGACAGCTTGTACCTACTGATAGTTTCTCTCAGTCGGCGTACTTCTCTCAGCACCCCCCTCTAACGTCTCATACGTCTCCTATAATTATTTATATAAAAAGGTTTAGAGTTAAGGATTTTAGAGTTATATGTGCTATATTTGATTTTGGTTAGAGTATCATATTAGATACTAGATATCATAGTATATGTATATAATTTGAGTTATATTTGCTATATTTGATTTTCATGATATATTAAAATATGATATTAACCAAGTTTCAAAGTATAGGATTCAGAATCGGTATCGAACCATTCCTATGAGGTTTAAAGTAAATTGAATGAAATTATAATTTTAAGTATTTACAACATTTACTGTGTTATTTCTTAAAATATGATACTAACCAAGGTGTATAATTTTAAGTATTTACAGTATTATTTTTTAGTATTTTTTAAATAGAATGAAATAGTAATCACCCTTGTTAATTAATTTACATGCGATAGATAAGTTTTCCTCTTTTATATATTTTTAAAGTCTTAAAATAACCTAATATAACTTCATAAACTATTAGAATGGATAAAAAAATCAATATAGAAACTAGAATATGTCATAGTTTGACTGTTTGACCTAGAGTTGACCTAGTTTGACTGTTTTGACCTAGAAACCTAGAATCTAATTAAATTATAAAAATAATCTAATTAAATTGACAAAATTTTATAAAGATAACTTACATTTGCTTTGGCGGCCCGCTCATCTACGAGCTTCCCATCCTTCTTTCTTTTGTGGGTCCCCTGAAAGATTGCTGGGAAGTCGACGGTCTTGGGGTCTTCCCCGACTCTTGTGGCCTCATCGCACTGTAAAAATTAAGCAATTAATAATTAAGAAAAAATAGAATTACAAAAAAATTTATCTAACGAATTTTTTTAATACTAACCATCAGTCGAGAATGCTCGACGGTCAGAATGGATTCACCAGTATGGAGACCACCCTTAGCACGGGCAGCCTTCGCCTTCTCGCACTTGGCCTTGTAGGCCGAGGTGTCCATCTTCTTCTTCATCTCCTCACAGTACTCCGTCTTCAGCCACTCCTTGCGGTGATCCGGTCCAAGTACCGCCAGCGCCTTCTGGTCATTGATCATATTTCTCAGCCTCTTATTGGCGACAGTGTAAACCCCCTCGATTAATTCTATAGATAGTCAGGTTTGGTTTGGAAAAATTTTGAATTTAGCAGCAGATGTTGAGGTTTAGAGTAGAGTTAAGTTTGTCTGTTATTTTAATTTATTTAATTAAAATCCTTGACACGCCCTATCATTGCTTAATTATTCGGAGCCCAATATCAGCCCATAAATTCCATCGGACTATTGTACTTTTGACTTGACCCGCCAAATTAGGCACTGGACTTTTCCGTCACTCAAAATCATATTTCCTTGTGGTCTAAATTAATTGCACAATTTTTCGTAACCGAAATCCCATAATTAAATTTTGTGTCCGACACCTGTGTCGTTACCCTCAATTTTGAGATACCAACTTAACTCGTTGAGCCGGACCAACTAAAGGGTCCAAGACTGACTCCAAGCTCCCACCATTTTTGACCTTTGCGTTATTTTCGAATTTTGACCCCAAGTGCCCCCATTTAATTTAAAAGCGCGGGACACTTTAATTCTATTTAAATTGGGGATACCAATTTTGTCTAATCCTATTTTAATCCCCCAATTAATCCCAATGCCCATTTAATTAAACTCGTGCCTCACACACACTACCCCCTCACCATGCAAATCACCAAAACCAATTTTCTCCACAATTTTTGCGTCATTTTATGTGTTCGTACAATTTTCCAAATTTAAGGGACTTAATTGTAATTTATTGATTTTAGGTGGCCTCACCTTATTGGCCATGATTAAATGGAGAGCCTACAAACCTTTGACTTAGTCAACAATTCCCTCCCCTCTTCCTTTGCATGAAGAAATAAATTTACTCATGTGAAATCCTAGCCCTCCAATTGGAAGGGGCAAATCTCCACCATCCAATCTACCCACACTCCCCTATAAAACATCAACATCACCTCACCCTCACAATAAACCAAGAAGGCCCTAATCCCTAGGTGTGGAAAACCCCCTCTCTCTCTCCTCCCTCCTCCATAATTTTTTTTCTCCATACAAAAACTTCTTCTTCTTCCTTTATTCTTCTTCTTCCTTCTTCCTCCTGAAGACCCAACCGGCCGGCCGACTGACTCGACTCCGGCCAGTCGAGCACCCCGGCGGCTCCGGCCTACTGCCGGCGGCTCCAGCACAGCGCTCCGGCTGTGCAGCTCCGATCCCCGCCGACTGTGCATTTTTTCCCGCCGACGGTGCTGCTTCCCCCCCCGACCGTCCGAGCAGCTCGGCTGTGCAGCTCCCGCTGACCGCCTGCCTGTTCACTCCTCCCCCGACCGGCCTGTGCACCCGACGCTGACCAATCTGGCTGTGCAGCTTCGGTCCTGACCCACGGTGCAACCACCCCCCATCCGACAGCGCCGCTCCGGCCATCTCCTCCCCGTCAGCCTATCCTACTCCTCCCTGTCCGGTCCCATTATCACCACCACCACCACAAGCTCCCATCATCACCACCACCCTCGGCGTTCCCTGCCACCGAGCACCACCACCAACTGATCATCCTCCGGCGAAGGACCACCCTACTCCGGCCGTCATCTCCGACCAGCGAGCCTCGTCGAGGTATCGACTCCCTCCCCCTCTCTATGTTTATATATATATGGACTTGTATTAGCTAGGGGTTTAAGTATAGATGGTTGTATAGATTGTAGTGTAGTAAGACAATGAACCTTGTGTTTAATAACGTTTGTTTAAGGGTTTATTATACATGTCATAATGTGGTATTGATGGTTAAATGCAAGGTTGATATTTAGATTTAATTCAGGTTATATATGCACTTGATGGTTGGGGAGGATATATCTAAATAAGGGTTTATGTATGCATCAAGTTTTAGGGTCTGATATGATTATTCCAAGTATTTGATGGTTAATTGAGGAGCAGGCTAAATGGTAGTGAAATGATGTGGGGATAACAAAACATTGGTTACTTGGAAAGCTAATTCTTGATAATGAATATATTTGAGTAGTAGCTAGATTTTTGGAAAGCAACATTCAAATAATTGAATTAATGGGTTGTATAATCGAGGGTTTAAATGATAAATATTTATTTTTATCCGAGGTTGATATATTTAAGCGTACATGGTAATGACTGTGAAGACTAGGGTGAAATCTGAGGATGATCACGACTTGAACTACTGAAAAACATCATAGTGAACATTAGAGATTGAGGATTGGGTCTGATGATATTATACAGGTGATTGAGATAGGTATTATTCGGATCAAAGATCAGAGATTGAGGACTGTGAAATTAGTAGTTAACTATTTAAGTTTGAGACTGAGTTTAGGTGTAGATGTGTGTCGCATCCCTGTCTGTCATGGAATAGATTATTGATTATTGGTTTGTATCTCATCTCTAGGTACTGCGGGACTTGAGGACTTGGACGTGGTACCGGATCCCCGTCATCAGCAGCCGCATGCAGGCAAGTGTACCTTGCCACCCTGTATTTTATATTACAGATATTTATTGTTTTCTTATGTACATTGTGTGCATATGTTTGGTTACAATCGATACTTCACTTCCGGATCACAACCGGGTGCAGACGTTAGTCGTAACATCTTAGAATAATTGTTAGATGTTCGTAACACCTCGATGTACATACCTGAGTATATCGACACCCCAGGACACACTCCTACACTATGATTGTGCCAGATTCATGTATCCTGATACTGACATCATGACCAGAGACTGGGACGACCTTAGGGTCGCGTCTGTTGAGTTACTTCCGAGAGTCGAGACTGTTAGATAGAGGTTCAGGTTCAGCGCACCATCGTTGACCGCTTGGGAAGGGGAAGACAGTTACTAGACGCTTGGGCTCCTCTGCACGCGCTTATATTTATATATGTATATGTAGTGATCCTGTATTCTGGAGTAGTTGTATCACCCGTGTGTCTCTGTGCTCGGAGCTACGGTACTCCCCGTGTGTCTCTGTGTTCGGAGCTAGGTTTTATTTTGGATAACCCACGCGTCGAACATTGTCTTTAAACTGTGTCACACTTGTTTGGTTATGATAGATTACCCTGTCGTTGCACTTGTACTTTTCTGTTTACTTGGCATGCTGTATTTTTATACCTTGTTACGTCCCTCTGAGGACCTGGTTCCCTGCCAATTTTGCAGCATAGGTGATTATGGAGCATTTAGAGTTGCTGTTGGAGTTGCATGTCTTGCGGGCATGGTACCAGGTACTCACATCTTATCTACCGGCATTATGGTTATTTACATTGATTATTCATCTGCTGTTGTAGTCTAGTTTTTATAGACTCATACTTCTTCTCGGGTCTATTCGAGTTAGTGTGTTATTGGGCGGCCGACTTTAGCACATATAACTCTTTCTTGTATACTTCTGTACATTGTGGATTGAGACATAGAGGTTTACATTTATGGGATATCTAGTTAGTGCTCTTTATATTTTACAACTTATAAGTATTCGAGTCAGACCAGAGTCTGGTCGAATGCGTAGCTGGCGTGTCACGTATTCCTGATTCTATGTATTTTGGGACTGGGGCGTGACAGACAGTCTTGCAGCACTTCCGGATATCACTATCTCTATGACCAGCCACCAGTACAACCTTTGTAAATTAGAAAAATATTTTTTATCATTGTAATCAATAAAATTATATATTATTATAAATAAAATTTATATATATACCCCGAGCTTCTCCAGCCAAGTGAATCGTCGATCGAGCGGGATGTCACTGAAGTTAATATAAGGGCCATCAAAGTAGCCTCGCATGATCTCCCCCAGATCCTTTCCAGCCTTGATCGAGAAAAATCTAAAATAAGTAGACAATATACAGTTAGAATAAAAAATACAAAATAAATGTGTGAATTGACAAATAAATGCTTACGTCGCTCCATCGTCCCATAGCTCGGGACAACAGATATTGGCTGGTCACTCATGTAGAGTAGGGGGGTCTACAAATCCTGGATGACGGACATATACTCCATTGTCCACAAGAAGGCCTGGAAATAGATTTGCTTATGTGGGAGCAACTAATGGAGTAGCCGGTGTAGTAGTGCCAGTAGTGGCTGGAGTAGAAGAAGGGGTAGCAGGTGATGGCAATCGGGGAGATGGAGTAGCTCATCCTACTGAAGAACGAGTATATGGCGGGGATAAACCATCCGCCGCATCTACGAACTCGTCCTCAGGTTGTGTGCGAGAATCTGGGATAACAGGCATAGTGGACGGAGGATGCTGAGAAGATGATCCTCTCTGAACTTGTCGTCGTCCTCGTCCCTCCATACTATAGGTAAATCTGCAGCAAATAAAAAAATAGTATCATCAAACAGATAATAATAAAGTAATGGTGTGGTAAAATAAGTAAATACTAGTGTGATGATAAAATAAATAATAACCATGTCATAAAATAATTAAATAAATATCTAAGCTAATGCATATGTATGTACGCACTAATATTCTTCATCTTTCGAATCATCATCGTCTTCCGAATAGTCTTTATCTTTTACTTCTTTATTTTCATTTTCACTTCCACTATCACTATCACCTTCATCTCCAATTCTTGTTCCTCGCTCGATACCTCTATATCAGAGTTCTCCTCTATATGAGGTAAATCTTCTATCTCAATCTCTTCGTCAACTCTATCATCCTCTACGGTAATGTCAACCTCCATACCATCAACACCGACCAAACTCATAAATGCAAGCTGAGGCATGACCACCTTATCCTCTTGGTATGCTAGATCCCCAACATTTATGTGTTTCTAGCTTTAGTTTTTCATACAACCTACCATTATTATTGCATCATCGACTAGGATAGCTCATATAATACACTTGAACCGTTTGACTAGCCAACACAAATGGTTCAAAATCTATATATCTTTTTCTATATTTTATATCAACAAAACCCAAACTGTTTGTCAATTTTCTATCCTTGATTGGTTATTGTGTCGAAACAATCATATTTAAACAACATAATTTTTATCTCATAAGAATAATCCAGCTCCACGATATCTTTTAGTACATCGTAATAGTCAAATTCTGGATCGGCAATGTAGACTGAACCCCTCACACATACTCCAGAATTCTTTGTATAATTAGCCTCCTCATCGACAATTGATTGATTAATAGACTATTAGTGGTTATAAATTTGAAGCCATTGATGGTGTATCCATCCCAACACTTTGCCCTATTGCTTGGCCCGATAGCTAATGCTCGGAGTCGTTCGTTCTATAAGTCTGTACCAGGACGAAAAATCTGAAATATCACGTATCATATAAATATTAGACAAAGATTGGTCTGAATGCTAAATTTAGAATGCTTAATGTTTATGATCCATACATAATTATGGAACCACGATAAAAAATTTCTATCAACCTCTCTAGCAAGATCATTTTCATTAATATTAGGTCTCTCCATTTCACCTAAGCTCTAAAAGTACTGTGATAATAAGGAGAATAGTTAGAGCAATTCTTTTCCAAGTATATATAAAATTAAAATATCTAGGAAACATGTGTCACTTACTTCTCAATATCTTGCATCTCTTTCATACCACTATTTAACAATATATACCGATGAGCGGCTTCAAAATCATCGTCTTCCAACCAACGTACTTTAGTAGCACTTGTAGGCTTCCCTCCCACATTGAAGATAATGCGAATTACACTATTCAGGGCATCAATCCCACCGTCATAATTCCTTGGGTCTATGCTATTTGTTCTGACATGAGTATCAAGTAGATGGAGCAGAAGTTTAAAACCTCCTCAATGATATATGCTTCGCATATCGAAGCTTCTACATGAGCCTTATTGCCAACCTTCTTCTTCAGGTGATGTAGATACCTATAGATAATATATTGAATCTTAGAATTATTTGAATAAAAAAATATTAGTATAAAGAATTTATACCTCTCAAACGGATACATCCATCGATAATGGACGGGAGCACCGACGGGTGCTTTGTATACAAGATGAATCGACAAATGCTCCATACTATCAAAAAACCCGGGAGAAGAACCCTTTCTAACTTACACAATGTCAATATAATCTTCTCCTCTATATGTTGCATCGTCAACTTGCTTGAACACAAATCTCTAAAGAATATAGATAATTCAGCCAACATAGTCCATACTTGATGAGGCAACATCTCTCTCAGAGTAATATGTAGTAACATCTTCATAAACACATGGAGATGTTACTATATATTACTCTGAGAGAGATGTTGGGTTAGGGTGTAGAAGTCAGAGGTTAGGGTTTAGAATAAGGGATATATATATATATATATATATATATATATATATATATATATATATACACCACTTATTCTAAACCCTAACCTCTGACTTCTACACCTCCACGCCGCCGACCTCCGACCCCTGCACCCGGCGGCGTGGAGGTGTAGAAGTCAGAGGTTAGGGTTTAGAATAAGTGGTATATATATATATATATATATATATATATATATATATATATATATATATATATATATATATATACCACTTATTCTAAACCCTAACCTCTGACTTCTACACCTCCATGCCGTCGACCTCCGACCCCTGCACCCCGCGTCGCCGTCGGAGAGCCGCCGGCCCGGCCGCGACAGCAAACCGCACGTACAACCGCAGCAGAAACATGCAGCGACGACTGCCTCTTCATGCGCCGTTTTTCGTCTCATCTCTCGACCGATTTCTGATCCGTCTTCGTCGGTATGATCACAACCTATCCCTCTCTAAACTTCATTAATTAGTTTCATTTGAGTAGCGTTAAAAACCAGGTATAAATCGAAGCCAAGTTGAGGAAAAACCATATTTTCAAACTGTTATGAACTGACCCAACAACCTATGGTTAGAGGCTGATATCTTCCAACATAGACATCCAAATTAAAATCTACTTTTGTTGTGTAAAACCTATATAACCAAGATCATTTTCTGTTAATTAGTTTATTTTATTTTGTGCTAAAATCAGAGATAAATTAGGTAAAAATCTCAGAAAAACTTGTTTACATAACACTAGAATTTGTGATACGGAGCACGCTCCGCCAAACGGGACCGTCTCATCATGTACCAATTATACCAAAAGGCGCGTATGGTATATCCTGACATATAGGATTTTGCGGAAGTTGATTCGGACGTGTGTGCGCGTCGGAATCAACCCGTATCCGTAAAAAGTCTCTGTATCACGACTTTTATAAAATACCACCCCACTTTGTGTACGCTCGTCGGAATACGACAAAACTTACGCCATTGGATTCTTGGTATCACGCTGGTCCTGTGACCCAAGTTTTACGCGATTCTGAGACAGTTGACCAAGCCGCCTATACGCGGGCCCCACGGGTTGACTTGAAGGACGAATTCGTGGTCGGTTCACCGGAATCCAAAATTGGATATACCGTTGAGTTCTTATCGATGTTTAGAATTTGTTTGACCTATAATTTATCCAATTTAGAGACCTTTACCTCTGACACGCTTTTCGGTGCAAAGTGGCACACATGTGGACCCGCTTTGATCCGAAATTACCGTTTTGCCCCTGTATCCAAATTGGACGAAAGGGTAGGCTTTTCTGACTATCTTGCTTATTCTGGGAACGTTGGTAATGTTTATTTCAGCATCCGAATACGTTCATTATGATGCCATAGTTTTTGATCCCTTGTGCCTGACGTCTGGACGCTTACACTTGCAGCTTTCTTGTCAGGCAAAATACTTTGCCAAATTACTTATAGTACTTTGCATGCTTATCATATTTTTATATATTCATTATATATGTGTTTTCTTTCAGTCATAATTATATACTATATATGTTGACACACACTTGACACATAGTATCATGGGAGGGAAGGACAATCAGTAAGCGTATGGGCTACCCACTCTGGTAAACCGTAGTAACTAGCACGCACTATGGTAGTTGTGTCGCTCTGGTCGCTACCCTCGAGGTATGTCGATTTCTGGTGTCGCGCTGGTCGCTACCCTCGAGGTATGACGGCTTCTGATGTTCATGGACGTGTGTGTGAGTTGTGAGATAGATAGAGTATCATACACCTACCCATACGTCGAAAATGTTGTCCTCATTTTTCATATTCATATAAATTGTCTGGTATAACGTACTTATATATTTTCTATCTATTATGCATATTTTACTGTATTCAATTGGCATGATTCTATGTATCTTGTTACGTCCCTCTGAGGACCTGGTCCCTTTTCAGGTGTAGATGATCATGACTATTCGCAGGAGCACGGATCAGGACTTGCTACTTCTCTCTCTTTCGAGGAGGTCTTCTCTTCGAGCCTTATTGTTCATTAGATGTACCTATTTTGTTTCTCTTATATTCTAGTTGGTAGTGGATTTGTCTCCACCAAACTACTTGTTCTTATCAAGCATTTTATACTTGATTCAGTTATATAGTTGATTGGTTATTTGATTCTGTGGATGAGATCTAGTTATGCCCTGTGACTTATGACAATATATATACCACATGTGAGTTAATATTCATAATACAGCGTACGTGTATATTATGGTATCCATATATTGGAGTTGCCATATACATACGGCTGTCATGCTTAGGTATTCCTAGTCCTACGTATTTTGGGACTGGGACGTGACATATTTTGTGGTGGCCCATGCAGGTCGAGAGCATATTGTCTCAGTTACGTTACTGTACCGAGCAAGCCCTCGCATAGGATTAGAGTATAGGATCTCATCCACTTATTTAATCACCTCCCTTGATTTTATTTTGCACTCTTATTTGCTTGCTTGCATTACATCTTGCTTGATCCTTTCACAACGTCAATCTTATCTTTTCTTTTGTGTTTGATAGGGGTTAGGAAGATGACTTATACTAGGTATATACACTCTATTGTTCAATAACACTATTAGTTAAATTCTTCTAAGTTTGGTAGTATGTCTCATAACCTAGTATCACCTAGTCCTTTTGACCCATTAATGAAGTGTAATTGAATGACACAAACTATAGGCTTGCATAAGAAGATAGTGTTTATCCAGATTATAGAACTGAGAGGCCCATACCCCCATTTGGTCGACTATAGACTTAGACAAGGAGTTAGTATGGCAACTGTAGAGGCGCAACACCGGTCTTCTTGGTGAACTTAAATTATTTTGTACCTTCCTTTATCATAATCCAACGTACTTATATTTTTTAGACTACCTCCGCTTATGCTGCTATTTTATAGCCTAGTTTTGCAAGCTTATTCTTTTATCGAAATTTTTCATGACATATGTGTTATTGGGGACGCCTACTAATACATTGTCTAAATCAGAATCAGTGTATTACTGTCTGATCAACCTAAATGCATTTGGTTCGCTCTTCGCATGACTACTTTACGTGGATTGAGATATAATTGACTCAGCATATTAGACAAATATACTTGCCCTTTAGACATGTTCGAACATATCTTATCGGTTACATAACTGTACTGATATGAGCATGTGAATAGGAATTTACCAAAATAAGATTTCAATCCACAACTGCCCTGACAACTCTCTTTTTGAATTCTTTAATCGCCTTGAACCCCGTACTTGTATTCTATCACCTCCTCCTTGAATTCTTTATTATTGTTTTTCGTCTTCCCCTATTTTGGAAAGACGAACACTCGTGCTTGGTATAAGTTTGATACACGGAGAGTACTAGATATACCCCATAGGCCAATCATATTACTTTGTGACTATCTTTTGTGATTAAGGGCATATCACAATGTGATATATTTAGTGTTAAAACTTTTGAGGATATGTTGATATTTTAACTAGATGGCATACCCACAATGCTAATGGATGATACGAGTAGCAGTAGTAGTATTCTCTTTTCTATCACCATCTTGTCCCATTGGGTGGCTCATCTTCTCTTCCCTATCCCATGCTTAATTATTCCTATCATAGTTGCATCTTTTCGTGCCATCATGAATTGTTTGGTTACTTCAACCTCACCCTTTATTTTGTTAGTTAAAATATAAATGGATTAGTAATAATTAATAACTAAAAAGATGAGTTCATAATGATAATCCTTATGTATATGCACTATAACAATATCTGTATTCTCTTATTATTTTTAAACCATGAGTAGCATCCTTTCGTCTAACAGAAATTAGTTGGATTATTGAAATAGTTCATACTTCTAATAGTTTTATAAGTTAGTCAAGACCTTAATTGTTGCCCTAAAACTTAGACTAAGCTTAGGAAAGAGTTGAAGCCACATGTTACGAACTGATGACTATGATAAATCGCTGGCAAGGTAGCGACAGCTGCAGCTAGACCATTATAGTAGAGTAGTCGAATTATTTGCAGATATACTGGCCAGGTGGCGTGGCAGTAGTAGACTACGATACTTGATGGTTATAGAGAAAAATCATGGTTATGAGATTCCAGACAAGTATCCCAAAATTTTCGACCCAATGAATAAAGACTTCTTACAACCTAGACAATAGGCTCAAAGAACTTTGACTACTAGTAGAATTCTTGTAAGTTGGATAGTGTAGACGAGTTAGAGGATAAATGAATAGTGTATAAACAATAAGGGAGAAAAGTGTTAGGGTGGCTGACCATAACCTTTTAGAAAGCGCTGCTAGATAGCAATGAAGTGTTAAGAGCTATAGTGATTTATTACGAATGTGGGTTAGTGTTAATTTCGAGGACAAAATTTTTGTAAGTTGGGTAGAATATTAAATTCCCTATTTTTAAATATTATATTTATTTAATTAATTATTGAATTTCTTTATATTATTTCTTAGTTAATTAGAAAATAAAATTTATTGATTTAATTACCTAGATAAATACTCATTTAGAATTATTACACAAAACTATTATTTTTATTTTATTTTATTTTAGAAATCCTTATAGAAGAGTGATAGATTTTTTAGAATTTATTTTGGGTACAAATATTTTTTCTGGATTTTTGTATACCTCATATATATATGTAAATAATATATAGTTATTAAATATAATAATAATAATAATAATAATTAATAGTAATAATAATAATAATAATCTTAGTAATAATAATATGGTTAATAGAAATAAAGAGTAAAAGAAAAAGAAAAAAAAGAAAAAAAAAAAGAAAAAACCCTTAAACCTAATCTTAAATCCTTAAGCTATTCCTAAAGCCTAAACTAAGTCCTTAAGCTAATCACCCCAACCCCACAGCCCACAACAGCGCACCTAAGCTAACCCCCACACCCGCCAGAAACTACCCCGCGAGCCCGCAGCAAGCTTGCACCCCCGTGCGGCCCAGGAACTGCCTCTCCCCCGCTTCCTTATATATATATATATACCCCTTATTCTAAACCCTAACCTCTTAATTCTACACCTCCACGCCGCCGACCTCCGACCCCTGCACCCCGTGTCGCCGCCGGAGAGCAGCCGGCCCGGCCGCGACAGCAAACCGCACGTACAACCGCATCAGAAACAGGCAGCGACGACCCCCTCTTCACGCACCATTTTCCGTCTCATCTCTTGACCGATTTCTGATCTGTCTTTGTCGGTATGATCATAATCTATCCCTCTCTAAACTTCATTAATTAGTTTCATTCGAGCAGCGTTAAAAACTAGGTAGAAATCGAAGGCAAGTTGAGGAAAAACCATATTTTTAAACTGTTATGAACTGCCCCCAACGACCTATGTTTAGAGGCTGATATCTTCCAACATAGACATCCAAATTAAAATCTACTTTTTGCAGTATAAAGCCTATATAACCAAGATCATTTTCTGTTAATTAATTTATTTTATTTTGTGCTAGAACCAGAGATAAATTAGGTAGAAATCTCAGAAAAACTTATTTTCAAAACACTAGAATTTAGGATACGGAGCGCGCCCCACCAAACGGGACCGCCTCGTCGTGTACCAATTGTACCAAAAGGCGCGTATGGTATATCCTGACGTGTGGGCTTTCGCGGAAGTTGATTCGGACGTGTGTGCGCGTCGAAATCAACCCGTATCCGTAAAAAGTCCCCGTATCGCGACTTTTGTAAAACACCACCCCACTTTGTGTACGCTCGTCGGAATACGATAAAACTTACGCCATTGGATTCGTGGTATCACGTTGGTCCTGTGACCCAAGTTTCACGTAATTTTGAGACAGTTGACCAAGCCGCCTATTCGCGGGCCCCACGGGTTGACTTGAAGGGCAAATTTGTAGTCGGCTCACCGGAATCCAAAATTGGACATACCGTTTAGTTCGTATCAAAGTTTAGAATTTGTTTGACCTATAATTTATCCCATTGAGAGACCTTTACCTCTGGCACGCTTTTCGGTGCAAAGTGGCCCAGAACTGGACCCGTTTTGACCCAAAATTACCGTTTTGCCCATGTGTCCAAATTGGACGAAAGGGTCGGCGTTTCTAACTATCTCGCTTATTCTGGAAACGTTGGTGATGTTTATTTCAGCATCCAGAGACGTTCATTCTGATGCCATAGTTTCTGATCCCTTGTGCCTGGACGCTTACACTTGAAGCTTTCTTGCTAGGCAAGATACCTTGCCAAATTGCTTATAGTACTTTGTATGCTTATTATATTTTTATATATTCATTATATATGTGTTTTTTCAGTCATAATTATATACTATATATGTTGACACACACTTGACACATAGTATCATGCGAGGGGGGAACAATCAGTAGGCGTATGGGCTACCCACTCTGGTAAACCGTAGTAACTAGCACGCACTACGATATTTGTGTCACGCTGGTCGCTACCCTCGAGGTATGTCGACACACACTTGACACATATATATGTGCTTCTGATTTTCATGGACGTGTGTGTGAGTTGTGAGATAGATAGAGTATCCTACACCTACCCATACGTCGAAAAGGTTGTCCTCATTTTGCATATTCATATAGATTGTCTGGTACAGCGTACTTATATATTTTTTGTCTATTATGCATGTTTTACTATATTTAATTGGCATGTTTCTATGTATCTTGTTACGTCCCTCTGAGGACCTGGTCCCTTTTCAGGTGTAGACGATCATGACTATTCGCAGGAGCACGGATCAGGACTTGCTACTTCTCTCTCTTTCGAGGAGGTCTTCTCTTCGAGACTCATTGTTCATTAGATGTACCTATTTTGTTTCTCTTATATTCTAATTGGTAGTGGATTTGTCTCCATCCAACTACTTGTTCTTATCAAGCATTTTATACTTAATTCAGTTATATAGTTGATTGGTTATTTGATTATGTGGATGAGATCTAGTTATGCCCTGTGACTTGTGACAATATATATACCACACGTGAGTTAATATTCATAATACAACGTACGTGTGTATTATGGTATCCATATATTAGAGTTTTCATATACATACGGCTGGCATGCTTACGTATTCCTAGTCCTACGTATTTTGGGACTGGAGCGTGACAATAGTGCACACCATTCTCGCCTAAGACTATAACTCATCCTCTATGGCATAATACCAGTGACCCCCATGTTTATTTAAACTGTGCAAGCTAACTATGTCTTCTTGGCAGGGAAGGTCATGGTAAGTGTTGTGTAGGTGGTTTAGACAGGCATGTAAAAGTCACCGAACGGTGGCATATTTATTTTAATTAATTTTTTATATCCATTGCTTGCTTATAACTTGAACGAAGGAAAGATATAACGACCACCTAATAACTTGCATACTTCATATAAATAACGTATTGATTGGTATAATTGGGTTAGATTGCCTTCACCAGTGCATTTCGATGCTGACCCTCTTTGCAACAGGTTCTTCGCGCCAATGAGACCCTGCAAGGAGTTAAGGCGACTTCCCAATCTATTCCACCTACAGCGCGACCTGTTTGTGCCCTTTGAAGCGTGTTTGAAGTTCCAGGAGCTCGTGCACATTTTCTATACAGCTCCATGGCAAGGCGATAGCTTTGCCCGAAGGTATCTTTAGCTTTGATGTTTTAGTAAAAGGATGTAATGTATCGGACGACTATCTTATTTTGTGTCCCCTTTTGTAAGCCCGTGCGGCAATATTTTGTACTTGTTCAAGAGTTTGTAAATGATGTTCAATATCAATAAGGAAAACTTTTCCTGGTTTCAATATTGTGTTCAATTATCTATGTACTCTGAATACGTGCTCGTTATATCAAATACCTTAGCCTTGTGCGTTGCGCAACCTAGGCATGTACGATATCACGCCCGGGAGACGACTATCGATTATACAAAATTCGGACGTGACACTTTATAGTACATCATCATCTAGTCCACATTGATGTCTATCCTCAAGCCTGTGTTACACAACAGGCACCCAAAGATCAGGTTCTTGGCAATAACATGTATATGCTTCACGTTCATTCTCTAGGGTAAGTGACTTCCCCGAAGTCAGTTTCAACACCACTGACCCAATCGCCGACACTTATGCATGTGATTTGTTCGTCATTGAAATCTTCTCAGATGTAGGTTCATAAGTTGTGAAAATTTTCTTCTTTGAACACACGTGGCAGAATATACCCATGTCTACATACAAATCTATATCCACATCAAATGAGCCAACATGTGCAATCATAGCAACCAAGTTAAGGTCACCTTACTCTTTTGGTTTTGGCTTGGACCTGCAGTCCTTGAAGTGGCTCTTCTTGCGACAATTGAAGTTATCTCAGTTGTTGCTAGACATGGGATTGAAAGAAGCCGACTTCACCTTAAGATGGTTGAAGTCCTTATTGCAGAAAGCTTTTGCTTCGCATTTGAATCTCCATATTATACCATGTTTGTTTTAGCAAACTATTTGGACAGTGTGTCCACTTTGATTTTGCTTCTCGCTCCGTTTTCAATATGAATGAAGCGTAGAAGATTTTCTAGCAAGATCTCTGTCTTCTTGCGATACATGTCGGTAGCAAACCGATTCCAACTAGTAGGTAGGTAGGAGATAATCGCTCCCACCATGAACATGTCTTCTAGAGACATTTCCTCTTACACAATCTTTTGTTGCAACTTCAGTAGTTCCTTGATTTATGGCAACATATGGTCTTCTCATCTTAAAATTCCATTTTCATAAATTTGTCGACGTGATGTATTTTGGACACCTTCTTGTCATCTTTGTACTGTTTTTCAAGAGACTCCGAGAGTCTCTTGTAAATGCTTTCTTATTGCTCAACAACTTGCATAAGTTATTCTCTCTCCTCCATTTCTGTTGTGTGGTAACCATGTTGGCCAGAGCTTGAACATCATCGGTCTCTAGAAGAATTGGTTCTGGTTCTGTCAACACATAGTCCATGTTGACAAGTTGAATATTAAGACTAATCTTCCTCTTCCAATTATTGTAATACTCTCCATCGAACTTCTCGAGTTTGTGAAAATTTATGTCCATGAGACTTGAACGATTTTTTTTGTTCAGATCTTGCTTTGAGTTTGTTATTTTGGGGTTACAAAGATTGTACAAAAGTACGTAAAATCGAAATTACAACAACAAAGAAAATGGAAGATTACAACTGATGGAAATGTAAAGCTAAATTTTTTACAACATAGTTGCTACAACAAGAAACAAAAGAAGAAGAAGAAGAAGAAGAAGAAGATAGAAATCCTTGTTGCAGTGATTAATTAAAACCAACATTACTCAAAGCAAGATTCGACCTTCTTCCGTTGATCTACTCTCATAAACCACCAAGTTCACCGATAGAACTTCTGGAATGCTTATTGTCACATTTGGAATGGACAGACAACACTTGGATTCTCATACAACACTTCTTGGCTTCTTCTAGCTGATGCTAACTCTTCTAATAGCATATAATATCTAAGTCTCTAACTCCAAAAAGAGAAAGTAAAGATTATATAGGAAACCAACCCCTACCAGTCCACTACGCATAGTGGACAGTAAATCTGTAGAGAAACTTTATATTAAGTGGGCGGTTACAACAATAACCCCTACCAAGTGGACAGTTACGCCCACGAAACACACGAACAACCGTTCTGCAGAAGCACAGTCACGCGGGAGCAGCAGTCCCACAGGAATCTAAGTTCTGAGGGAGCAGCATTCCCGCGGGAACCTAAGTTTCGCGGGAGCTAACTTCCCGCGGGAACCTAAGTTCAGCGGGAGCAGACTCCTAGTGGAACCGCAGTCCTGCGCGACTCGCCCCGCTGAAATGTGCACGACACGTGCTGCTCACGTAAAAATGAGGATATAACGGCACACTGACGCTTTTGTGTACATACGAAATACAGAGTGCCTCCATCAAAGCACCACTTTGTGCCCTTCGTCCACGTCCGCGTTCACGTCCGAGTCCGAGCCGCCAGGCCCCTTCGGGGCCTTGCTCCAAATGAAAATTTCCAAGAAATAGGTAACAAAAAGATATGTTTCTTGGAAGTCCTGAACATTGGCCTCTAATAAAACACCCCACCATACCAACCACATGGACTATCATTCTCCATGTGAATAGGTCAATAAAAGAAGAATCTTATATTGAAATACACACCGGATGTAGGACCATTTCTAGAGACCAATTTTAAAAACCACAACAATAACCAATATGACCAAGTATTCAAAATCTGAACCATCTTTTTGGTTTAGCTATTCACAAGAAAGATAATTTTGAAGAGGGATATGCAATGTAGACTAGGCTATACAGAAAGAATGAAGAGTAAGAGATGCTTCAGTTGTACTTGCATTGTATGTAGTTTCAAGTAGCAATTGTTCCTACTGTCCTTCCTCTCTTTGAAACTTCCTCTTGCTTATGAAAGCATATCTTGTACTTCACTAGGAAAAGCTAGAACCTTGAAAATGAGAAACATACTTCTCCCTCATTAGTGAGGACACTACAAGTAGAGCATCCAAAGGAGTTCATAACGAGACTTGTGCCATTGAAACTTAAACTGCAACTTGCCAAAGAGAGCCTCTGCTCACAGTGGAGAGACTAGTCTTGTCGATGATGGCAATTGATCGCGGACAGAAGAGAGGGTGGTCATGGCCATGGCCATGGCCATGGTGGTGCTTGCTAGTAGTTATGCTTCCTCTCTTATGTAGCATAGCCTTTGGCAGTGAGGTGGCCAACAACAAGAACAATGACGAGGGAACCACACCCAGAAACATCGACTATGTGCTCACCAAACTCTTCCGTTCCCTTTCCGAGCCTAACACACGAGTTTGGCCAGTATGAGACTTTTTGCTACTCTTAGCGTCTTTCTTTTCTTCTTCTTTTTTCACTAAGGGGACATTTGGTGTTTTTCTTTCTTTTTTCAAGATTTTTTTCTCAGTTTTTTTTTTAATCCTTTCTCATTTTTTGTCTCGGAAATATTTATCAAAGGAATATAATTTTTCAGAAAATTTAATTACCGAAAATTTGATTTCCAGAAATGTAGAATTCTCGAGTATATGGTATTATGCGTACCAAACGTCCCCCGAGGAATATGTACTATTTGAACTATGATGTGAATGGAACAGGAGCTGGAGTTCGGGTTGAGGGTCGTTCTGGGGTCGATCATCGGTTTCCTTGGAGCTGCTTTGGGCAGCATTGGGGGAGTCGGAGGCGGAGGGATCTTCGTTCCCATGCTCACACTGATCATCGGGTTCGACCCGAAGACCTCTACAGCCATGTCCAAGTGTAGGTGCATCTGATGATTAAGAATGGTGCATACGACACATAATTTGCTTTCTGAGTGCACTTATTTTTCATTGCAGGTATGATCATGGGTGCTGCGGGATCGACTGTGTACTACAACCGGAGGCTGCGGCATCCGACACTGGACCTGCCAATTATAGACTATGATCTGGCTTTGTTGTTTCAGCCCATGCTTATGTTGGGCATCAGCATCGGAGTCGCGTTCAACGTGATGTTTCCGGAGTGGATGGTCACCGTCCTCCTAATTATCTTATTCTTAGGTAAACTGTTGCCCGGTTACAATTATCAACCATTCTCGTTGCAATTAGTTTTGTTATCAAAATATCTGCTGTCGAAGTGAAGAGTGGCATTCGTATGCTTAACGTTTCATCATATCTCGTAATCCTCACTAACCCTTCTTTTGTAGATTTTTATAGAGTTTAACCTTTACATATATTATGTATAAGACATTTTTCGAGTTAAAATCAATCACTGAGAGTCATCTGAGACCATACCTCAATATGTCGAAACATAATCGTAGGCAAATTGTTGCCCAGTTACAATTATCAACCATTCTCATTGCTATTAGTTTTGTTATCAAAATATCTGTTGTTGAAGTGAAGAGTGCCATTTTGTATCCTTAAGGATTCATCATACCTCTAACATCAATCCTTACTAAACCTTCTTCTTTTGTAGATTTCTATAGAGTTTAATATTCACATGTATTATGTATAAGATATTTTTCAAGTTAAAATCAATAAATGAGACCATACCTCAATATGTGGAAACATTATCTTAGGCAAATTGTTGCCGAGTAATAATTATCAACCATTCTCATTGCTATTAGTTTTGTTATCAAAATATATGCTTTGTTATCAAAATATATATTGTCACAGTGAAGAGTAGCATTTGTATCCTTGAGGTTTCATCATACCTCTAACAACAATCCTCACTAACCCTTCTTCTTTGTAGATTTCTATAAAGTTTAAAATTCACATGTATTTCAACCATTCCCATTGCTATTTAGTTTTGTTATCAAAATATCTGTTGTCGAAGTGAAGAGTGGCATTCGTATCCTTAAGGTTTCGTCGTACCTCTAACAACAATCCTAACTAACCCTTCTTCTTTTGTAGATTTATATAGAGTTTAACCCTCACATGTATTATGTACAAGACATTTTTCGAGTTAAAACCAATAACTGAAACCATACCTCAATATGTCAAACATGATCTTAGGTAAATTGTTGTCCAGCTATAATTAACAACCATTCTCATTGCTATTAGTTTTGTTATCAAAATATATGACATCCAAGTGAAGAGTGGCATTTCGTATCCTTAAGGTTTCATCATACCATAAATCCTCACTAACCCTTCTTTTTTGTAGATTTCTATAGAGTTTAACCTTCACATGTACTATGTATAAGACATTTTTCGAGTTAAAATCAATAACTGAGACCATACCTCAATCTGTCGAAACATGATCATAGATAAATTGTTGCCCAATTACAATTACCAACCATTTTCATTGCTATTAGTTTTGCTATCAAAATATCTATTGTCGAAGTGAAGTGTGGCATTCGTATCCTTGAGGTTTCATCATAACTCTAATAGCAATCCTTACCAACCATTTTTCTTTAGTAGACTTCTATAAAGTTTAACCTTCACATGTATTATCTATAAGACATTTTTCGAGTAAAAATAAATAACTGAGACCATACCTCAATTAGTCGAAACATGATCTTAGGTAGACTGTTGCTCAATTACAATTATCAACCATTCTCATTGCTATTAGTTTTGTTATCAACATATCTAATGTCGAAGTGAAGAGTGACATTTGTATCCTTAAGGTTTCATCATACCTCTAACATCAATCCTCACCAACCCTTCTTCTTTTGTAGATTTCTATAGATTTTAACCCTCACATGTATTATGTTCAAGATATTTTTCGAGTTAAAACCAATAACTAAAACCTTACCTCAATATGTCGAAACATGATCTTAGGTAAATTGTTATCCAGTTATAATTAACAACCATTCTCATTGCTATTAGTTTTGTTATCAAAATATATGACATCCAAGTGAAGAGTGGCATTTCGTATCATTAAGGTATACCATAAATCATCACTAACCCTTCTTCTTTTGTATATTTCTATAGAGTTTAACCTTCACATGTATTATGTATTAAGACATTTTTTAAGTTAAAATCAATAATCGAGACCATACCTCAATGATCAATATGTTGAAACATGATCTTAGGTAAATTGTTGCTTAGTTACAATTATCAACCTTCCTCATTGCTATTAGTTTTATTATCAAAATATTTGCTGCCGAAGTGAAGAGTGGCATTTCGTATCCTTAAGGTTTCATCATACCTCGAACAGAAATTCTCACTAACCCTTCTTAATTTGTAGATTTTTTAGAGTTTAACCTTCACATGTATCATGTATAAGACATTTTTCGAGTTAAAATCAATAACTGAGACCATACCTCAATATGTCGAAACATGATCTTAGGTAAATTGTTGCCTAGTTACAATTATCAACATTTCTCATTGCTATTAGTTTTGTTATCAAAATATCTCTTGTAAAAGTGAAGAAGGGCATTTGTATCCTTAAGATTTCATCATACCTCTAACAGAAATCCTAACTAATCCTTCTTGTTTGTAGATTCCTACACAGTTTAACCTTCACATGTATTATGTATAAGATATTTTTCGAGTTGAAATCAATAACTGAGACCTTACCTCAATCTTTTTGAAACATGTCCTAGCCGGTAATACAAGAAGAAAGTTCAGAGTTCTTCATTCTCTTTTAGGGGATTTTCTTTAAATGTGATTATATTCTCATCAATAATAGTAATGATAGGTCGGTCTATGAAGCATTTTACTGAATTTGATTATTTATTGTTAGGTACCTCGACTAAAGCACTCTTCAAAGGCATAGAAACATGGAAGAAGGAATCCATAATGAAAATGGTCAGTTAATCACCTTGTTGCCCTTAAACCTCGCTAGCTATGTTGCACTTTTTACAGATACGGACACAGGATATGTAAATTTTCGTATAGGTACCATAGTAGTTTACCCATGTTGAATGAATACGGACAGATACTACTGGCATGGACACCATTTTTTCGTGTTCGTGCAACATAGCTTGCTAATCTTTCCTGGCATGAACCACTAATTAGTCTCTCTTCAACACCTTTTCTTTCAGGAAGCAGCAGCAAAGTTGATGGCATCATCAACTATGAACGGTTAGTTGGAGGAAACTTCACTCTCTTACATTCATCTGCAGATTAAAAAAATTCTTGTAATTGATAAATTCAGTAATAACATAAGACTAGCTATTTGGTTCGGATTACAGAGGGTCCAGAAATGGAGTACAAGGCAATCCAAGGTGGTCCAACTATCAATATGCAATCCAATTCTCCATCAGATGAGGCAAGTCCTAACTGCATTCTCTTATTTATTCAGCAATTGTAACTTGTCACGCTCCAGTCCCAAGATACGTAGGACTAATACGTGACTATGCCTGCTGGTACGTATTCGTAGGCTACTCCAATATATGGAACCCACGAATAAATACTTACGATGTATGCTCTAAGTATGAACTCCAGTTCACGAGTTTTTATCAACAGGTGACCAGTATATAAATATCAAACTAATCTAATGAGCAATATGGACACTTCAGGTATCAGTCAAGGACAATGTTTACTGGAAAGAGCTGATCGTGCTTTTATCGGTCTGGGTGGCATTCCTCGCCATTCAGGCAGTAAAGGTAAAAGTTTAACTTGTCTCGACAAAGAGAAAAATAGCATTACTAAACTCACTTCAGGTTCTGTAGTTATGTGACCTAAGCTTTTCCTGGCATATTGATGACTGACTTCCTCTGAATGCCTATGCAGACATATGCCACTACCTGCTCCCTAGAGTACTGGGTTCTTAACGCCCTGCAGGTAAAGTCTTAATTATACGCGTAACTTGAGTTCTTTGTAGCAAGGTTTGCAGTTTCTGTATCGGAATCGGTATCGGACCCTTCCTATGAGTACCGGTATCGGCAGTATCAACGATTTTAGATCAGAGTATTGGATTTTTTTGGTATCGAAAAACAAATAACTACTAATAGATTTGGAAAAAATATTTTAGGCATTTAGACATAAGTTTAAGTATTTTTTGTGGTTGCTTTATAGTAGTTTTGAAATTGAATGAAATAGTAGTCACTCTTGCTGATTGGTTTACCTGCGATAGGTAAGTTTTCTTCATTATGCTTTTACAACTTTACTATGCTTTTAAATCCTTGTTGATTAGTCTTTTTTTTATTTTCTTAATTTTCTTTGCCAATTTGACTAGTGTCAATATCGGTTATCGGATCGGGATATGTCAAAGTTTATCGGTATCGGCTGTATCGGTACGGTATCGGCCGATACTGCAAACTATGCTTTGTAGTTAACAATGCCATGAAGATTGAATAATAAAATTAAGAAAATTTGATAGGATTAGTACATATTGTTCGGTATTAAGAGAGTTGGGTAACATCATTTGTAGGTGCCTATTGCTCTTGGTGTCACTGTTTATGAAGCTTGCTGCCTTTACCAAGGAAAGAGAACCATTGCCTCCAGGGGAAATCAAGATGTGGATTGGAAAGCACATCAGCTTCTCATATACTGTTGCTTCGGAGTTTTGGCGGGTATAGTTGGAGGCTTGCTTGGGCTTGGGGGTGGCTTCATCTTGGGCCCATTGTTCCTTGAAATGGGAGTTCCTCCCCAGGTTCTTCTCCTTCGTTTCGACACTTTGAAATGTTAATAAAGTTCAAGGTTTTAGCATGTGAAATTTGAACATATCTACAATGAACTAGTAAACCTCCTAGATATCTTTTCAAAACTACAATATTACTCTAGTAATTTCTTCATTTTTTAGTTTTTTTGTCAGAAATAAACTTAGCCAACCAAAATTTTGGTCGTTATTTCGTCACTATTACTGATGGAATATGTCAAAATAGCGATGAAAACTTCAGTCGCTATTTTGTAGTATTTTTGTAATATTAGCAGTAAGACTAATTTGAATCTCATGTAGGTTGCAAGTGCAACATCAACCTTTGTAATGACATTCTCGTCGTCCATGTCCGTCATCCAATATTATCTTCTCAATCGCTTCCCAATCCCATATGGTAAGTAACAACATGAATGAAAACTCGCAGAGCCTACAATATGAATAGTTTGTTACGAAAACTAACTTTTGTTTTCGCGACGATCTAGCCACTTACTTTGTATTCTTGGCCACCGTCGCTGCCTATACCGGTCAGCACATCGTTAGGAGGTTGATTATGCTGCTGGGTCGAGCCTCGCTGATCATCTTCATTCTCGCCTTGACCATCTTCGTGAGCGCGATCAGTTTAGGTAAATGGTCGTATGTTCAGATATCGCGACGAGTGCAACTTTTAGTAGCTAATTTGTTGTTCTTGGCGTCGCTGCAGGTGGTGTGGGTATAGCAAACATCGTGGAGAAAATGGAGAGAAATGAACATATGGGGTTTGAGAATCTCTGCCATCATCCCTAGCCTAGTTTTATTATGTGCATTTCTTCCTCTTCTTTTCTTCTGCTGCTGCTTTCAAACATAACAGTTGAGATTCTTGGGAGTTCAGAAGAGGCAGCTGAGGGTTGAAAGATTTTTCATTTTATCTCGCAGAAACTATAGGATATCTCTGTAAAGAGCATCAAGAAGAAAAAAATTGGAGAAAATAATGAAACTATTTGTTACCAAATGGCACTGGTTAGTGACAGTTTCCTATTTTCTATAGCTGTCAAAAAAAATTGTTTAGAACAAAAGCAATATCCTAGTAGCCAAGCAGACTAGTTGTGAAAGTGAAGGTTACGAGCAAGAGTAGGAAGACAATCGAGACTATACGAAGAAGAGTACACATGACCAGTAGAAAGTCGCAATCTCAAGCTAACCCTAGCAAATTGAATCAGACTTCATCTAAGAGGCCCTTTCAGAAGAAAGCCTCCTTATCCGAAGACTTTGGATAACATCAGTCGATGCATTGTAGTTCTCGTTGATTTAGTCAGTGTTTTCAACATATAAGGGAGCATCACAAGGATATCTAACTAGAATAAAGACAAAAGCTGATAAATCTGCAGTGAGATGAACAGCAACCTTAGATTATACAGAATCTGAGAGCATCACAAATACTATCGAATTAACAAAAGAAAACTCACATCGACAAATTTCAAACTCACATTGACAAATTTCTAACGAAGAGTACATACAAGGATTCAAGGTCCAAACACTCCTTGGACAATAACATGTTGGGGTAGAGAGAGTCTAAAAGGAGAATGGTTACACATTTCTATTGATACAAATGACACTCAGAAGTTCGACACATTGGGCAGCTAGCTTTCTTGGTTCTGCAATCTCACATTGCCTCCTTGAGCTGGATGTCTTGGGTTGGTATACAAGAGGTTCCATGTGCAAGCTCGCTGGAGACATTATAGTTTGGCAACAAATTGAAATCTTCACTCCAAACTGGATTTCATATCACCCTTCTATGTCCTCCAAAGGCCCAAATCTGCCAACAAAACAAAATAAGTAGCAATGTCTTGGTTCTCCCGATCTAGAATCATGTTTGGGCAACAATTTCCGAACCACATATAACCAACAGGCTAATTTCCATCAGATTGAAGGTTAAGATTTATCCCAAAACAGGTGATGACTGAGGTTACAATTACAGGTGGATGAATACAGTACTTAAAAGTAGAAAAGGGGAATGAGAATGCATTTACAACTTTCATGCTAAGATAATTCGTAAAAGCAAAATGGTAACAACAAAGGAAACACGAAGGAGAAGGAGAATCGGTGAGAAGGACCTGAGAATGTTAACCTGTCAAACTAGATACTCTTAACAAACTTTTTAAGCCACAAGCTTGAACCTTCTAATTGCATAACCAGCTAACTGGAATGTGTTACCTTGTGAATGCAAGAAACTAGAACCGGCATTGATCTCATGAAACACACCCAAGTACATGAGATCGTACACGGACTAAATAAATACTGGGAGAATAGTAACAAAAATAGTCTGACCAGGCCCCATTAACTGACTCTTAAGTTCTTGTTGAACCAAAACCTCTTGAAGCAAAATGCACTTCACAGAAAATAAGTTGTAGAGAAAACTA
The DNA here is from genome assembly GCA_036927795.1 of Iris macrosiphon. NCBI lineage: Eukaryota > Viridiplantae > Streptophyta > Magnoliopsida > Asparagales > Iridaceae > Iris > Iris macrosiphon. The sequence goes on from JAYESA010000006.1 coordinate 222,556,052, forward strand.
AGGGATAACATCACTCACAGCAATTGAACTGCAACTACATAGTCATGCCATGTCATGAAGATATCCATAAGCTAAATTAAGCTCAGCTTACCATAAGATATAGAAGAGACTTTCCTTGAAGTTACTGAAAATCTAATCTACTCAGCATGCTGTTGAAGTTGTGATATTACAAACTTAAATGTTCTCATTTCTTTTTCTGGAACTAACAATCTATGGTAGAAGAACAAACCTTTAGGTTTTTGTCCCAGCTTCCCGTGCACAAAGCACTTCCATCTGACGACAGGCCTAGGCAGCTTATTCTGCCCTCGTGAGAGTTGAGAGAACCCAAATCAAAGACTACCTGAGATATCAGCAAATAAATAAGAATTAACATATATTGTACGATTGTCTCATCGAAAAGTCTTAACTAGATTATGAATGAAAAAGGCAGTTATCACGCACACAATCGTGAAACGTGCACATGCACATGAGCTTGCATGTGTGCATGTGAATGTGCATGCATGCGCACACGTAAACAGGAAAGCACATGTACATGCTTGCACATACGCACAATCGCGCGAGCGCACACACACACTGCTCTAACCCTAACCCTAACCTGACCAAGAACCTTGAAGACTGCAGTAGGGATGTAAGCGGATCGGATTTTGGGTCGGAGGTTGGAGCCTCCACCTCCGCCTCCGCCAAAATATTTGCTTCCACATCACCTCCATAACTATTGCCTCTACCTACTACAACAACAACAACAACAACAACAACAACAAAGCCTTTATCCCAAATTTCCAGAGTCGGCTTTTTGAATCATATTATTCCATTCTGCTCTGTTAAGGGCCATTTTCTCCGATACCACCTCCACACCCGCCTCCATCTCCAACAACTAAATAAGTTACAATTTTTAGTTCAATTAATGGGAAAATGGAAAGAGACTTGTTCACAACAACATTTACTAAAATCATATAATCGAATCCTAAGGTTTATTGTCAAAGAGTTGTAGCTTAAGTGATAAAGGCTTGGGGACATAAGAACCCGGAGTTACTGGATAGGGTTCGAGTCATGCGGTTGGGGGGGGGGGGAGGAGGGGGGAACGGAATTATTTAATACATTTATTGCCCAGCTGGATGCACGGGCTTACAACTCGGCATGTGGGCACTCAACTCACACTCCTCTCAGTCTCGGCTTTCAACTCGGTCCGAAGAACTTACAAGTCGGCCTATAGGCCCCCCACACACGACCCGTAGGCCCATACCCCAGCTCGTAGGTCGACACTCAGCCCGTAGGCCTGCTCCGCCCGACTTGCTCACAGCTTAGACCGCTGACCCGCTCTGCCTGGCCCGCACCTAGCCCGCTCCACCGGTTGCTCCAATTTAATTCCCACCACTTGAAATTAAATTATTTTTCCCAAATCTTGAACCCATAACCACTTTTGAGGATGCATCCCACCTTAGCCACTTGAGCTAGAGGTGCTTGGCGCGTGCGCGCTGCGCGCGCGCGCACACACACACACATATATATATATATATATATATATATATATTGGAAAAAATCCTAAAGAATGCAATCCTAAAACAAGTGGTTATGGGTTCAAGATATAGGGAAAAATAATATTAATTCAAGTGAGTGCGGAATTTAAATTTCGGCCCCCAGCAACAGGTGGCAGCGGGTTCCTGACGATCTATCTCCGAGATACAACGAATCCCTTCGATCACTACACCGTGCACCCGGGTGGCGAACCCCACGAACGATCACAGCCTTGCCCGAAGAAGAAAGATTGGACGAAGAAGTTTTTTTTAGGGGAATTTAGGTTCTGATGGTTTTCTTTTCTTTTCTATCTCTGTACGATTTTTTTCGTTCCGAACAGAGAGAGAGAGAGAGAGAAAGAGAGATAAAACATATTATTGTTCTCAGATCTCAGGATCGTGTCCTGAATATATCTCTCACGTAACATTTCTCACTCTTTCCGTAACGGGATTACGTGAGACGGTTCCGCGGAAGACCAACAACTCACCAGAACAAACCAACTAAAATAAAAAATAAAAATAAAATAACTTGTAAAATTACCTTTGTATCCATGTCCGTTCCGCAGCGCGCAAGCGTGCAAAGTACTAAGTGCACGACTAATAAACGCGTCAAAAACGCGCACCCGCTCGTGGGTTGAATGAGATCTAGCTCATCCCCTACAAAACCCACTTACCCACTATGAGGGGTAAAGCAATATATGGAAAGGAGAATAACTTCTCCTTTTCCATGTAGGACTAAAAAAAAAGATATCTTTATTGAATCACATGTGTTGCTTCCAAAGCAAAGCCAAAATAAATCTAACAATCCCCCACATGATTCAATAAGAGAACAAAAAAGGTATAGCACGATAGGACATATAGAAAAGAAAACAAGATATGAACAATCATACTGTGTATCAGAGGAAGACGTCTTCCGGACTTAAACCTTCCCTTAGTGTTATACATCTCATCTATACAGACCCAAAGTGACATAAGTCTTGAACTTAGGATCTAACTTGTACAGACTCAACATACACACAAACACATTGTAGGCATTTGATCGTATCAACAGTTGTGCACTTTTCGGCCATGTGCTATCTCGATTTCTTAAGAGATCTAGAGAACAGTCCGAGTTCCCATAGAAAGCGGCCCCACTTTCACTCTTAAATAGGTGAATCTTTCTAGATATTCTGCAATTTATATACCCTGCTTTACAAGCCACAGATCCATTAAAATTTTATAATCACCCTTTTATTTATTGCAGATCAACACTATACAGTAGAGGAATGGTTCTTTACAATTGCTATCATATAGTGTTTCCAATCACACATCAATTTTGTTGTTACCTATTGAACATTTTCTTGGTGCTTCGAATCGAAGGTCAGGTTGCCTTTGAGGTGACTCAATCTATGGGCTTTAACCCCATTCCTCTTGCCGTCTCCAACACTAGTCTTCTTGAGAGCCCTTTAGTTAGAGGATCTGCTAAATTGTTCTTTGATCTGACGAAGTCAATTGCAATTACTCCACTGGATCGCAATTGCTTCACCCGATTATACCTCAAATGTATATGTCTGAATTTTCCATTATAACTTGTCCTCTGAGCCTTTGTTATTGTAGCTTGGCTGTCACAGTGTACAGGGATAGCATGAACTAGTTTGTTCCACAGAGGAATATCTGTTACCAGATTTCTAAGGCAGTCTGCTTCCTCACTGGTGAGGTCAAGAGCTATGAATTCTGCCTCCATAGTAGATCTAGAAATACAGGTCTGCCTGGTAGAGTTCCACGCAACAGCAGCTACACACAATGTGAATACATATCCACTTGTGCCTTTGGTCTTATCTGTATCGGAGATCCAGTTTGCATCAGTATACCCTTCTAATACAGATGGGTATCCTCCATAGAATAATCCATGGGATATCGTGCCCTTTAGATATCTCATTACCCGTTCTAAGGCAGTCAAATGTGAACTATTCGGATTGCTAGTGTACCGACTAAGCTTTCCTACTGCGTAGGAAATATCAGGTCTGGTACGATTAGCAATATAGTTCAGACATCCGATTAACTGAGAATACTTCAACTGAGCCACATTGTCTCCTTTATTCTTCTTCAACCTGATACTTGCATCATATGGAGTGCTTACAGGTTTAGAATCAAAATAGTTAAATCATTTTAGAACATTTTCTATATAGTGAAATTGGGAGATACCAATTCCCTTAGAAGTGCGACTTAATTTAAGTCCTAAATTTACATCAGCAAGTCCTAAATCTTTCATATCAAAATTTTGAGACATGAATGATTTGATATCATAAATAATATCCATGTCAGTACAAAAAATAAGAATGTCATCAACATACAGGCATAATATTAAACAAGAGCTACCAACAGTTTTGCTATATACACATTTATCAGAATCATTAATAACAAAACCATATGATAGAATTACCTTATCAAATTTATCATGCCATTGCTTTAGCGCTTGTTTCAGCCCATAAAGAGATTTAATTGATTTGCAAAACTTGCGTTCTTGCCCTGGAACAACAAACCCTTCAGGTTGTTCCATATAAATCTCTTCCTATAAATCTCCATTCAGAAAAGCAGTTTTTATATCCATTTGATGAATAAACAGTTTACGAACCGATGTAATAGCTATTAACATTCTAATTGTAACTATTCTAGTAACAGGAGAGGAGAGTAAGTGTCAAAAAAGTCTACCCCTTCTCTTTGTTTGAACCCTTTAGCCACTAACCTTGCTTTGAATTTCTCAATAGATCCATCAGGTCTTAACTTCTTTCTGAAGATCCATTTACAACCTATTGGTTTGCAACATACAGGAAGGTTAACCAAATTCCAAGTTCTATTTGATATAATAGAATCTATTTCACTATTTATAGCCTCTTTCCACAATAAAGAATCAACTGAAGACATAGCCCCTTGATAAGATATAGGGTCCTCTTCAACAAGGTAGATGAAAAAACCTTCACCTAGATCTGGTTCTCGTCTTGTTCTTTTACTTCTCCTGGGTTCTAATAGGATAATCTCCTCTGGTTGTGAACTAGAGGTTACATCAGGGACTTGTGTAGAAATAGAAGATCTAGGAATTCTATTTTTCAATAAAAAATATTTTCAAAAAATGTAGCATCCATAGATTCCATGACTGTGTTAGCATCAATACCATTTACCTCACTCTTAATTACAAGAGATCTATAAGCAATACTATTTTAGGCATATCCCAAAAATACACAATATACGGTCTTGGGTCCCAATTTCCTTTTCTTAGTAGGAGGGACAGAAACTTTAGCAAGGCACCCCCACACTTTGAAATATTTCAAAGATGACTTTCTACCTTTCCAAAGTTCATAAGGGGTCTTATCAGTCTTTTTAAAAGAAACTTTATTTAAAATATGACATGAAGAAAGAAGGGCTTCCCCCCACAAATTATCAGATAAACCAGAGCTACCTAACATAGCATTAATCATATCAAGAAATGTTCTATTTTTTCTTTTTGCTACCCACATTCTGTTGAGGAGCATAAGGAGCAGTTACCTTATGTATAATGTCATGCAATTCACAAAAAGAGTCAAACTCAGCAGAGGTGTATTCACCCCCACGATCAGACCTAAAAAATTTAATTTTCTTTTCAAGCTGATTTTCAACTTCAGCTTTAAAAGATACAAACTTACTGAAAGCTTCATCTTTAGTTCTAAGCAAGTAAACATGGCAGTATTTTGAATAATCATCTATAAAAGTAATAAAATACTGTTTACCACTACGAGTAAGAATACCGTTCAATTCACAAATATCGCTGTGAATAAACTCCAATAGCTGAGAACTCCTTTCAACAGAATAAAAGAATTTTATGGGCTGTTTGGCTTGTGTGCATATCTTACATTTTCCATTTCTGCTCATGTCAACATTAGGAATCAATTGCAAATTAGACACTCTTTAAAGAGTTAAAATTAACATGTTCCAAACGACCATGCCAAACATCACAACTATCAGTATTATAAGAGATCATTTGAATCAGAAGTAGAAGTAGAGGCAATATTATTTAAACAGAAATTTAAAGTACTGCAAGGCATGTCCACAGAAAGTTTAAACAGACCCTCACATACATAGCATTTTCCAATAAAGTTACCGTTCAGGGAGATTACAACTCGATCAGACTCAAATACAAGTTTGTAACCATGTTTATTTAGCGACGTCTGGTACATGCTGCACATTATGCAAAGGAAGAATCTTGCCCGAAGACAACTTGAGGTTCACTCTTCCCTTTCCATTCACTCTGGCAGCACTCGAATTTTCCATAGCTACTGATTCGCCTTCCTCAACCTGTCGGTAGGAGTAAAAAGAATCAATATTAGGACATACATGGACATTTGCCCATGTATCAACCCACCAGTCAGTAGGCAGATATGAGGACTCAAAACCAGAACATACGGTTACAAATCTCTGATCATCGGTACAGACAAATTCGGTCCCGGCTATGATAACATGAGCCTGAGGAACAACAGGAGCGTCTGCAGGAGTTCGACGATCAGGATTCTGAAATCCCTGACCCTTCTTCCTGTGGCGACATTGCCTAGCAAAGTGACCAGGCTTACCACAGTTGTAACATTCCCGCTTAGGTCTGTTGTATTTTTCAATCAAAGCTTTTGGCTTAAGAAATTATTTTCTTTGCAGGGTTCCTGTTCTGGGGGTTGTTCCTCTGTTGATGGGGTTGGCCCTTAGGCTTTCCCTTGGTTTCAGCAATGTGTAACTTTGCTTTGAATTCAGTACTCAGAGGTTCCTTATTTCTAGTTCTACCTTCTTCCTCAATGCGGAAGGATATGAATAGGTCGCCTAAGGACATGGGTTCCTTATTATGTTTTAGTTTTAAACCAAATTCTTTCCAGGATAGGAGAAGTTTATTAATGAAAGCAGCAATTAGAAACTTATCAGCAAATGGCATATCTTTCTAAGACATCTCGTGTATGATAGTCTGAAAGGTATTAGTCTGTTCAACAAAAGACTTCTCATCTACCATTTTAAACTCTAAAAATCTGTCTACAATGTAAATCTCAGAACCCGCTCCTTCATTGGAATATTTTTTTATCGAGAGCTTCCCAAAGCTCTCTGGGCGTAGAGGTAGTGCAATATATATCATAGAGCGTGTCAGAAAGACAACTGAGAATTTTACCGTGACAAATAAAATCAGTCTCATTGTAGGACTCTAATTCATAGGTCCTGGCAGGTTCATGTAAGTCAGGTAGAATTTTCGGTTCTTTGAGAACCTTAAACAATTTCAAGCAAGTCAGCCAGTAGGTCATCCTACGCTGCCATCTCTTAAAGTTCAGGCCATCAAACTTCTTCAGTTTGGAGGAGTTATGAATGTTGGCTGACAGTTCTTCTACGGTGGTGTTCATCATGCAGATAAGAATTTTCACAAACAGAAAACAGAAAGTAGACAGAAGCTACGATAAAATTCTATTCTAAGATTGTTGGAAAATTTCCTAAAGAATGCAAATTGGAAGATGTAAAATTAAAGACAGAAAATATGTAGAGGATTCGAGGCACGTTACACGCTGTCCTTAGAATAGAATTTCGTCCCCACGAACAGTGCAGCGGGTTCTTGGCGATCTATCCCCGAGATACAACAAATCCCTTCGATCCACTACACCGTGCACCCGGTGGCGAACCCCACGAACGATCACAGCCTTGTCCGAAGAAGAAAGATTGGACGGAGGAGTTTTTTTTTTAGGAATTTAGGTTCTGGTGGTTTAGTTTCCTTTTCCGTCTTTGTACGATTATTTTCATTCCGAACAGAGAGCGAGAAAGAGAAAAAAATAAAACAGATTACTGTTCTCAGATCTCAAGATTGTGTCCTGGATATATCTCTCACGTAACCTTTCCCACTTTTTCCGTAACGGGATTACGTGAGAACAGTTCCGCGGAAGACCAGCAACTCACCAGACCAAACCAACGAAAATAAAAAATAAAATAAAATAACTTATGAAATTACCTTTGTATCCATGTCCGTTCCGCGGTGCGCAAGCGTGCAAAGTGCTAAGTGCGCGACTAATAAACTCGTAAAAACGCGGATTAAATTGCGCACCCGCTCGCGGGTTGGATGAGATCTAGCCCATCTCCTACAAAACCCACTTACCCACTATGAGGGGTAAAGTAATATATGGAAAGGAGAATGACTTCTCCTTTCCCATGTAGGACTAAAAAAAGAGATGCCTTTATTGAATCACATGGGTTGCTTCCAAAGCAAAGCCAAAATAAATTTATATATATATATATATATATATATATATATATATATGTGTGTGTTATTCACCTCACTAATGTTCGTCTCATCTTGCTCGGTCTCACACCCTACTCTACTCTAACTTACAAAGTGGTAAAGTAAAGATCGTTGTCATCGTGGATACATGCTGCCATCTTTCGGCAGTACATCACATGATTTCAACCTTCAATACAGGGTCGGCATGATATGTGTCATCTATGTGGTTGAAACCCTCAAGTCCTCAAGAAAGAATAGGAGCAAAAAGAAACATAGGCGAAAAGTAAACTACAACTCGAAAGGAGGAGAGAGAAAAGACCATAAAGTGTGTGTCGAAGACGGATGCATTGACAGAGTAGAAATCGAAATCGAATATCTTTGCCTCCAACTCCACCTCCGTTTAAGAGTTTCAAACGTGCCACCAAACCTGCCTCCACTAAGTTTGCCTCCAAATCCACCCCGAGTTGAGTTCTGGCGGGGTCGGAGCTCCATCGGACCGAACTCCATTTGCATCCTTAGATTAGGGAGCAACTTGAAGTACTGGCAATCTATTGTCACCAATACAAAATTTCAGATACTAGTGCATGAGCACGTCTTAAGTGTGTACGGGTTGGAACGAGGTAGGTTGGGGTAAGGGAGTGGAGATAGTGCAATGAATATTGAATTAGTGCAGAAATCGATGGCAGAGTAATCTGCTTTACTAATAATACATCCCGCCAACACTCTCAAATCATCTATCACTGTTTGAATGAAGCAATTGATATTTTGTATTCTTTCTTTCTTTCTTTCGAGAGGGACTACCCCACTTTATTACTTTCTACTTTGTCTTTTTTCTGCTGAAACTCCTTTTGTGGACAACCTATTACTCATTTCTCTTTCAGAAGGGAACGAATTGTAGGGCAAGTTAGAACGTCTCAAAGATGTAGCAGAGAGGATCAAAGCCAACAAGTTAAACCAGAAGGAGAACGAAGTGAGGTTCTATTACCTCCCGGCATAGTCACCGCTACAAGGTTCGACGCTGGGTTTCTCGACTCGCTACTTCTCACCGTCCTACTGTGTCGCTTGTCATGAAAAGACAAGCACATTTGTGTGTGTGTGCCTCTAGAGAGAGATTTAATAACCACAGATGTAACTTCAAGGATTGTAACATTCCTAGGGTTGGAGGGGCGCAATAAGATATACAAGTGAAACCGTAAACTCATGGACTAAAGATCTTGAGTCGTAGGATAATCACAAACTCAGATATCTATAAATCGATAAAGAATGAGTCAAATGACCAACCTTCTCTCATTAGAAAAGTCTCACACATGATGAAGGCATCAATGTTGTTTTAATTTTTTATTTTTTCTTCCAGATCCCTAGAAAAAAATTAGGTGCATACCTCAGCCACTAATGTGTCCCACACGTAACAGCTACCATTTGAATATCCAGCAAAGAGGAGTCTTCCTGATATAGAGAAGGCAATAGATGTGACAGTAGGGGCATCATGATCACTGTCACCATGTTGTTGATTGTATACTTGAAGCTGATGTCCTGTCCTCATGTCAAATAATCTACATGAACCATCATCAGAGCCAGTCCCAAATCGCTGCCCATCTGGGAAGAACTTGACAGTGTTCACATCCCCCTCATGACCGTGATATGTCCGAACTGCTCGACTAGCTATTCGAATATCCCATAGCCGGGCAGTTGTATCACACGAACCAGATACAAACATGTTGGAATTTGAATTGTTTATCGAGACACTGAAAGAAGAAAATACAAACTTGTTCAAGCATATAGAAACTAGAAAGAATGAAACATAGAGAAGATCAGGAAGACATCATAGGAAATACTATACATATGAATGTGCAAAATAGCGACCACAATATATGGAAGGTGTGCTTGCACAAAAGTCTCTATGTCCAACTATCAGATCAGGAAGAGCAATATGAACTCATGGATTGCTTTTCCGCAACAAAAAAATCAAATAAAAAACCAATGCATCTATAGTAAAGATTATATAACTAAAAGGAACTTATGAATATATTAAGTGTATGAGACAACCTGAGCAAGCTATGCAGCATCATATCAACCTACTTGGCATCATATCAACCTACTTGTCGCCTGGGTTACGATATAAGATTCGCAGCATTATAAACACCTAAACAAACTGCATGAGAAGATTACCCATTTTCCAGGCATCAAATATATTGCTTCAAACTATCAATAACAAGCTCAAGAAATTTGACTACAACTGGCAATGTAAGCCACAGCATCATTGCCTTATCTTCATCTCGTATTAGGTCATCTTTACTTTGAAGATGCCTTACATGTCTGGTAATTAGGAGCAAAAATTTGAATATGGCTTCTTTTTACAAATTTTATTGTTCGCCCCACTCTAAAGTGTCTTTTAAGCAGCCTCCCACTTGTCATGTTGCAACTATGTTTATTTTTTGGTGTCTATATAACTACACTCTGTAACTTGATTGGGAGTTTGAGAGAATCTTGTATATTTACTCTTCCTTTGGAAAGGGATAATTTAATAAAAGTAATTGAAGGACTTCTACCCTCTAATAAATAGATCGTGTTGCTTCCTCCTATTGTCTTTCTTTATCAATTACCAATCTGGGGGAACTCGGAAAAATTACCAAATCACATTGCTTGATATCAATTTCGAATAAGTGAAAGAGAGAGTGGGGGGCACGAAAAGATTAACGTACATTAAGTTAATGTGAGTCATTCTAAGTTTCCAAATTGAACATGGCATTAATCTCAGAAGCTAAAGATGACTACAACAGAGAACAAAATTGATGATGATGTTAAATGCCAAGTATGTCCGTGTCGCGTATGTCGGACACGTACCAAGAACGACAGTCTCTCCGAAATGCACCATCCCAGACCAAAATAGGTGATGTGTCCATGTTGTCGTGCTCGTATTATGTTGTGACGTACTTTTGTCCATGCAACAAAAATTGTAACAAAAGATTTCAAATGTTATGTTGACAAAAAAATGAGACTTCAACTAATAAAATACAAAATTAGAAGTTATTAAACTGCATATCCAAAAGGTAGTTCTACATGTCTGCCAACTACTCGTCTAGGTTTCAGGGCATGACACTCCCAGGCTCATAGGTACCTTTGCTAGGAAAGGTAAGAGGGTTGACGTCAAGTCGACCGCCGCTCACAAAAACTCGTCAAATCCTTGATGGGTCTATCTTATGCTCCATAGCCGGCCAGACCAACCCCATTCTAATGGGAGAGGACTTTGATGATGATGATGAAGTTATTAACATAGGGTTAATAGCAACCCCAAGTATATGAATATATATTAGAGATCTACGTAAAATACCTTGAAACATCAGCTGTGTGTCCTGATGGAAATTCACCTCCAAATACAGAAACCCTCTGACCGGTAGTAACATCCCACAAAACACACGTCTGATCACCTGAGCTAGTGACAAGGCGAGTTTCTTGATCTGGAACATATTGACAAGATGACACATACCCCTTGTGGCCTGTCAATACTCTAGATGTAGGTATATTTCCATCTCTGTCAGCTTGTGAATTAAGATTGAAGATAGAACATGCACTGTCAAGACCACCACAAGCAACAGATTGACCATTAGGTGAAAAGGCACATGTCATGACCCATGCACAATGAAGCTTTATAGCATGTGTTTTCTGGCTTGTCAAAGCATTCCATACTATTAATCTCCCATCTTGAGAAGCACTGACTATCCGATTTCTCTCAGGAGTCCAGTCCAACGAATAAACCTGACAGATTTCATACATAAGAGTAACAATGTCTCATGGATGAGATCTTAATGATATTTATCAATTAAAAATAATAAAGCGGCCAACACTGGAACAATATAGAATCCCAAAAATATTTGCATTTCTATAAAAAATGTTTAGCCATACATCCTAGCATATGTATTTGCACAATTAAAATCCTAGATAAATTTTGAAATACATTTCTAATTGCACAAGAAGTAGTACATGTATTTCTTTATCCAAGCATCAGTACAAGGTAGTGATATCACTTCCTAGATTGACAATAGATCTCCACTTAACTCACCAATCCCCAGGATATAAACAAGTTTTGGATATAAACAAGTAAAACTGTGCTACAACTTCAACGGTTTAAAGTTGAAGTAGATTACTTATCTTACTTTTATGTATTTAGTGTTTTATGTATTTTCCATTTCTAATTAGGAGTATTATTTTCCATTTCTACTTAGGAGTATTGATGCCATTTGTCATTTGTTTTGTAGTCCTATAAATATTAGCCAAGAGTCCTAATAGAATTCTATCTCATTCCACCAAAATTCTAAACATGGTATTAAAGCTCTAGGTTATTTTTCTAGGCTCATTTTTTCCTCTCCACCCCATCTCTACCCTAGCCACCGCTACAAGGGATCCTAGTATTCATCCTTGCGCTATCATCGTCTCGTCAGCATACTTCACATTTGGAAACCATCCATCGTCGTCTCGACGCACCGCCATCGAACCATCGTCATCGTGATCGCCATCGGAGTCGTCATCCGCTTGATTTGGTTTCCAAGCCGACGTCGTCACCTACCCACCAACAAAGCCAACGGCCACCAACCACCTCACCATCTTCGGCCACAAGTGACCATCCCTACATAGTCCGCCTACCTCGAGCTCCACGATCCAACCAAGACACTCATCTACGCCTCGAATTCACAAACAATAGTGGGATCTTGCTTGGATCAAATCCAAACCCATCTCCAATTCGTTCATGTCACAGTCTGCCTGCAAAAGCCATTCCTCTCCGATCGTCGGTGTCCAGGAAAGACCATCTCCCTTCGCATCGTAAGCTCCCTTCGCATCGCAAGCTCTACTGCCACATGAGTTCTCCAGCCCCCTCCCCCCTCCACACCCATATCCGATCGACTTCAATTGTGGTTCCCTCACCTCCATCGTCTCCACCGCCTCGACCATCTACCTGGCCGCCCGACGCCGACCTCGAACCGACCAGATCCTCCTAGAACAACCCAGACAACGACTTCGACCAACCGAACCCCACATACACCAGCTTCGCCAAAAGCGACTCTTCCAACCGGTTCATCCCTGCTTCCTCCCCGACGACAATAACAACCCCCTCGAATTCGATCTCCATCGTGCTGACGAGTTCTCCAATAATCCATCAGACCCTTTCACTTGTCACAGCATCTCCATGAGAGCACAAAAAATCCTACCCCTAATTTCTAGAGAAGACATTGAACAAGCCTTCCTTTTCATCATGACCCTTGGATCTATATCCAAGGGCCCAAATTATACCCCCAACCTAGTTAACCCTATAACATTTTTCACCTAAGTTACAGGACCCATTATCTACTCTTCTAGTCCGGTTAACTCTTTTCAAACCCGTTGAATTCCCAACTCCACTAGCCCATTAACCCCTTTTTTCTTTATACTAGCCTATTTTTCACTTTTTTGGTCTTTTTCTATACAGTTTCTCAATTTTCGAGTCCCGCACCTTTTGAGATGTTTATTTCGTGAGTTCTCCATTTCTTGGAGTTAAAGACTCTTTTAGATGATTTTCTTCTAGGAGTTCTTCGCTTCCGAAGCCCAATGTTTTTACCTTATTTTCTTCTGGTTCTCCGCTTTTGAAGTCTAGCTTTCTTCAAATGATTTTTTTTTCTAGGAGTTATCCGCTTTCAGAGACGGCTTTCTTCTGGAAGCTCTCGTAGTTCTGAGTCCATCTTTCTTGAGATGTTTCTTCAGTTTTCTTTTGGAAGTTCTCGTAGTTCTAAGTCCAGCTTTTTGATGTTTTTCTTCCAATTTATTATGGGAGTTCTAGTAGTTCCGAGCTCAGGTTTCTTGAGATGTTTTTTCAATTTTTCTTCTAGGAGTTCTCGTAGTTTCGAGCCCATGCTTCTCGAGACATTTTCTGAAAGTTTTTCGGTAACAAAGTTCAGTCTTTGTTTTCAGATGATCACCGGTGTCTCTATTTCTCTCTCTCTCCAAACTGGACTTGCTTTCACCAAGTTCCAGTTTGGAGGAGCATGTTGAAAAGTAGATTAGTTATATTACTTTTATGCATATAATTGCTTTATGTATTTTCAATTTCTAGTTAGGGGTAGTGATGTCACATGTCATATGTTTTGTAGTCCTATAAATATAGCCCTAATAAATTTTATTCCATTCCACCAAAATTCTCAACAATGAAAACATATTCTCTCTTGTATTCCATGCAATTCAGTGTAAATTCTATTAAGCTAGACAGGATTAAAGATATCAAATACAACACAGATGAAGCAGCAATGGAACTAACAGATTACCAACTTCAAATCTAGCAAAATTAGAAGTTTTTATCTGATCAGAATAACCCAAAGAAAAGCCTGCACCTTTCTAGCTCTATTTCTCTCTCGAATCATTCTACTAAAACCAAGGTTTAAAGTATCGGCCGATACGTATCGGCCGTATCGGATCGGGTTTGGCCACTGCCGATCCGATACAACCCAAAATAATTGGTATCAGACGATTCGTGATAAAAAAAAATTGGTATCGGCCGTATCGGCCGATACGGAAAGGTTTGCCGATACAGTCGATACCAAAAAATATTGTCGATACAGCCGATATTGCCGATACAAAAAATTATTGTCTATTTTTTTACTAATTTATTAATAATTATTTAAATATTGTCGATACAGTCGATACCAAAAAATTCGATACTCCGATCCGATACTGCCGATACGGATACTCATACAAACTGTCTGATACCGATACCGAGTTTTTGAACCTTGACTAAAACCCTTCTCTCATTTCTCACTACTAAATGCCTTGAGTTCATTCGATCATATATACTCTGGTTTGACTTCAGACCTATTTGATCTAGATGCTTTGGCCTAATGTCAGCATCTTGCTTAAACAAATTATCCTCCATCAGATGCCAGAGGATGATTGCTCATGTTGTTATTGTGATTTGTCATTGACACATTAATTATGATGATGTCTATGATGACAAAGATGCTTGCTAATATCAGGAGCTTATTATACATCAACATATCATGCTTACCTATTTGCTTTACCAAATCCTACAAAAGCATGACTCTAACAGGACTAATTCCATCCATGATATCAATTTGTATGGCAACAAGACAATTATATTCCAATAGCACACGGTAGTACATTTGATGATTGGAAGGTGTACTTAGTTTGAAAGCTTTCAAATGATTAAGTTAGTTCGATTACTTTCTTCAAAATATAACCAGTAAATCATAAAGATTAGTGGCTATCTTACAGAGCATACATCATAAAAAAAGCTGTAGCAAAAGCAGACCATGACACAAAATGAACTTGTCTATACTATGTGTTTGTTCTCCAATACTTGTACCTATCTCTAGCATTTGTTGTCCCTTGGAGCGGATTCGGGTAAGTTATTATAAGAATTGATACTTTAGGTAATGCACTTACAATTGTTAAAATGAGTATCATGACTTGTGTTTCAAGGTTAGAGATGGAGTATCCTTGCTGTAAGTCGATTTATCTTGGGTCGGGTGTGAGGTGTTGTTCGTCCTCTAGCAAGATGATTTTCTCTACCATCTTTCACTTCAGCAAAAGTGATGGTTCAAGTGATACATCTACAACTTATAAAAGGAGTCTTATGTCTTATATGCATACGTAAAGGAGATTATAAGACCACTTTTCTTCAGTGTGAGAAAGTTTTCTTCCTTGGGGAAGAGGGTTCTTATTCTTCTCTTCTTACAAGACATTTTTCAACAATTTGTGTTTTCTTCCCACCTAATATTCTTGAATCGTAAGCCACCTAAAGGCAAGATTTTCCTATTTACATCTCACCACAGGTCGAGGAAGTAATCATACACATCCATTGTAAACGCTCATCGCCAGACCGTGGAATTGATAGCTGTGCCAAACCACGTAAAATTTATCTCTTTTTAATTTTTTTCCCTTCGCCACATTTGCTTTGTGGACACGCAAAATAACTCTGTGTGCATTGACGGAAACAATTTTTTGGAGTGTCCTAACCTATTTTTCTGTGTCCAACACCGATTTTTCAGAGTGTCCGTGCTTCCTAGGAGCACATGCTCTGCAACTAGATCATCCCCAGTTCTAAATTTTCCCAATCGTAGCAAAATAGCAAAGTATTCAAATTCGGTGATCCTACATAATTTCAACATTTGTTGGAAGGAAGAAAAGAAGTTAACTTACTTTGCCGGTGTGTCCCTGCAGAGTCCTGCAGCAGACCAGATCCGTGGAACTGAAGTTCACCGGCGCCTTCCCATGGCTTCTCGCGTACGTAGCCACTGCACAAAAAGAGAGCACATCAAGAAAATTTCCCAAAATTAGGAAGAAGAAGAAGAAGAAGAAGAAGAAGAAGAAGAAGAAGCGACCATCGGTGTCGAGGAGGAGCTGCCTCCTCTGTTTCAGCCGCTCCCTGAGGGCGTTCACCGTCTCCGTGGCGGCTACATGCCGCTCCTTCAGCTCCGACACCGACACCGACGCCGACATGGACGAGCTGAGAAACCCTAATTTCAGCCCTAGATCTCCGGAGTTTGGGAATCTAGGGTTAGGGTTTCGAGGAAGGAGGAGGAGGAGGAAGTGAGTGAGTGAGTGAGTGGTGGTGGTGGCGACGTGGGAAGAAGACGGTCAAGTGGCGGTTGAATGAGCGAGAGATGGGGTGGACCCGCTCGAGGCGAAGACTGGACAGGTCAGAGGTGGGCCAGGCCGGTACATAAGGAGAGCCTAGCCCAACCCAAATTGATAACGCCAGGTCCCGCCGTGTACTTTACTGTAGATTGGATGTAAGTTTATTGTGTAATTTTAACATGTTATTTACATGATACTCTCACTATTCAAATTGTTCAACTTGATACCCTCAACTTTGATAGATATCGTCCATGAAATCGTGATATGTTGTTTACGATGAAATGCTCCCGTGGGGATGGACACGGTTCAAATCCCCCCTCAAGAAATTCCTGACCTTCTGAAAATAACATATCAAAGGAAAAAAAAAAAAAACTTTGATAGATATCAACTTGGTATCCTAACTTTCAAAAATAACAAAATTATTTCTCCTCTCCCTCCGCCCCCACGGCTGTCACCACCCCCGCCGCACCCCCCCTGCAGCTGGACCACCCTCGTGCCCTCCGGTCCACTAAAAAAGTCTCACTTTTAAGAATTGGAGGGGTAGTAGTGATTTTTTTTTTTATGGGAGGTAATAGGATTAGCAATTAGGATGGAGGTAAATACAAATAACTCAAGTTATTTGACAGCCGTTTTGAAAGGGTTTTGCTATGCTTATAATCCCCTTACAACTAAGAGGCTACAACCGTCACGTGGCCGGTCTCCATTGAAACAGAGAGGTGAGAGGTGGGGCCGAATGGGACCCATATAGCAGAAGGGAGAGAGGGTTGTAAGAGTGCTGTAGACATTTGGTTGTAAACTTAGCATTATTGGTTTTGAAATGACAAACGCCAGATGGTGTCGACAAGGATCTTGGAAGGAGGAAAAATGTTGGAGGAAAAATGGAGGGAATCATATATTTGTTTTGTATATAAAGAAAAAATGGAGAAAATGAAAAGTACATGGATTGATTTTCCTTCCTATCATGAGAAATCAAATTCCTCCAAAAGTGAAATGAAAAGTGAAAGCTTACTAATTTACAATTATACCATATAGTAATTATATTATTTAAAAATTGTTTAATGAGATCAAATGGTAAATAAATATTTTTAGTTGAGAATATAATTGATAAAATCTATTTTTTTTTTATAGAAAACAAAGAAAAGTGCATGACTTTCATTTTTCTTCCATTCTACCGAACAAAAAAACAGAAAAATAATACTTTCCACATGGATGAAAAGTATATCACTCATATTTTTACTTCTTCCACTTTTCGATCGTTCCTATCAAATACGGAGCGTTTAACATTTTTCTGTCAAATTGATGGACCGTTTTGAAATGACAAACGCCAGGTATTGTCGACACGGACCTTTAACGCTTGTTGTCAATTTGTTCGGTGAGAATGGCAAACTAAAGTAACAGTGATAATTGTTTCATGCATCAAAAAGAACATTACACACGTAAGATTGGATAAATAGACATAGTGTTGAACATTAAACGCTTTGTAATATATCTTTGTTCCTAATTACATTGCTGCTCGCGTTCCCGTTCGACATTTGCATCGGTATTTGACAAAAATGGCAGAAGAAACCAAGTTTGGTTTCAGCGTTTGCAATTTCCGTCGGGCCAACATGGACCGTTGGAATTCCTGCTTTTTCATTTCCAAACGGCCATCGGAGGCAATCAGGACCGTGTGACCAATAAGTGGTCCGGTTTTTTTCGTTTAAAGTAATAAAATTTAATATAATTATAAAGAAAGAAAAAAGTTGGAGAAATTTGCGTGGAGGAGAATGACCCGCCAACTCAGTTAGCGTGGAGCAGCGCTGGAGAGTCACTCGCCAACTGAGTTGGCGGGACGCTCTCCTCGAGAGGCCGCTCGCCAACTCAGTTGCGGGGCATGCTGAGTTGGCAACTTATGACCGTTGCACTCTGCTCGCCAATTCAGTTGGCGAGTAAGGATCCGTTTCCCTCATTTCAGTCGTTGCCCAACGGCTATTACATTCAACACTCTCCCTCTATAAATTTCCTCTCTTCCCTCACTCAAATCTCACACAAATCATCTCACACTCACTCTATTTCCTCTCTTCCCTCTAGCAAAGTCTCCAACACTCTCTCTTTCTCTCTGCCTGCAACTAAAGTTCATATGAGTTTTCTGTAGCAAAAGTTCTCAACCGTCATGGATCGTAGCGTAAGAATTGTATGCTCGCACGGCGATAAAGTAAATGGGTTAAATTACGAAGGAGGAGAAAGTATAATTTTTTCAACTTATCCGAATATTAGTTTTGAAAATATACGTAATCATATTATTGAATGTTGTTCTATTCATTATAATTTTATTCTAAAGTCTATTTTTTGTTCAAATTATTTTTTGATAGATAGTGAAGATGCATGGAATTATATTCTTGAGATTAATTCATAATCACGGTATACAAAAATATATGTTATTAAAGTAGCAGCAACCTTAGATAGTAGAAATAATGAATATTTTTCTGAATATCAGCATGTTAGTTCGGGTGCTAGTTCTTCTCAACAAATAGTTTCATTTATCCAAGAAGGTCATTCATCAGATGAATCTAACCATGATGATGATAGTGACAACGACGATAAAAATAGTGATGATTTAGTTGAAAATGTAGATGATACGGTAGATGATGATGTTGTAAAAGCTATCACTGATGAAGTATTTAAGGGACAATCATTTCCTAGTCGTTCTCACTTTAGAAGCTTTATAAGTAATTTAGCAATTAAATATAATTTTAGTTGTTCAGCTAGTGTTATGAATAATGCTCGTGGAATTATATATAGTTGTGATCAACCGAATTGTAATTGGAGAGTATATGTCAAATCTATTGGAAATGGCGATATAGTTAAAGTTAGTACATTAGAAAATCGTCATTCTTGTTTAGGAAGACTTAGTACAGGACGTCATCGACTAGCTACCGCTTCATGGATTAAGACCATGATAATTGACATTATTAGAGATAACCAGTCATACAGTCCATCACAAATTGTTAAAGATATATATAGGGAGCACCGTATACAAGTTAGTTATTCCAAAGCATGGAGAGCACGAGAGACAGCATTAGCTGAAATTAATGGTAGTTATGATGAGGCATACGCTAGTCTTGAGGAGTATTGTTATAGAATTATGGAGACAAATCCAGGTAGTACATGTTTTATTAAAACTGCCGAAAACAATAGCTTCTAACGAATTTTTATTTGTTTTAAGTCATGTATTGATGGATTTTTAAGTGGATGTTTACCAATTATTAGTACTGATGCTACATTTCTTTCGTCTAAATATCAAGGTATCTTATTTATTGCTTGTGTTCACGATCCTAACTATCAATTATATCATATAGCTTATGTTGTTGCTGAAGGTGAGAATAGTGATTCTTGGTCTTGGTTTTTAAATTCTCTTAAAATATCTTTTGAAAGTTGTTTTAATGATTGGAGTACAATTTCATTTATATCTGACAAGCAAAAGGGATTAATAAATGTTGTTCGTGCTATTTTTCCTGCATCTCCTCATTTTTTTTGTATTCAACATTTTAAACAAAACATGAAAAAAGTTACAAAAGAACCAGTATTTCAACGCTTGTTAGACTCGCTTGCTAGATCATATAATAAAACGGATGCAGAGAGTGTGTTTGATATAATTAAAGCCGAGAACATAATGTTGTACAATTGGCTTATTTGTGTAAACGATGAAAGTCGTCGATTTGAACATTGGATAACAGCGTATGCTACTTGTCCTAGATTAGATATTAACACTTCTAATCTTGCTGAATGTTTCAATAGCTGGATTAAGAAATTACGAGATAAGCCAATAACAATACTTCTCGATGGTATTAGAGCTAAGATTATTACACTTCATGACAATCCTAGAAAGATTGCTGAAAATATAGACACAGATTATTGTCCGAAGATGTTAAAAAATATGGCTTCTATTATCAAAGAGAAGAACCACCTAGAAATATTAGCTATTGATAGTTATAAGTTTGAAATAATAGACCGGACAACAAGTAGAACCTATATTGTTAATATAACTGACAGATCTTGTACATGTTTTAGATGGTACCATACTTAAATATCATGTATACATGCATGTTTTGTTTGTAGATATTGCAATATTAGTATTGATAATTTTTATCCTGCAGTATTTTCGACGGAAAACTTGAAAAGTGTATACGCACCAAAAATGGAGCCAATTCCAGTTCCCTACGAGATCCAAGCTCCTTTGGTAAGAGGACAAATTGGGGTGCCAGATGTAAGACGCAAAGCCGAAAGACCAAAGAAGAACCGCATCAAACCCCGGAATTCATCGACAAGAGATCTACGTTGCAGTAATTGTGGTGCTATGGGACACAACCGAAGAAGATGTACTAGTCAACCGAGAGAGTAAAATAGAATTGTTCAATACCCAAATATTGTAACAAAAAACCATTACAAATCATACAAAAATTGTAATCATACAATGTTACAAATTATCTACTAATCCTCGTCCTCGTCTTGTTGAGTTTGGGTAGGCAGCGGTGCTGATGGAGTCAAAAAAAATTGTGTGAATATCTGGTAGCTTTCATCTCCAGCAGTCTGGTAACTCAGACCCGCTCCAGCATACTGGTAACTATGGCCCGCTCCAGCATACTGGTCACTCGGGCCCGCTCCAGCATACTGGTAACTCGGGCCCGCTCCTGCATACTGGTAACTCGGGCTCCCTCCAGCATACTGGTCACTCGGGCGGTCGGCGACGAGAGTGTCTCTGTCGTACTAAGCCGGTCGGATAGTCCGGTGGAAGACGGGATTGTACTGGAGGCATTTCCGGTTCCCGTCCAATACCCAGATGCTCAACACGAGTCACAAGTTCCTCCATAAGACAACGAGTCACATGTTCCTCCATATGAGGTCGTTGTAAATGTTCTCGGTATACACCACTCTGAAATTTGAAACTTGTAAATTAATATATTTATCATATCTATGTATATGTATTTTTGAAAGTATAATGAAGTCATACCAAATCATGCATTCCATCGGCAAAAGCACGCAGAGTAGAATCGTCTACAAATCTAGTCTTGAACCTTTGCTCCTCATAGTGGTATACTCGGTTGCTCATAAGAGGGCATCCCCACCATTGCCTATAGTCCAGGCTACCCATGTCTGCAAAATGTAAACAAAATTTTAGCAAACTATTTACACTAAATCAATACGAATAATGAGTAACTTATAACTTACATTCCTCAGCAGAATTTAGTCTGGGAGACATGTCCCTCACACTATAATTCTCGAACCGATTATTCCAGTCAGCAACGAGACCAATGATTCGTTGTAATGCATTTGATGTCTCATAACCGACTGTCGGTGGATCATCGGGAATTATTGGGGCCATTCCGAATTGCCGAAGAAAACGGTCTGCCGGATGGTACATGGTAAACCGATCATATATAATATGACATCTGTGTAAAGTAAATGCATATGATGTCCTCTTGATTTCTGGAGCATCAGGTTCACATAAGTACGGTAACCAGGTTACCTATTTAAAGATATTGTATCAATTAGATGTGATATTTATCTACGATCAAAACTTAAATAATTTAAAGATATTTATTGCATATTTAAAAATTACCTCATGATACTGCAGTGTATCAAATTGGCTACGATAAAGTGATACAGTCATGTATTGGTAGTGTTGATAATCCACTACGTCTGTAGGCCAGCGCATAGCAACTGAAAATACTCCAACATCACTGAGAATGCTGGTAACAGGCCTACCAATATAGAAGTGCTCGTAGGACCAGAACTATAAAACAAAAATGACATTAGTACAAACAAAATTTGCGTATAAAATTACTCTAACTTTTTAAGGTTTTTCATTCATACCTGTATCAGTGAAATACATCCACAAATACTCTTGCGATTGGATCTGACAAATTCTGTTAGATTGGCGTATAGTTAGATTGGCGTATAAAAAGGCAAGAGTAGCAGCTCCCCACGCATGCTCAGTAGGTTTTGTCAGATCATCCAAAAATGGTAGAAGCTGCACATTTACCATATTTCCCGATGCATCGGGAAATAGAATTGCACCACATAAACAGAGCAGATACGCTCTAGTGCAACGAATGCCCTGGATATATTAAGTGTTATATAGAATTGCACCACTAAATTAAGTCATAAACAAATTTACTAATAAAAATACATACCTACATTTCATCTACATCAACCACCCCATCAATAGTTTGATGTAGGTCCATAAAGTTGCCACGAGCCATGTAAATTTCACAAAATTGCCGTCTTTTAGACCTGATGGAGGGCTAACACCGAGATACCTCCTGATCAGATCAGATCCCTTTAAGTGCGGATCAAAATATATAGCGTTACCTTTAATAGGTAACCCTAGTATATTCGCCACATCAAAAAGGGTGATCGTCATCTCGCCGAATGGGAGTTGAAAAGTGTTGCGTTCGGGCCACCAACGCTCCGCAAGGCTTACAACTAAATGAAGATCGTGGATTAAATATCTAACACGATCTATATAGTGGAATCCAAAAGATTCCACCAAAGCCTTTTGGACCGAATTTAGCTCCCACGTACGATAATTCCTTTCGGCCCGCCAATGTACATGGATCCGGGTTCGTAAACCAAGATCATGGTCGTATAACTGTAAAAAATATATGCATTATATTTTGTGTGTAAATTAATAAAGTTGGCAACTTGTAATTTCAAAAATTACCTCGCCAGTAAATATCTGACTAGAAATGTGGTCTTCACGTTGCTTAATAATAAGCTGGATAGTCGGTCCGCCAGGAATACGACCGTCATTGTGGATAGCCATCTCCAAAAATCTTGATTATAAGATGTGAGGAGGAGGAGGAGGATTGCTATGAGCAAGGAGAAGGAGGAATGTGTGAGGAGGAGACTTGCTGTGAAAACAAGAGGAGGAGGAGGAGAAGAATGTGTGAGGAGAAGGAGGAGGTAGTGGGGGTGTTTATAGGGAGGGAAGGGGAGGGGATGGGGGGGGGGGGGGGGTCTCCGAGGGAAGGGGAGCGGTCGTGGGTGGGTCACCGAGGCGTCAGGGGGAGGGAAGAGAGCGGCCCGCCAACTGAGTTGGCGAGCGGTCTCTCGTAGACAGCGCCCCGCCAACTCAGTTGGCGAGCAGTCTCTCGTGGACTGCGCCCCGCCAACTGAGTTGGCGAACGGCCTCTCGAGGAGTGCGTCCCGCCAAGTCAGTTGGCGAGTAGTCCCCATGTCTGCTAATACCCCCAAATTTTCCCTTTTTTTATAATTATATTAAATTTTATTACTTTAAACGAAAAAAACCGTAAGTGGTCACTTCTCCTCAGCATGTTGTTCCTCCTTGAAATGACCATTTATTTTTCGGCTAATTAGCATTTAATCTACCGGTTTGGGGTTTACGTCCTGACATGTCCAATTAAAATTTTTGGATCCTATATTTAGCATATGTTGGCTCATGTTCATGGTATAATAGGAAAGGAAACTGTAATTGCAAAGTAACATTGACTTTTTAATATGGATTACCAAAATTATCCTTAACCATAAAGTAAGCTATAAATTTTATTTTTTAAAACTGTTAAGAAATTAAAAGTAGTTTTGGTAACCCACATAGTAAAAAATCTGGAACATTATAAAAGCCTCTCTTGCAATTGCAATTCCGGAAAAGGAAACAAAAAATAAAAATCCAGGGTCTTCCCACAATTGTACATGTCATGACTTAAACTCTAAACTGGTATAAAATCCAAGGGCTAAATGCTAATTAACGATTTATTTTTCTTCTGGTATAAAAATCCAGGGTCTGCCATATTAATGTTGCACAACAATGAGATTCTTGCTCGCAAAATAAGAATTAGAAGATAATAGATAATAGTCTCCTCTGCCAAAGAACTGCATTTTCAAGTAAAACATGCATGTTGCATTTAAAAACTCAAAAGTCATGGAATCTCAATCTTCAGAAACATGCTGACATAATCTTTCCATGATGAGGGTTATTTATTCTCACTGCTTGACAACCTACAAGATGGAAAAGGCTTCCAGAAAGCAAAAGGCTCGCCCTAAGATTACATGAGTACCAAAAAAAGTGATTTATTGCAGATGAAGGATGAACTCCCACATCAGTTGTGGGTTACAGTTTTGGTAGCACCGTGGAATCAGACTGGAGACCAGATTCTGCCTGCAAATCAGAAGAAGAAGAAGAAAATCGTCTTCAAAACTGCGAGAAAATAGCATTATACCAAGATCTTACGACTGGTAAGAAGGAAATTTAGCTCTACAAAAGGATACTGGGTTGTTAACATACTTATGATGTACAGGAATGGCAGGGCGGAAACATCATACCTCAAGATATCTTGTCAATAAACTGGTGGTACTAAAATTAAAGCCCTCCACAGCCTCCCCTTTTGTCCGAGACAAGTTCAGTTGCTTTCGGACTTGCGAAGCCAAAGACTGCAAAAACGAAATCATAATTTGGGCATCAGGATAAATAAACAAATTATATATGCCGAAAGATAGCAACGCAACCATAAGAGCATCTCCAACCCTAGTCTTGTAAGGTGTTGTGATTCGTATGTGGCATGAGGCACAAGACAATATCTTTCCTAGGTGGCAAAACTATATTCACAAAAGACAATGAAATAAAAAAGTCTTCTCCAACTTCCCCAAGTTCTTGTTCTCTTCTTCCTTTTTTTCTAAATATTTTTTATTCATAATTGATGACATGGAGGTGAAGACATTGTCAAGTGCATTGTCTAGAACTAGACAACCAAGTTCACAATGTCTTTTATAACTTCTGCCACAAGCTTCATAATTTACTTGACAATTGCATAGGAGAAGAATATTTAAATAAAATGTGTCATTCCTATGTGGCAACAACTTTGGAAGTCACAATAGGGTTGGAGATGCTCTAAGATTACAGTCCACATAAAGTAAAATGGGGAGTTCAAGAAAAAAGCAATCATTGATACAAACCTTGCCCAACTCCACACCCCACTGGTCAAAAGAGTTGATCCCCCATACGAAGCCCTCAACAGCAACTCTGTGCTCATAAATTGCCAAAAGCTGCAAGGGAAACGAGGTTATATTGCAAGTCTATTGTGTCTAAGCATAGCATACAATGATGAACTGCAGAACCTATGTCGTGAATAAATAAATACAGAACTTCTCTACTTGCAGCTGTACAACAGAAGCAAAGAGGCTAAGAGTATATCATTTTAGCAAGTTATGCACTTACTAGAGAAGATTTCCCTTCTATATCAGCAGATGAGAAGTACCAGTATTCTATTTCTTGCAATCTCTTCCTTTTGTGTTTCTCAATACCACAAGAAATGATACATGTTGTAATCCAGGATAGATAAATCTATCTGTGGAGGCCACAAGGAAACCAAAGAGAACGCCTAAACAACAATGAAGAAACCGAAGAATGTCGCCACCTGTGATCCAAGATGTTCTGGAAACAAGATTCAAAGGCTACATTTCACATTGTGACTACTTTTCATGATTTGACAGACATCCGAGTCTCAATTGAGTTGCAAAGGTGCGGGCATACACAAGCAACAGCAATCAAAATTCCTAATACTAGAGAAGTCCGTCCAGTTCAAGTTTGCTTCATATTGTAGGAACTATTGGACTTCTCCGCATGAAGACCAGAGATAAAGGTGGCAAGGTTTGGAAGTTCTGTTGAGGCCTAAGCTAAGGTTTGAAAGCCCTAAACAAACCCAAAAAAAAGGAAATCTACGGGAACTATTATATACTCATTATTTCCATACTGATACCAATCTCCTTGAAGCCCTAGGAAGAGGTCGAGTCCTCAGGGCAGATAAAAAAAGGTAAATGTATGTGGAAAAAGGATAAGGACGATGAATTTTGTACATGACAAAGACATTTTCCGTAGAAATCCAGACTCTAATCCAGTCTATATTTCTGCTTCCGTGTCTTTTTTTCTTCTTTTCAATGTGCATCCTCCTACTTGAGTTCTGAACAAGTGTTCTTTAGCAAATTTAGAAAGAGTAAGGGACTGTTCCAGTGCCCAAAAAAAAAAAAAATCACACAGCATTTTGTACACTTGGGCCTGGTTTGGGACTTGCTGCTGCTTTTCAAAAAGCAGCATCAGATGTAGCTTTCAAAAGCAGCCTCGCACCTGCTTTCAGAAGCTGCCCCAAAATTAAAACTACTTTTTTTTATTTTTTTCTAAAGCTGTTGTTACCAAACAGTCGTTGGGAGTGCTTTTCGAAAAGTAAGCAGAAGCAACCATGATAAGTAATGCCAGACACATCCTTTTTTAAGCAATTTGATTGGATATGGCAGGAAATGTTAGCCATTTTATCATCTAGATAATATTTACTATTCGATTATAATGGGTAGGTTTACTATACCCTGCATCAGCAAGAAGGTTGACCTCAAGATAGTGAGGTTTGAAAGCAAGAGCTTGGCATGAATAATCAGAAAAGCTGCTTAGACACTACTTTCTTGCAAAATGAAGATCTTTATTACAAGGTCCAAGAAGGACATCCTTAGGGAGAAAACAAGATTGCGTATTGACATTTTTTAAACTGTTGGGCAATTAAAAAACATGTCCAGAAAATGGACATAGCGGAATGAGAATGTCAAGACGAATGACTGGCAATTGATTGAAAGATAGGGGGGGAAATGAGTCTCAGTGAAAAGTTGAAGGTGGCGCCAGTAGAGGTTAAAATGAAAGAATCATCTGAGTTGTTTCAACATGTGCAATATATGTCAATAGATGAGCCAATTCGGAGGAGCAATAAGATATTAGTCAAAGGAGCTGCTAGAACTAGGGAGGCCTAAACGAACTTGATTTGAGGCTATAACTACAGGAGGACATGGCCCTTAAGAGAGCTGAATGGAAGCCAAGGATTCAAATAGCCGACCACAAAAATATTTGGGGATAAAGGATTTGTTGTTGTACAAGTTCGAGTATTTATTTTGTGCACAGTTGATACAAGAAGAAGCAAGTATATCTCAGTTGATACAAGAAGAAGCAAGTATATCTAATTGAAAGAGTCATGATCCATGAGCATCTTCTCTACGTTGTGAGCAAACTAGAACAGAAAGTCAAAACACCAAATCCCGAAACAGAAGAAAACCAAGCAATGCGCAGTCTATGGAGTTATAGGGTGTACTTGGAAGTTCTCGAAACAGGATTTCTAGTGCTACAATCATTTCATCATCTGCAAGGTTAACCCCAAGAATCATCATAGATTGATCTTTTGTGTACCGACCGTCATCTGACTCCGAATCAAGCTGCAAATGTTGGGTTTGGTCATGCATAGTTGGATTCGTCCAGATCAAAGTTGGTCTGAACACTGGTGACATTTCAGATGGACTACGTTCGAGTCCTATGGAGTACCCAACTAGAGATTGCAAGCTCTGTACAGAAGTGGTCTAAGGCTCTCCATTTTGCCCCATGGGATCTGATGAACAAAGATGGAATGGACCTGATGAATACCAGCAAAATCCTGTAAGAGGCCTGATCAGGACTACATTTCATAGAATCTAGGCCCAAGGCCCAGAAGTAATAATTTATCTAATTCTCAACATTATCATTGTAGCTGTTAATAAGGATATGAGAACTCTCTTAAACAGTTGGCAAGAGATGAACATTATCTCTGGCTTTATAACTTTACAGATTTTAGAGAATCCAGGTTTATCCCAAAACAAACTACCTCTCTCCTATAAATAGAATCATAAGCATAATATAAGGTACAACATTTTTTCTCCTCTAGCAATTTTACTTCAAAATTATTTTTCCATCACTTCAATCAATATATGACCGACACTGAAGGAGTCGTCACAAATATCACCTAGACCTTGGTCTCGGTAGTTATGTAGGGCAAGTGGGATGTATCGTTGAACCAAGTTTTACTGGTGGAGAACTCTCCTACCATGCAACAGACATAACTAACTCTTGAAGATACATTCAAGACTTTGTCTATCGGATATGGAATGAGTTTGAACAGACCTTCAAGAGTTGATGATGTGTCCGTTACGAGGGAGGAGAATTCTTGATCAGGAAAGTAAGGCTTTGGTTAAACGATACGTCCCAATTGCCCTGAAAAAAGATCGAGACCAAGGTGAGGGTGCCCTTGACAATGGCCCCTCTGATGACGAAGTCAGATTGATATGGAAATGAAGAAATTTGATTTTAAAGTAAAGTTGTTGGAGAGTAGAAAAGTGTGTTCACTCACTTTCTGTTTATGATCCTATTTGTAAGAGAGAGAAGTCGTTTTAGGATAACCTAATATCCATAAGACTGTCAAGAGAAATAAAGCCAGAGATAATGTTGAGCTCTTGCCAACAGTTAGAAACAATGATGATATCCCTCTTAACAGCCACATGATAATGCTGAGGATTAGTTGAATGGTTACTTGTGGACTTTGGGCTAGATGCTAGCAAATGTACTCCTTATAGTCTTGTTACATGTTTTTTTTATATTCCTCAATCCTAAATTCTAGAACAAATCACCTAGAAACCCTAGTTTTCTACACTGGAAGTCTGGAACCATCAAGGGATTGGCTTGTAGATATTCGATCGACGGAGGAAAGTAAATAGTAGGAGGTGGCATCAAGGTAGATGAACAATTACATGCAAAGGATAGGTGAGGAGTCCTTAGTGACAACATGGACTATGTTAGTAGTTTGCAGTTACTTCGAACAAAATCGATAAAGTGTAGATGACGGCCCAATTGAGAGCATAAGTCGTAATCAACTGCATAAGTAACAAGAATCCACTTTAAATGGATCAGGTAGAGAAATCGCAACCCCCCACCCCAAAAAAAAAAACAAAAAAAAAACAATTATCCTATGCTGAACAAATAAGCAATAGAGATGAGAGACTACGCATGGAAGTTCATATTTGATGGTTGATCGGGTTAATTATAATTAAACATACCAAACAACTAGTGAATGTTACAACCGATACCTAGTATAAAAAGGCCAAATCCAGGTGTGATGCCAAATTTGAATTGCAAGAAAAGAAATAAGACATTCACGAGTAAGAATTCCAGCTTTTCTTGTCAAACGCAAATAATAAGGAAGCAAATAAGATAGACACAAGTCATTTTATTTTACAAATTGTTGGTGTTGTTTCCTTTGGATTAGTAAAAATAGTCTCACATTGGCTACACCATCAAGTGGGTATCTCAATATAATACTTTGTATGAGTTGAGATGTGCACATGGGATGTGGTGGGACACATGGGTGCCATGTGGGGGTGTTTTTCTAGGCGAAAAAATGATTAACTCCTCAATGAAAGCATTTATGATGTTTGTCATGTTCTTGGAATTATTTCCATAGGAGCTAAGCCTCTTGGGGCTTAGCGACTCGGACTCGGACTCGGGCTCAAGGGCGCAAAGTGGCGCTTTGTTGGCGCACTTTGCACGTCAACATCGGCGCAGACATCGGCGCAGGCGCTTGTGCGCATTTAATGCGCTCTCATGAGCTCAGGTATGCGCAGCCGCATGGGCGGCACAGGCGCTTGTGCGCATTTGATGCGCTCTCATGCGCTCGAGTATACACGGCCGCATGGGTTGCCGCATGCGTTGCTGCTGCGGATATATTTGAACGGTTATGGAAAGATATGGTCTGTTATTCAGATCCGTTTTTTGTGGGAGTTGAAATTAATTCGTGCCTATCTTTTAGGGATTCGTAATTAATTTGTTCCTATCTTTTCGTAACTGATGGGCGGCTAGGATTTTCACCCTCTCTATAAATACTCTCTTCGTGCCTCTTTGAAAACGAACTTCGATAGGAGACGAAAAGAGTTGTTGTTGCCGCCATCATTGGAGTCCAAGGAGTTCGTGCGAGTCCAGACAGAGGTGACAGCGAGCATTCCAGAAGTTCTTCGTGAACTTGCTGGTTCATGGAAGCAGATCGTGTGGGGACGAATCTTGCTTTGAGCAACGGTGATCTTTATCACCCCAGCAAGCAAAGTCTCTTCTTCTTCTTCCTCTCTTCTGTGAGTTGTAACTCTGTTCTGTCCGTCTGCAACTGCGATTGCAAGGAAGAACGAGAGGTTCCTTTTCTGGTTATGGTTGTAATAGTAGGTTGTAACAGGATCCTCATATATAGTCCTTCGTGGAGATCGAGAATAGTCAAAGTGAAAACTTTTGTGTGAACCTCTGATCTCGACCACGCGGTTTTCCATCGTTGATTTAGCCTCGGAAATAACAATCTCAAAGCAAGATCCGAGAAAGATGGAGAACAATCGTGCGAAACTTCTCGACACAAGTTTTAACAAACTTGAGAAGTTTGACGGGAACCATTACAATTCTTGGAAGAGGAAGATATGTCTTAATCTTCAACTCGCAGAGGTGGACTACGTTCTGACAGAACCAGAGCCGGTTGTTCCAGACGGTGATGATGCTACTCCAGACGGTGATGATGCTACTGTTCGGACAGTTGCTACTGCAACTGCTAAGCAGAACAAGTGGAGAAGAGACAACAACCTTTGCAAGTTGCTGATTCTGAACTCCATAGAGGACTCTGGATGAGTCATACAGCAAGACGGACCATGCTAAGGTCGTATGGGAGTCTCTAGACAAGCATTACAAGACGGATGAGAACCACAACAAGATACATGTGACTGAAAAGATCTGGAACATGCGATTTGAGGACGACAAGACTATATTGTCTCAAGTCAAGGAGTTTCTCAAGTTACGTCAAAAACTTGAGGATGATGGCATGCCCTTAAAAGACGCCTTTGTCGTGGGGGGCATTGTGGCCAAACTCCCACCAGGATGGAACAATTTTGTCTCGGACATACACATGAAGAAGATGCAAATTAGCCTTGATCAACTACTGCACAACATCCATGTTAAAGATAAGTTGATGGCTTAAAACAAAGTGGACACGTTGTCCAAGCAGTTGGCAAAAGCCAACTTGGTGCATGCGGGCAACTCCAAAGGAAAGCAGAAGGCTTCTCAATACAAGAAGGACTTCAACCATCTCAAGGTGAAGTCGGCTTCGTTCAAGTCGAAGCCAAAGCCCAAGTCAGAAGTGACTTGCTTCAACTGTGACAAGAAAGGCCACTACCGGAGAGACTGCAGATCTAAACCCAAACAAACAAAGCAAGGTGAGCCTAACAAGGTTGTGATGATTGCGCAGGTTGTGACGGCTGATGACACTGACTAGTGGGTGGACACTGGCGCATCCTGCCATGTTTGCTTAAAGGAGTTGTTTACCATCTACAAGCCTATACCTGAGAAGGTCATGGTGGCAAACCAGACACAAGCTGAAGTACTTGGGACCGGAACGGTGGTACTGAATCTGACTTCGGGGAAGTCACTGACGCTTCAGGATGTGAAGCACGTACCGGTAATAGTCAAGAATCTGGTCTCGAAAAGTCTGCTCTGCAACGCAGGCTTGAGGATGGACATCAATGCTGGACAGATGGTGATGTCGTACAAAGGAACATACTTCGAAAAAGCATTTTGTACCGAAGGGATGTTCAAACTTCAGCTTGTAACTCCTGCAAACAACATTAATGCAGTCTCTTCTTCTGGTTACCCTCTTGAGTTATGGCATAATAGACTAGAACATATTCACTGTAAAAGGACAAACAAGATGTCTAGTCTAGGACTTATCTCCAAATGTGGGGGTAAGGAGGTGGAGAAGTGTGAGGTCTGTGCACATACAAAGATCACAAGAAAACCGTTCAAACGGGTTAACCGAAGCACAGATCTTCTGGAGTTTGGACTTATCTCCAAATGTGGGGGTAAGGAGGTGGAGAAGTGTGAGGTCTGTGCACATACAAAGATCACAAGAAAACCGTTCAAACGGGTTAACCGAAGCACAGATCTTCTGGAGTTTGTGCACTCAGATATCTGTGACTTCAAACAGTTCTCCACAAATGCCAGGATGAAGTATTTCATTACATTCATCGACGACTACTCGAAGTATGCGTTCGTCTATCTGCAAGTCAAAAGATGAAACGTTCGAGAAGTTCAAGGAGTTCAGGGCTGAGGCTGAACGTCAAACAGGACAACTCAAGAGACTCAGAAGTGATCGAGGCGGAGAGTATAGGTCTATTGAATTCGCATCGGTCTGCAAAGAACATAAAATTGTCAATGAGACAACTGCTCCGTATTCTCCTCAATCAAATGGAGTAGCTGAAAGGAAGAACAGGACGTTGACAGAGATGATGAACTCAATGTTGTTAACTGCAGGTCTTCCAAACTGCTTTTGGAGAGAAGCTGCGCTTACGGCTACGTTCATTCTGAACAGATTACCGTACGCAACTTTCGATGTCACTCCTCATGAACTCTGGTTCAAAGTCAGACCCAACTTGAATATCATTCGAGTGTGGGCGTATGTGAAGCTTCCGGACTTGAAGATTCAGAAGCTGGGTACGAGGACTACCAAAACCATCTTCCCGAGATATGCTGAAAAGAGTGATGCTCGGAGGTTTCTTGATATTGAGTCAAATCATATCAACGAATCTCGCGACGCAAGATTCTTTGAAGATAAGTTTGCAAGGCACAAGAACATTGTTATCGCAGACATTCCGGAGAATAGTGTGAGTGCACAAGAGGGCAACACTTCCAATAAATAGGTAGCCCAAGAAGAAGTTGTCATTACAGAGACAACGTTCGAACCAGAACTCGCAGAGCCGGTGTCTAAGCGAGTAAGGAGACACAAGGACTTCGGAGATGATTCTTCACCTATCATGTGGAAGCAGATCCACTTACCTATGATGAGGCGATGAAGACCAGAGATGCTGTCTTCTGGAAGAAGACTATCAATGATGAGTATGATTCAATAACCTCCAACAACACTTGGGTGTTGGTCGATCTACCTTAAGGAGCAAAACCGATCGGATACAAGTGGATCTTTAAGAAGAAGGTGAAGGCCGATGGAACTGTTGACAAGTTCAAGACAAGACTGGTTGCTAAGGGATTTTCTCAGAAGCAAGGGATTGACTACTTCGACACACATGCTCCAGTAGCACGGATGACGACCATCAGGATGTTGATTGCTCTAAGTGCAATTCACAAGCTTGACCTTCATCAGATGGATGTTAAGACAGCATTCATGAATGGAAAATTGACCGAAGAGATCTACATGCAACAGCCAGAAGGATGTCATCAAAGGACTTGAAGACAAAGTCTGCAAGTTGGTGAAATCATTATACGGTCTGAAGCAAGCTCCCAAGATGTGGCATGAAAAGTTTGATAAAGTCATAAGATCAAACGGCTACAGGGTCAGTGAAGCGGACAAGTGCGTTTACACTAAGTTCGCTGACGGGAGGGGAGTCATTGTTTGTCTATACGTGGACGACATGCTAATCCTTGGTACGGATCTAGCACGTGTCACTGGGACAAAGAAGTTCCTCCCATCTAAGTCCAGTATAAAGGACTTAAGGGAAGCTAATGTTATCCTGGGGATAAAGATCATCCGGACAGACACTGGAGTGACGCTGTCACAGTCTCATTATATCGAGAAGATGCTCACACGCTATGGATATCAGGATCTTCCAGGGATCGATACTCTGTACATGTGTGACAAGAAGCTGAAGCCAAATTCAAGGGAAAGTGTCAGGCAGCTGGAATACTCAAGCATCATCGGGAGTCTGATGTATGCAATAACTGCCACTAGGCCTGACATAGCTTTCGTCGTGGGAATGCTGAGTCGGTTCACGAGCAATCCATGAGTGGAGCACTGGACAGCTGTAAAGAGAGTGATGAGATATCTCAAGAGGACTCAGAAGTATGCACTGCACTACAGCGGTTACCCGACAGTGGTGGAAGGCTTCAGTGATGCAAGCTGGTGTTCAGAAGTAGAGAGCGAAAGATCCACAGGAGAATACGTCTTCTCCATGGGTGGAGCTGCTATATCGTGAAAGTCGAAGAAACAGACAATACTCTCTCATTCTTCGATGGAACCTGAGTTCTATGCACTGGCAGCTGCAGCAGATGAAGCAGAGTAGCTTCGGGAGCTCATGTATGATCTTCCAGTGGTGGGTGCGCAGATTCCGGCGGTACCGATTTACTGCGACAACCAAGCGACTGCAACGGTAGCATCAAATGATCTCTTCAATGGGAAGAAGATGACTGTGCGACTAAGGCACAAGGCAGTGAATGATCTTATCTAGACTGTAGTCAATATCGTGATTGATGTTCGGAGCTAGAAAAATCTGGCCGATCCGTTCACCAAAGGTCTTAAGCGCCAGCTGGTCGAGGATACAACAATCAAGATGGGCTTGAAGACATTCTGATATTGTGTCTTTGTAATCCTACTATTTAGTTTTATGCTATTAGTTCAAAGAGAAAACTACTAGGCATCTAGCTACTAGTTCAAGGGAGGATTATTGACTGGGAGAATATCAGGAACAGTGGGTAGTCCTTTGAGACATTGAGGGGTTACGGACCCAAAACCACAATTGTCTACTAATTGTTCTTTTGTGTAGAACAAATCATTTGGAAGGATGGCTTAGACGCCTTAATGAGTTCTCAGGCATTTTGAATGTGTGGTGTGCTTAACAGGAAGCACGGTAGCGCAGCACTACAAAGGAACGTAAGGTCTCCATGCTACAGTGGGTGACACCACCAAGAGGTTCCTCGGTAAGGGTAATGCCTCGACTTCGCGAGCCATGTCACAGCGGCGTAGCACCGCACATAGGCAGGTAGCCTAATGTTGTAGAATGAAGAGTGTAGGCAGCACTACAAAGAGGCCGGTATCCTCATGTTACAGTGGTGTGACACCACAGAGGTAAAAGATGTAAATCCTCGGCTACGCGAGCCATGTCACAGCGGCGTAACACCGCAAGGAAGCGCAATGCTTCATGCTGGGTAGTTTGGCACTACAAAGAGGCTGGGACCTCATGCTACAGTGGCATGACACCACGATGAGGTATAGCCTCGACACTGGGCCATGTCATAGCGGAGTAGCACCGCAAAGAAGCTCGAGGCTTCATGCCAAGAACTCTTTACAAGAACTCACCTAGAGTGTATGGAAAGAGATATAGGCCGTCTCTTGAGGAAAAACTTGTAGACGTCCAAAATACATACACCGAAACCAAGCGTGCACAGGGCCTTTAATGTGCAACCGGAAGCACGGTCGATGTCATTATGTGAGTGGGAAGAATTGCAACTATGGTGCAGAATTCAAGGCTTAGTCCATTCTTGTATCATATTGTTGTTCGACCCATGCAGGAAGATTCAAGTCGAAGCGACATCCTAATACATGATAGACAGTCACTATGGAAAACGCTCAACCTATATATATATATTGAGATATGTGGGAGATTGTTGGTGTTGTTTCCTTTGGACTAGTAAAAAGTCACACATTGACTACACCACCAAGTGGGTATCTCAATATAATACTTTGTATGAGTTGAGGTATGCACATGGGGTGTGGTGGGACACATTGGTGTCATGTAAGGGTGTTTTCCTAGGAGGAAAAAATGATTAACTCCTCAATGAAAGCATTTATCCTTTTTGTCATGCTCTTGGAATTATTTTCATAGTCGCTAGCGACTCGGACTCGAACTCGGGCTCAAGGGCGCAAAGTGGCGCTTTGTTGGCGTACTTTGCACTTAGTACGTCAGCATCGGCGCAGGCGCTTGTGCGCATTTGATGCGCTCGCGCGAGCTGCATGGACGGGTCGCATGCGTGGTCGCATGGGCGGGTCGCATGGGCAGACCGCATGGGCTGTCGCATGGGCTGCTGCTGCGGATATATTTGAACGGTTATGGAAATATATGGTTTGTTATTCAGATCCGTTTTTTGTGGGATTTGAAATTAATTCGTGCCTATCTTTTAGGGATTCGTAATTAATTTGTTCCTATCTTTCCGTAACTGATGGGCGGCTAGGGTTTTAACCCTCTATAAATACTCTCTTTGTGCCTCTTTGAGAACGAACTTCAAAAATTAGGAGACGAAGAGAGATGCTGCTGCCGCCACCATTGGAGTCCAGGGAGTTCGTGCGAGTCCAGACAGAGGTGACAGCGAGCGTTCCAGAAGTTTTTCGTAAACTTGCTGGTTCCTGGAAGCAGATCGTGTGGGGACGAATCTTGCTTTGAGCAACGGTGATCTTTATCACCCCAGCAAGCAAAGTCTCTTCTTCTTCCTCCTCTCTTCTGTGAGTTGTAACTCTGTTTTGTCCGTCTGCAACTGCAATTGCAAGGAAGAACGAGATGTTCATTTTCTGGTTATTGTTGTAACAGCAGGTTGTAACAGGATCCTTATATATAGTTCGTCGTGGAGATCGAGAATAGTCAGAGCGGAAACTTTTGTGTGAACCTCTGATCTCGACCACGCGATTTTCCATCGTTGATTTAGCCTCGGAATTAACACAAATTTCCACCTATTCCGTAATATTTTATGTTATATATTAAAACATTATCTTAACACCTCCACTAGAAAGGTTAGAAAATTGGGTACTCAACAGGCAAAACCAGGTTGATAATAATAAATGCACCGGCATGTGAGCTTGTTGAGCTCTATATGATTATGATCATTAGTTTTGGCAAGATTGGAAATGTCATGCCTTGAACCTCGTAGATATCATATATCCTGAATGTAAATTATATATACACAATGGATGAACCCAGATATCACCAACCCGTTTAAGCATGCTTCTGGAGATGGTCAACTGGGATTGTAGAAGTTCTAAAAATATGCATTGTAAATGTCCAATATGTGCAGGCCTTTTTTTTCATAGAATTGACGATACTCTTTTAAACTAAGGTTAAGGCAATAATAATCAACATATAAATAGTAAGCTCCACGACAGACAGTTTTCAACCATGCATCAGTAAAGTAATATATGTAAGAAAGAAGAATCTCAAATATTTTTTAATTGTAAGAAGTTATAAAGATCAAAACGTACCTGCCCAATGTTGTAAGCATTTAAAGAAGGTAGTAGAAGACTCAAGGATGGTCTGTTGCCAGAAAATGTCTGCAAGCATTGGAGCATCTACCTTGAGAAGAAAAGCTTTATAACTTAATGGAATGATTCATAAGAAAGCAATACATCACCTTGTGAGCAATGAGGTGGTTAGCAACTCTCTCTCCTAGCAACTGTTCTGGAGTCTGACCCATCACCCACATCTTATAAGAGAAATGTAAAACAAAAGAAGAATCAATACTTTAAAGTCGCAAGTTCTACCTTCCCATAAGCAAGAGCGTCTGGCTGTGCAAAAAAGTTGGACATGAGCTCATCATGGTTGCTCACAGTTTCCCCTAGAAAAAGACATGTAGAACAGCACAAGTCAATGCAACTCAGAGAAGAGACCTAACAATCAGAACCATAACAAAGACACTAACTTATAGTATGCCATCAGTTGTTCATACCTTTCAAGTAGACAGGTTGCTGACTTTTCATGATGCCGATAAAATC
Organism: Iris macrosiphon; assembly: GCA_036927795.1. Classification (NCBI taxonomy): domain Eukaryota; kingdom Viridiplantae; phylum Streptophyta; class Magnoliopsida; order Asparagales; family Iridaceae; genus Iris; species Iris macrosiphon. Next base: position 222,593,767 of record JAYESA010000006.1, read on the forward strand.
ACAAGGAATAACTCTTCCCTGAGAATTAACAAACCTTTTCTTAAGTTCCGTTTATTATATAGAATTGCTTATGTGTGTGTGTGCGCGTGTTACTATTTCTGAAGACGAATTTACATGTGTGCACAAACAAAAGCGTGTATAAATTATGCATGCAACATAATTTATATGCATCTAGACGTACAAGTAAAAGCAGCTTATAAGTGTATTGCTGTCAATGTAAATACATCAACTGTAATACAGACCAGAACAGATATGCAACTGCATTATTCTATTATTAAGTGGCTTCATATTGTTAGGCTAAAATCATATACTTCAATAAATGAGGAGCGGTTGCTACATTTCAACATAAGATGGATATGCAGTGTATACACAGGAGAATGTACCTTCAATCATGAATATGCCCCTCAGGTCATGGGATGTCTACATCTTTATTTCACATAGGTCGTGTGCAGGATATAAAAGGATAACTAGTTTAAAGATGACTAATATGAGTATTTTCAAGTGAAAGCACTACTAGATCAATGGTAGTGGGTGTCATTATAAAGACATCACAACCACAGAGCAAGATGTTGTACAAATTGTCCTTGTACCAAGTTGGTATAAATTCATCTCAACTATAATATCTGCCTTCACTTTGTTACCTGATGGATTAGCTGATAGAAGCTATGTTGACCATTTGTCCCTGGTTCACCAAAATCAATTTCACCAGCCTCAAAGGGAAGTGGGAGTCCATCAATGGAAACACCCTTTCCATTACTCTCCATGCTAACCTAGAATATGGATCATATGAGATGAGAAATAAACTGGAACAGGAGCCAGCAATTATCAAACTTTAACTAGAAAAACTTAGTTACCTGTTGGATATGTGGCGCAAACTTCTCAAGTGCCTGAGAGTATGGTAATATGGCCTACAGAGAAAAGAGATAAGTCTCTTTGGTAAAGCACTACAGACTTCAGCAGAAGAAAGACCTGGCAGTCCAAAACTATACGCAGAACAAAATTACTCACCCTAGCTGGATAACCAAGAAATGAAACATTCCATACGCTCAATAGACCTAGAAGTACCTGACCAAAGAGAAATAACTCATTTGTTACCATAACATATTTTTCTCAGATGGTTAACTTTTAGATATCGTGATACTTACAGGTATATTCTTCTCAAATGGAGTTGAATGGAAGTGTTTGTCAATGCTGGAAGCTCCATTCAGGAATCTATTAAAAGATAGTTTACGAAAAACTTCCATTAGGGAACAGAAGTGTTAGACGACACAAAGTTGTGAGAACTATAACACGACCACTGCGTGGCTAAAATGTTTTGACAACACGACCTCACTTTTTTTGAAACAATGGTCAATTAAAATGCTACTGAGCTCAGAATGCAGAGTTCTCAAGGAATTTTATGCATATGGATATTATTTTAGAATATTATACATGGCGTATAATGACAACATTTCTTAAGACTGTAAATGAAATAACAGTCGATCTTCAAATTTTGCTGGTGTGCGACAGACAGCAAGGACATTTTCAATATTGTCACACAAGGCTTCACCAAAGAAGTTAATGATTTGTATCAATAAAGAACCATAACTTCTAAAATATTGCACCAGACATAAGTGAGTATTCACCAATAACTGGAAATTTCGACTCTTAAGTCATGATTACTACTCCAAATGTAAAAGTTATATCCATAAAAGGATGTCAGCATATGAGAAAGCACAACATAGCATAGAATGACACCACACAAGAAACAAATTGGTAGGTATCTTAAGAACAACATCAAAGCCTTTATAACGAATCCTTGTGATCGGCTATTTGAATCCTTTTCTTCCATTCAGCTTAGTTGGGCCATGTCTCTGTAACATTAGCAAATGCCATATCTTACTTTACATTCTGCAAGTTCGATTGACCTACCTCTAGTTTTAACTACTTCTGTAACTAATACCCTATCACTCTTAAGCCTTAAGTGATGAATCTATTGGTCTATGTTCCACATGTCCAAATCACTGAGACACTTTTCTTTCCATCGTCCTCAATTGGCACCATCTCCAACTTTCCACGCATACATTCATTTCTTATCCTATCTTTCAATATGTTGGCACGCATCCATCTTAGCATTCTCATCTCAGCTAGGATCATTTTCTGAACACGTTTCTTCATTGCCCACTCTGATCAATAAGCATGGGTGGCCTTGTATGGCCTTCTAGCTCAATTTCCCCTTCAACTTCAAGGCCCACAATAACATTTCATTTACTTTGTATATCATCTTCTTAGAACTTTTGCGTAAGTTATGGTGTTGCTTGTTGCTACAGTAAGACTCAGGTACTTGCATCTTGAATGAAAGTGACATACATCCGGACATTCCCCAGATCCTGCATTGGCAGGAACTTCATGTACTGGGAAACCTCTTCTTGTTTGCAAAATTTACTTTATCACAAATTCACATTTTCACAATATTGTTCATTTCTGAACAGATACGTCCTCTGCTAACGAAGAAGAAAGAAGTATATGTTCTGGAAACAATCAAACAACAGTCTTCTCCCACCAAAGATTGGGAAATCCAATGGTTGAAATCTTGCTATGGGAAGTGAGGTCCTGTGTCCAAAGCCTAAGGGACAGTAAATGAACCCTTATTCTAAAAAACAATAGTGTTGTCATTCAGACTAATATCCAGCCCTAAATATCTATCTAGCCTGAATTATATATCTTGCACTAAATCTTTTTGTTCACAGAAGAAAAAGAAAAAGGTAGAGCTTAAGTAAATTAATAACAAGATCACACAGGCATAAAGGGGAAAAAAGGAGAGCCTAGAGCTAGAAGAGCACTCCAAAAACCGTTGTGTCTGTGTTGCAATGAACATATACTCCAAAAATGCACTTGTGTACGTCCTTGTGTCATATTCCTGACCATGGAACATAGACTATTTGGTGTCTGGGGAAATGGAAGAGAAAATAAATATAGTGACAACCAGTCTAGATTAGCTTCAGCATAAATTAGATGATTCAAACAAAACATGTTCAGACAACTGGGATACGATAAAGCAGATGATATCTTTTGAAGTTCAACCAACCAATGTTTGCTTTCCATTTACATTCACTGGTTTGAGGGGGGATTTAAACTTTCACTTTCTTTTTCCTTCCCTTTCTATCTGCTTTTCCACTTGCAATTAAATGGTAGAGAGAGAAAAAGGAACTGATTTTTTTTTCCCCACTTCAAACCAAAGACAACCTTCACGGCATTTATCAATTATATCCAGGGATGCTGGTCGTATTATTCAAGAACCAATTATTACAAGATTTGGCAGATAACTGAATGCAAAATGCTAGTTCACGATAAAATAAACAAACATAGTTAACATACTTTTCGATAACTGAAAATCCATACTGGAGAGACAATGGCAGAACACCAACAGCACTGCAGACTGCAATAAAATGTCACATATTAACTGGAGGAACCATGAACAAGGAACTCTGAAGCAAAGATGACAAGGATGAGTATATTCACCACTGTAGCGACCACCAACCCAGTCCCAAAATGCAAAAGCGTTGGCAGGATCGATTCCAAACTTCTCTACAAGCTGCAGCAGATAAATGAGCAAAATGTTACTAAACTATACTGATGGTTAATATATAATAAAGATCATCCTCCCCATCTATGTATTGCAATGGGAATATTTGGTGATAACAATTGATAATATATATCCAACGTCCTTCTCAATAGGTCATTAATATAAAAGCAGCTGTTTGTCATGCCCAAAGAAAAGCTGCTTCCAGTACATGAGCACTCATTTTCTATTGAATAAACTAGTTTACAAGAAGGTGTGCAGTATCAGCCAATACCGATACGTATCGGATCGGGTTTGCACTATCCTGCTCCGGTACTGATAGAAATTATCAGTTTTTGGCTGATACAGTTTTGTATCAGTCCAAAATGTATCATATTGGTATGTTTCGACTGATACATGTCCTATACCAGCCAATTCCAACCAATATAAAGTTTTAGAAGGAAAAAACAGGAAAAAGAAAAGTTATACTATCTCCTCGAGGAACTCCAGGAACGAAATTCAATCAAAAAAGGAAAAAACAACGAATCTTACAATAAAACAAGAAAAGAAAAAACATAACAGGACAACTTTACATCCAATCAACAAAGGTAAGGAAATTCAGTACTCTTGACCAAATTCAGCAAAAGAAAAGTTACAAATGAATCTAATGATGCAAACGTGCCACAGTAGAAGTGTGTCTCAATTATTGAGATTCAAATGAAGTTTCTATAAATGAACAGAAGGAAGAGAACAATAACTCATATTCCTCGCTTCCAGTTGATCCAGACAACCTGCAGCAGCACTTCAACTTCTCCATCTCCGCAGAAGACTCGAGCTAGAAAATTCTATAATTCTTCTTCTCCATCTCAACTTTTAGGGTTAGGGAGTTGAGAAGGGGGACAGTGTTGAACTGGAGGGAAAGGGGAAAGTGAGATGCGGGAAGGGGAAAGGGGAGGCGGAGATCATTAGAGTCTGCCCCCCCCCACCCCCCTCCCCTCCCCTCCCCTCCCTTTCATATATATAGTGTATACTTGGGGCTTTCAACAGGTCGGATACGGTCGGATTTGTTTAAATTCTGAACCCGACATTAAATTATTGTGATGCTATGTAAAAAGTATATAATTAGGGCCGTCAACGTGTAGAATTCGGGTTGAATCTATGTAAAGTCTGAAGCTGAGCAAAAATCATTCAAATGCCAGGTAAAAAATTAAAAAAACAAAATTTGAACAAAAGATACTGCTTATATATGATCTTGTTTTTTAAAATTGGATATATCTCTTGGCCAAATAATGTGTGAATTTGGGATATTTAACTAGATTCTAATGAAGGAATTTTCTATCTTTTAGATTCTTAAATCAATTGTTTATAGTCTATCATATTTCAAAGTGCAAAAGTTGTTGTCATTGTACACTTTACATTATTCTGTAATCCCTCAATTGATCTGTTACTTGTTAATTAATTTGTGAACTTTGTAATTTCATAATTAAATCATTTTATTAATCAAAATTTATAATTTTGAAATATTAGTTTTCTAGATTATAATTTTTTTTTGTATTTAATTCTACTAAGTTCTTTAAGTTGGTTAATCCTATATAACTATGTTAGAATAGCTTTAAATATTTACTACTATTAATTATTTTTTACTATTTGTAAGATAACATAATGGTTCCAAGGAGTCGTACACCAGAGGACAAGGACCCTGGTTGGAGGCATTGCAAAGCTATTCATTTAGATAATAAAAGAAAGGTATAATGTAATTATTGTGACAAGAAAATGGACGGAGGGATCACTCGACTAAAATAGCACTTAGCGGACATTAATGGAAATGTAGCGTCTATGTCATGAAGTATAAAAAAATAGATGTTATCGCTTGTTAAGGGCAAAAGAAACGATAAAATAATAGCCGACCAAAGAAAACATAGTGTAGAGGAGTTGGCACAAACACTTTGCCCCGTCGATTCGTCTTCAGAAGAAGGTCAAGGAAACGACGAACACAAACACCTAACAAGGGACCTAGTAGCAAGTAGGAAAGAAGAATAGGTAGGAAAACAAACTAGGCATTGGAGTGTAAGAGAAAAGAGGAGTAGGGGTACGACATTAGGTAACCAATCAAATTCAATCACTTATCATGAGATGGATTTCAAAAATAATCCAGCGCTAGGAGGGTCTAGTGGTACTAGACAACAAGAGTGCCCTCAGGAGTTAAAGAACGTCAAATTTCATGTTCGGAGATATATCATATATGGCAAATATATAATCATATATCGTCTGATGATGCTAACAGTCCTCACTATCAACCATAAATAGATACCATAGCAAATTGCGGTATTGGATTGAAAGGTCCAACGGCTCATGAGATGGCTAATACATATTTAGAAATGGAAATCAAAGACAAGGGGGAGTACCTAGAATCATTTCATAGATACTGGAATGAGTATAGGTGTACTATTATGTGCGATGGATGGAGTACACAGAACAGAAAAAATATAATATTATTAACTTCCTCGTGTATTCTCCACAAGGGACGATATTTTTTTAGATCTGTAGTATGTCTCTAACAAATAAGGACATTAATTATATATTTGGTTTCATGAATGAAGTTGTGACAAAGATTGGAAAGAATAGAATCGTCCAAGTAATTAATAACAATGGCACCAACTACAAGGCAGTTGTCCAACTACAAGACAGCTGGGAAGCTAATGCAACTGAGAAAACACGTGTATTGGACTCCATATGCAGCACATTGCATACATCTCACTTTCAAGGATATCGCTAATGATCCAAGTATTAATCCACTCATATTAAAGTCTCAAAATATAACTAGTTTCATATACAATCAATGTTGGGTCTTTAGCATCACAAGGAATGAGACTCAAAATGGAGAACTGCTTAGACCTGTCATCACTAGATTTACTACTAATTTTCTTGCTTTAGACTCCATCCTTAAACATCAGGATGATTTAAAAAGGATAATAAATACAGGGGAGTGGTCGGAGAACTACTTAAAACTCAATCATAAAGACAAAGACAAGACAGATATGGTTTGCGACCTACTTGACAACCAAAAATATTCGAGGGATATTGCATCTGCCACTGCAATATTTGGACCCTTTTAAGACGGGCGGACAACGATAATAAGGCAGAGGTACATCACCTTTACGAGGCTATGGATAGGGCCAAAGAATCTACAAAAAAATGTTGGTAAAAAGATCTAAGAAATGGTGGAAGATAATTGATAAAAGATGGAATTTACAACTACAATGAGATATACATATTTGTTGGTACATACTCTATAAATTGAATATAATGTATAATTTATATTATATTGTTTCAAAAGTTTTCAAATCAGTTATTCATTCCATGATATTTCATTCAATGACGTAGGTTATTTCTTGAATCGCAAATACCAATATTCAACTAAGTGTTAAATGGATTACATCGTATTATTAGTGTATTGTTAGTAGAATGGTGAATGACAACCCAACATGACTTGATATTAAGAAAGAGAATTATTATTTGATATTGGACTTTTTTGAGTTTCGCAACATTTATATTTTTACATATAAACATGTATAATATTATATTGTAGGCAAAAATGCTCAGATCGAGGACCGATGTGTTTGCTTTATAGGAAAGAGCTACAAAGAGATTCCTTCATGGTATTATTAGTTAATAATTTGAAGATATTTATAAATTAAAGTTGAATATTTATAAAAATTTATAGGTGTCTAGCAGGCCGGGTGGAGCCGGGCCAGGCCCAGAGTTGACTGGGTTCGACCGGGTTCAGGCCGGGCCGGATCAGCCGAAAAAATAGAAGGGTCGGGCCGGGCCGGACTTTCAAATTGAACCTCTAAATACAGCCGGATCCAAACTCGGATAGGTTCGGGACGGACCGGGTCCGGACTATCCAGGTCAGCCAACGTGCCATCCAATTTTTTTTAAAATAAAATATATATTAAAGTTTAGTATTTATATCATATTTATACACATATCTAACAAAAAAATAAAGTGGGTCTAGTAGTTAGTAGGAGAAGTTATAGGATATTTGAAGATCGTGGGTTCAAATTCTCCTATCTCCATTACGAATGTATTTTTGTAAATATATATTTGTTTAAATTTTGACCGATTTTTTACCAAGCCCAGAGCCGGTCCGGGCCTGCGGGCCAAAAGAGACAAGCCCAGCCCAGCCCAGACCCAGTATGTAGTGCAGGCCGGGCCTACGGGCCTAAAAACCAAACCCAATCCGAACCCGCTACGGTAGTGGGCCCGATCGGGTCGGCCCGCCCGGGTTTGACAATGATGGGTCCAGGCCGGATTCCGGGCCGCCCGCGCCGTTACACAACTTGATAAAAATTAATAAATTTTATTATTCTTTGCTAATTGGTGGTCCATATATGAAAGTGAGTCTAACCTGGATTTCACTAGCTTAGTTGTGTGCTTCTTAAGCCAAACTGTCAAATGGTCTCTTCTAACTACGAAAGAAATTGGATAACATTTTCGCTCATTCATACTCGTTCTTGCAACAAACTTACAATGGTAAACGTAGAGAAATTGGTATTCATCCATTACATTATAAGATTGAGAGTTCGAAATCTCATAAGATCAAGAAATGAAGATAACATTGGAAGATTTGGATGAGGTTTTCCATGAAATATGATTCACTTACTGAGTGCCAGAGAAAAAGAACCACCAATTTTAGATAGTAGAAAGACGAATCATTGGAGGAGAATTTGGCTACCGATCCACAAGATCGAACTGAAACATTGATCTATGCTTGAAGGTCGAGAAAAAGAAAGGTCACAGATGGACAAACTCGGCGAATTGACAACGACAAGTCTGACAGTAACAATAGTGGAGGCAATGGAAATTCACTCACTACGGGTGTTGACAATACTCATGAATATGAACGTACAGGGATCAAATCTCAAGAACACAATGAAGACTTTCATGATTGTCGTCCCAAAGAGTACCATATGGGTGATGTATAAGCCGGAGGATCTAACCATCATGACATGCCTGCTCCATGGTTAAAGTAATGTGTACAATAGTTCATTTACAAGTTATTATCCTCATACCACACGACACTCGGATCCAAATTCAACATTTGATGGCATGATGACAACTTTGTTTGAATATTGAAATCTCAGTGTCTACTATTTTATTTACACCTAAAGTTGCTCCACATTTAGGCTAGAATCTAAAAGGCAAATATATCAATAATAACAAAAGACATCAAGCATAATACACTTAGGTCTTGTTCGGTTAGTGAGAAAGTGAAAGAGAGTAAAGGAAAAAAGAAAAAGGAAACATTTCACTTGTTTAATTACATGCAAAAAGAAAAGGAATATAAAAGTGAGAATAACTTATATATCAACAATTTCATTTTTCTTAATATTCCTTCGTCTAGGAACAATTTTCCTTTCTCTTTGAGACCGAAATGAAAGAGAAAATGTTGGTAATTGCGCTCCTCCACTTAGCTGGTCTTTCGACCTTATCATGAACACTATCTCCTTTCATCATCTGACTCTTTATGAACCAATCTTTTTTCAAAAATTCCTCCATGATTTTCTATTCAACTCTCTCAATTCACCAAACAAGCAAAACAAATTACTTTTGATTTCGTTTCTTCCATTTTATTGTTCGTTTCCTTCCTCTACTTCCCCATCCCAACCAATTGCAGCCTTCAAACAAAAAAACGAAATAATACCACATACATTGACTTGTTCATCAAAAAGTGGATGACTATCACATTTCCTACTAAGCCAATCAACCAAGAACTCATTGATACTCTAGAATAGAGTTAGAAATTCCTTTGTTTATTTCATTGAAAATGTATGGTATAGAAAAGGAAAACGTCAAGATGATTGATTTCCTTTCAAAAATCTTATGTACAAAAAATATAGTTGAGATTTCAAATGTAAATAGAACCCACATATTATGATGTCCCTCAACATCAAATTACAAAACTTTCAACATAAACCTCATATTGCAAAAATAGATCAATAAAAAACATCTTTTAAGAAAGAAAATTAAATAAATTACAAGAGAAGGAAAATAAACAAATATATAGAGTTTACCTTCAACATAGATGATTAAGCACTAGATGTTTGGCTAACTCACAAAAAAGGGGGAGTAGAAAAATTACAAATTTGAATTTTCCTCTAACAGTATAACTACTCTTCCAACATCAGTCTCACATTGCAAAAATAAAGACAATTTCAAAATAAACTTTAACACCTTCACAAAGATAAAATTAATTTACAAGAGAAGATGAACAAGAAATGTAAAAGCGGTACCTTCAAGGTGGATGGTATAGGATATAGCTGCTTACTAATAACGCCTATGATAATGGGGACTTGAAATTATCTAAAATAGTTCAAATTGTGATAATACATAGGGAGAAGAAAAGACCAAGTTAAGCATGATTTCCAAATTATGGTCGTTCTTAATAAATAGATCCATTTCACTATTTCAGTTAATCAGAATTCATGTTTCAGAAACTTTTACGGGATTTCTTGGAGCAGCAATTATAAGAACCAAAGTTCGTAAGGAAGATGTATAGGATTCTTGCAGGAAGTATTAAAATTTAGGGTGGCATTGCTCCTTCCCATCCTCCTTGTCCTTGGTTCCATCTTTGTCTTTGATTATCATGATGTGCTAAAAACTATTGGCACCACCACCATCATCATCCCAGCCTTCACCCATCAGAATGGAATTAGCTATTGAGCATAAGGAAGCTCCATAAAATAATTGACAAAGCTTTTATGATCAGCAGTCAACCTCTACGCTGGTGACAAATTCGTACCCAAGTTAACTATGAGCATTAAAGGGTCATGCCATAAAAGAAAGGCGGCTCAGTAAACCTACAACCAAAGTTCCCCTTAGACTGTAAAGAGCCCGGACGAAGAAGTGAAATGATACAACTTGCTACGGGGAATTGCATTCATCTCTATGATACACTAAACCAAGGACTACAAAGGAATGGAATTCCCAATGTGCCAAAGACTAAATCAAGCAATAACTTTTCGTCAAAAGTAAATGATCTCTTGATCCAAAGCATCCAACATAACGGATTTTAACAAACTGAATGCAATGAGTTGAAGTTTCACAACAGGAATAAGAAATTGAAATCCTTGGAAGTACCGTAAGATTTGTGCTGACAGCTACCATGTGCTTGGCAATAGCTTGAGGCCTGTAATCAAAGTGAGCCTTAGTCCATCTCAGTAACAAAGGAAACTGATCTTATACAAGAATTATGGATGAATTATGCTCACCCAAGAGCAGCTGAAATCCACTCCCTTAATGTCCGAGCATTCAACATAGTTTCAGCTGTTGTGAAAGTCTTCGAGACCACCACAACTGCATTTATTAGATGAAGAAACATTAAGAAGCTGAAGGAGTTTCAGTGAAATATAAAAAACAGTTGAGGAGACTACCCAAAGTAGTTTCAGGACTAAGTCCGGTGATGTTTCGAGCAACGTCAATTGGATCAACATTTGCAAGACTGCAGGAAATAAATGCCTAAGATACCTTACATGATAATCATTGCTTAATTTAACTCTACTGCAACAAAGAACTAACTTCTCTATTGGACGAAGTATAGGTCGAATGCCATCTATAATTGCCACAATATTAGAAATGAAGGTAAAAGAAATGTCCACATGAGGAACCAGGATAGTATTCAGTCAGAACAAACCAAAAGAAATGTAGAATTTAAATGATATCATAAGAAACTTAAGAATTTAAGAGATCCAAGAAGACCCTCAGCCAAGAGCAGTGTTCAGGCCATAAATGGCATTTCTTATGTATTCCAAAATTTAGCCTACAACAATGAAAAACCTAACAAAAGGAAAAGTAAACTAAACCTGAATGGAGCACTGGTGACGAAGGAAAATCAGCTTAACAGACACATCCTCAGAAATGTCCATTAGAAAAGTAGTATGTCTAAACCTCAATGGACCACCAGTGACCGAGGAAAATCAGCATAACGGGCACATCCTTAGAAAGGTCCATTATGTAATAGAAATAACTTAAGATAGCCCAGGAAGCTTGGACACACAAAAAATAAGGTCATCTCGTGTCAGACACATATCGGACACTCCATAGATATGTATCGGGTACTCCACGGACACTCCAAAAGAAACTAGGACACACCAAAATAGTGGTGTATCCCCGTGTCCTTACTGTGTCGTGTCATACCCGTGCAACATAATAGCAATTACTAAGGATTTATTTTCCTTACATTTCCATTTGAACCTTATAACCCACATCCGCGGGCAGAAAGTTTTCCGTTGACTAATTTTAAATTTCAGTCTCCTCAAAAATCATAAGACCATGACTTTACAAACTTTCATCAACATGAACTGAATTTTGGCAATGAACTGGAAAAGCTTTTCCACAAAGTGAGCATTTAGCCCATAAAAATTATCCCATTTGCTTAATCAGATTTACCAACTATTATTTCTAACGTTCTCATTAAGCATACTTAGTTTTAAAGTATAGTAACAACTTACCAACAAAAAAGTACACTACTTACAAATTCCAGTGTCTCTAGATGACCAGTTTAACTCATAGTATGCAAAGACGCTAAGGCCCTTGAGTACATATGCATTGCAGTTACATACTCATAATTCTTACCACATACTCTACAAGATATCTTTCCTTGGGGCATGTTTTAATTATCTCAGAAATAGCCTTGGTATGGTTAAGTCACAATTCCTAGCACATACTCTAAGACAGATCTTTCCATGGAGCATGCTTTAAATAGACTTGCTTATAGGTCCTTCCTTATGTCAAATATAATTAATTCTATAAGATGAGAGATCCTTGCCACTTTGCCTTAATTATTAATTTCACCATCCTCATTCACAACCCTAAGGAGACTTGGAAAGTTTGATTCCTCTTTGCGGCCAACTTAGTAATTTTCCAGAATGTAATGGTTATAATCCGTAATATTGCAGTGGCAAGTTTTCAGTAAGGTTATTGAGACGTCTCCAACAATGGAGACCAGCAGAACGAGGGGTAGAAGAATGTGTCTGGAGATGGAATAGCAGGCAAGTTTTCCATAAAGTCCTTATATGAGATTCTTAATTTTGGTGGGCAGCAAAGCACAGATTATGCCAGAGCCATTTTGTCGGTCAAAGCACCAATAAAAGTTCGTCCTTTCCTTTGCCTCACTTGTAAGAATGTCATTCTCAGTAGAGACGATATTATTAAACGAATTAAAAGTAAGTGGATTGGACCAAATACATGTGGACTTTGCAATAATCATAAAGAGCCTGTAAACCATCTACTTCTCTGATGCCCGGTTGTTTGGCCAATGTGCGAAGCATGCAAGGACATTTTCGGGATTAGTTGTCACCCTGGTTCCATTAAGTCCCTTTGGGGAGCTTGGAGGGATAACAGAGTCAAAGCTAAGGACCCGTGCATTTGGGATGTAATTGCTGCCACCATTTGTTGGGGAGTGAGGATGGAAGGAAACACTAGAATCTTTAATAATAAAACAAAAGGCAGTCAACAATTAGCTTATCTCATCTAGGCTTACATTCGTTCATGGCCTGGCAACGCACCAGGGAGAGGCGGCAAGAGATAAAGATGTAAATGACAATGCACAAGAAAGGGAGAACATTGTATAAGAGGCTGAGTAGTAGTCTTTACGGTTGCAGAAACATAGGTTGTCGGTCACATGGAGTAGTTATCTTTCTTAATTTTATGTAACTTCTGGCCGACCCCATTCTGATGGGAGAAGGCTTAGATGATGACGATGAACTTTATAGTTTCATCTTATGTCCGTTTAGTACTTTATTTGTGCCAATGCGGCAGGGATCCCTCGTGGAATGTTGGTGTTCGTCAATACTCCCTTTAATGAAACATGAGTGAAGAGACCTTTCTCCTACAGTTTTAACTATAGAAATAAATAAATAAATAAATAAATAAATAAACTTTTACTCTTTCTCTCTACTCAAAGAGTTCTTTATCACAAAGTTAGCTGGCCCCGATGAATGATTTTTTGACCCTCATGCAAACTTAAAAACCAAATATATTATCGTTTTCTCACATATCACACGAAGTCAACGTATGCGTGAATTCTCCCAGTTTATGACATGACACTATACATGATTTGTTGTATAAATAGGTAAGTGTTCCTTTCCGTTGTTAATAGTGATTGTATTGCCCTATGTTGTACTGGGCGCTAGGCGAGGCGACAAGCCACCCGCCTCGCCTAGGCGCACCTAGGCGTCCACCCGGACTTTTTCCTGCAACAACCAGGCAGCAGCAGCAGCAGCAGGTGAGCAGAAGTCCAATGACCCCAGAATCTTGTATACATGTACATGTAGCAAAAAACTATGTACTTGTGACTGATATGATATCGTTTCATGATGTATTAAGATTTAAGAATGTGTATAATATGATGTAAAGCATGTATTCAGTGATACTTGTTCTCTGCGCGCCTAGGCGCGCCTCTGGAATTCTCCGGGTCGCCTCTAGGCGTCCGGCTAGGCACCCGTCGACTGCCAGGAAACTAAATTCTTATGTAAAAAAAAATGTGTACACTAAATTGATTGATGAGTCAAAGAAAAAAATTTCTAATAGCCTCGTCTTACCCATATCCCCTCCCCTCCTCTAATCGTAACTGATCCAATCTTCCTGCATTTCTTCTCATGTTCTAGTCATCTTATCAATGCCCCCCCCCCCCCCCCCCCTCCCACCACTTCCTCCTCCTCCTCCCAAAATCCTCCCTTCCAGGAATGGATCTGCTACTATGGCTGGAACCTTGTAAACTATATTTTATATTATGCAGAAACTACAACCATATCCTGTCTGTATGATATATTGAAAATGAAAAAACCAAGTAAATTCTTATGTAAAAAAATTGTACAATAAATTGAGTGATGAGTCAAAGATAAAATTTCCTAATACCTTCCTCGTCTTACCCATATCCCCTCCCCTCCTTTAATCGTAACTGATCCAATCTTCCTGCATTTCTTCTCATGTTCTAGTCATCTTACCAAAGCCCCCTCCCCCCCCCCCCCCCCCCCCAACTCCAAACCAAAAAAAAAAAAAAAACCTCCCTTCCAGGAATGGATCTCCTCCTATGGCTCGAACCCTGTTAAATATATTTTGCTTCCATATTGCAACTATAGCATACAGACAGAATATGGTTGTAGTTTCTGCATCCCCATCTAGAGTATTATCAGATAACCATATAACTTATTACATAACTGATTGTAAAACACTATAATCACCATTCACTTGATTTAACCTTAGTATATAGCTTTTTAACATTACATTTATTTCTCAACCTACAGAAGAGAGATGATTACCAGTAAGCCTCAATATCAATTGGCAAGTGAAACATCAAGAAAAAAAATTTCTTTTTCAAAAACAAAAATGATTGTCCCCACAGCTGCCCCCTAAGATCTCCACACCCACCCCCCACCCCCCACCCCCCCCACCCCCCCCACCCCCAAAAAAAAGAGAAAGGGTTGAGTCTCAATCCCTCTCTGGCAAGCAATGAAACATTTGGACGCTGATAATAAAGAAAAGTAGAAATTCTGTATCCTTTATAGGCTTCATTACTCCCCCATGAGCAATTAATTGGGACTTTATGAAGAAAAGGCATCAAGAGAGACGTCAAAATTATCACATGGATACTCATCCAAAGCCCGTAAGAGTAATAATACAGTTAAACACTGAACATGATAAAGAGGCACAAATTTCTTTGCTTGGAAAAAACAAATGCACGACAAATCATACTACCATAGCTATTTATGCTTGATCATGTGTAATTCACCATCCAGTAGTATGTGGCACTTCCACTTGACAATAAAGATGTATGACAAAGGAAAGGAAAAAAGAAATAAGAACCAGAACATGTAAGATTCATGGGCATCTAAAGAGTCGTGCCATATTCAGAGATCCTGGTTTAATGAACTAATTGTCTAGTAAAACAGCAGAGTGTGCATGTAGTAAATGTGTGCTTACAATCGTAGTTTTCGTCCCACTGCGCACTTTGCAGCCTCTGGCTCTGAAAGAATTCAAGAACAAGCCAGGATAATCAGCAGCCCATTACAAAAGAAAAATCTCAAAAAATATAAAGAAATCAGCTTACATTCCAAACTGTATGTGGAAAAATTGTCCCTAATAGACTGTGCATTGAAATTACTGTGTTAATTACCAGTCTGAAGAGCAGTGTGAACAAATAAAGGGCCTAAAAAGCTGCCACCAATACCAACAGCCACGACATCTTTCAATGCCTTTCCTGTTGCTCCAACCTGGCACGAGGCATGATCACATATAAAAATCAAGGGTTGGCATATTATATGGAGTTACCATTGACTTGGATCCATTTCTTACCCATGATCCACTTCGAATTTTTTCACTGAATGCTTTGATTTTGTCCAGAACATGCCAAACTTCTGGCACCACGTTCTTCCCATCACTATAAAAGGTTGCATCTTTTGCAGCTCGCAGGGCTACGTGCAAAACAGATCTATCCTCAGTGCTGTTTATCTGACACGTTGAGGAAAATAACTTAGATATGCTACATGGCACTGTAGTATGTTACAGCACATAATGAAGATCACAAAAGCTAACAACTCTTACTTTGACTATGCTAAAGTGTTACAGTTGTACTAGTAATCCATACACATGGAAGGTGAACTTCATAAAGAATAAAAAAATACAATTTGTAATAATTAGTAATAGAAATTGTAGATATATCAAACCCTTTAGCTCTTAATGAAGTAAAAGAAGAGGCTCGGCTCAAGGTTTTCTGTAAAAAGCATTTGAATCCAGCAAAACTTATGTCTTTTATACTGAGGATATATTGTTGGGCACTCAAATTACGTGCATCCTGATATTATACTTACATGCTCTCCTTTGTACATCTTATCAATCTTCTCTCTTAGATGTGCAGCCTGCAATATTCAATTGGAAGGTTTTAGACAAGTATTCATTTATCCTTAAGAATCTTAACAAAGTATACCAAAGCAAACTCACCTCTGCAAGCTTGAAAAGCTTTTCCATAGTGTCCTGCGAAGCACATTGTCTCGAGAAATCTAACAGTAACCCGTCACTCTCCCTATACAAATAGAACAGCAGCCATAGTTAGAGGAGTAAAACTATCCGAAAATGTAACAGCAATTTTTTTCTTAAACAGTTCCAAATCTGGAAAAAGTAAAGGATCAATGGGGGTCGTACACAATCATCAACTTGCATCGCTCAGCATCTTTCAACAAGTCCCGCAAGTGTGTCTTTTTAATACTTTCAACATGACTCTGCATAGAAAGTGTATGGGTCAATTTGTGAACGGAAAGGTAAGTAACAAGGGGGAGATCCGAGTGCACCTTCAAGTCCTTCCATGGTTCTGTGTCACAAATAAGAGCCGACGAAGCCATCCTAGTCTGCAACCATCAAAGATGATTCGTTATGTTCAACAATGGAAAGATACAACCAGACATGCATATATCTTGAATTAATCAGAAAATGATATATGTACTGGTCCTCAAGTTTTACTTACGAAATAATTATAGACTGTTGCATAGACGCGAATACGTCAGGGCACGACAACATGACATGCCATGGTGTACTTCCTAGTGTCCGACTCAACATGACACAGACACAACACCAATTTATCATGGTGATATTTACAAGACACTTCAAAAATACAAACTTTTAGCCGTTAACAATCACTAATGAATATAGACGAAAAGAAAAGAAAAGAAAAGAATAACACTGATGCATAGGACAAAGAAGACCAATAGAGTATTGCAACCATACAGTTTGTCAAGCTTAAATTTTGAAACAATCACGATAATCTAAACCATAGATACTATTCCACTACTAGTCGGCACAAAAATCCAACATTCATGTTGGAAATCCCAGTTCCGTGGGACCGATCAAGCATTAAAAAAAATCTAATAGACCCAAATAACATAGAAAACCTAGGAAACTAATCCTAAAAAAAACACCAAAATCCTTGGCGCCGACTCAAGATTCTAACTTTACGCAAATTCCGGCCCGATATTTTTTTCATCAACACTTCCACTGCATAAATTAATCTATATCAGTCGATATTTGGTACGATTTCATGGGGGAATTGTGCTTTTAATGGAAAATTCATGATTTAATCACTCCATCGAAATGCTCAATAAATAGGACTATAATGAATAAATAAAAAACGAAAAAAATCGTAAAAAATCTTCTTTTTCCAGTAGAAACAGTAATAGTAGTATAGTACCGATAATCGAGAGGATCGAAATGGAACGGAGCATCAAAATGGGGGAAAAACGTCGGAAATTGGGAATGGGGAAGAAAAAGAAAATTACCTCTTTTTCGATCGATAGAGAGAGATGCGGATCGTTCGTTGGTTTATCGGTGGCGTCCACAGAAACAAGAGAAATGGCACGGGATATATACCTACTTTCTGCTCTCGTTCTCTGAATCTCTCTCTGTCTCGATGGAAGGAAATCCATGAGCACCTGCAGTTAGTTGACCAGAAACTCACTTAGACACTGATATGTGGGCCCTGATGTTTGGGCGCGAGAAACCTGAGATACCATTTTATTACTATTTTTTTTACAGAGAGAGAAAAAAAATTATATATATTAATATTGTTAATGTATATTATTTTGGTTTCTGATATTTTGACTAATCGTTTTCTTACGGAGAATACTCCTCTAGGATCATGGTGTATAATGGGTCGAGTGATCCGGAACATGATTCAAGTCCGGCCGGATCAACGTTGGTCTGGGTCGTTGGAACTTTGTCAACGGATCGGTCCGGTTCGGCCCAATATTTCAACGGATCCGAACTGAGTCCATTTTTTTGACCCGCCAGTCCGATCCGACTTGTTTGCGGATGCGGTCCGGTTAAACCCGAAAAGTCCGGTCAAAGCGGCCCGAACCGGCCTGGTCACCGACTCAGTCCAAGTCTGGTCCAAGCCCGGTCTAACCCAATTTTTTTATTCAATATATCCGTTGGGAGGTATTTCGATCAAAATACTCCCGTTTTGGTGGCTGTTTTTGGCCATTTTGTTGAAAATGACAAAAATACCTTTATACCAACTATATTTTAAGTATATAGGGGGTCATTTTTTACCAAAAAATTCTATAAATATGTCATAATTTATGAAAATTAAACACAACAATTTTTTTTCTTTTATAAAAAAAATAGAAGCAAAGCAATTTCTAAATATTGAAGTAACAACTTTCTGGATTTTAGAGCAGCTTTCTGGAGTCCAAACTACAGTGTTCTTGAGGCTTCAACTTGTGCAAAAAAATTTGGAGGCTTCAACTTAACGTTTCAAGTAATTTTAATATTATAGAATAGTTTTCTTTTTCTTTTATCTAATTCGGGATTTCTCTCTCTCTCTCTCTCTCTCTCTCTCTCTTGGTAGAAAAAAATTATTCTCCTCTTATTTCTTTCAAATAAATTATTTTTAAAATATGGATGATACTGGTTCTAACAACCCTTATGGAAGTGATTTGGAACAAAATTTTGCTTACTATGATAATTTATTTAAAAATGATCATATTCCTGATTCTGTGTCACCGACACAAATGTTACCTCCTGAAGTTAGGAGTATGGCTACAAATGTTACAAATAGAAAAAAAATCAATTTTATGAAATTATTATGATAAATTATGTCATTGACAATGAGGGCGCACCGGTTTAGATCCAAAAGTTCAAAAACCAATAGCTAAATGTGCACAATGCAAAAAATGTAAGCAAACCTACATATGGAAAGAAAGAAAAATGATGGCACAGACACCTTAATAAGACACTGAAAGTTGTTATGGCAATGACACACTACAGACTAGACAAACATAGCTAAGTAGCAGTACCCAATAATTTTTTGAAGGTAAATTTACTTATTTTGCTGCTCGTAACAAAACTGAGTTAACAAAATATATTATTTGTGATTAACAATATTTTACATTTGGTGAGAGTGATTAGTATTATGATTATACAAGTAGTGCCTGTCACGCCCCAGTCCCAAAATATCGAGGGACTGGATGCGCGGCAATGGCCAGCAGCACGCACCGATGGACAACCCAATTTAATGGATCCATCAGGGCATGCTTAAGCTGTAGTGTAACAATAAATGGATCAAATGTTACAAGTCACAGTCTATACTAATCTCATCCATAACAGATAATCACAGATTAATTGCCAGAATAATGCAAATAGAAATAACTATCAAATCTCAATATAAAAGTGTCTCGGTGAACAATCCGAGAACAAGTCTGATACATCAAAGCAAATAGACAAGAATTAAAGGAACTGGAAATAGAAACAGAAATAACTGACTATGCAAAACCAATACTCAGGAGGAGTCCTCTGGCACGGTCTCGTCCTCAGGTTCCGGTACAGCTCCTGGAGGTGCTCCTGTATGGTATATCTCTGGATGGATCTCTTCGGCTGTACCTGGGGACATAATCCAGATCCAGGTCCTCAGGGGACATAGCAAGGTACAAAATAACTCAAGCCAAAATAAATAAGCAGTGCATCAATAAGTAAGCAATAGGGTAAACTATGTAACCAGCTAAGTGATATGCAAGTTGAGAGCATCACTAGAACTCAGGCTGAAGCCGCTACAAGCTCTGTGTCGGAGAGCCGGTAGCAGTAATAACACGTAAAGGGCCAAGCTCGGGTTTAGAGTCTTGTGCCTCACAATAATAGGGGTTTCATGTATATATATGATCAGCCTGTAGCCTGTGTGTCTCTCCCCACCCAATGTAATCACACGTCTCATGTCCATGTGGCCCCATGTCCATGTCACGCAAGATCATATCTAATGCAGCAAGTCATAATAAGCTCTAAGCAAATATGTAAAGAATATGTCATGAAACATGTATCCTATACAGAATCACCATGAATATCTCAGGAAGATTCTGTCTCATGAATAATGTCAAGTGTCCTGGGTTCTGATGTACTTGATAAGACAAGTACGAGAAATATCGAGTCTCGATATCCATGTCTATGTGACGTTACACAACTCCGCGTACGGGGTTGGCACCCGACTATTAATCGGACGCTAAGTAGAGTCACTCGGTCCTGGGTTGAACAGTTAAAACAAGTTTATATATATTTATACAAAGAACTCAAGCAAGTACTATAACAGGAATTACTGCGAGTTGGCAAAGTATAATTATCCACTAATGTATAAATAAGTCAAGGGAATAAGTAGCAAGCTGCAGGGTTTGGCAAGGTACACTTGCCTGTGGTTCCGGCTCCGATTGTGGCTCCGACTTCGACTGGATTTGCAGGCGGTACTCCGGTTGCTGAAATAAACATTACCATCAGATCCAGAAAATATTAATCAGCTAGAAATGCCTGTCCTTGAGTCCAATTTGGAGACAAGGACAAAAATGGCAATTTCGGGTCAAAACGGGGTCCGTATGTGGGCCCGCTTTGCACCGAAAAATGTGTCAGGGTCAAAGGTCTCCAAATTCGCCAAACTTAGTGTCAACAGGTCAGGAACGATGATACGAGCCCAACGGAACTTTCAAAATTGGATTCCGATGAGTCGATCACAAAATCGTCCGTCGAGTGGAGCCTGTGGGGCCCACGACACACGATTTTGTCAACGTTCTCAGAATCGAACCAAACTTGGGTCACATGGCCAGCGTATCGCTACGAGTCTGATGGCGCAAGTTTCGTTTCGATCTGACGTGTGTACACAAAGTTAGAACGCGTTCCAGAACTGACGGATACGGAACGGTGTCCGCGGATACGCGTTGATTCCGGTGTGCACGCACATCCGAATCAACTTCTGCGAAATCCCGCACGTCCGTATCAACGACGCGCACGTATCGGTGAAGACCGCACGCGACCAAGTCGTCCCGTTTGGCGGGGCGTATCCAGTTCCGGGGTGAATCGGGGCGTTATTTTTTTTTCTGTTTTTGGATCGCGGTTCGCGATCGCCACATGACGTGATGCCCCGAGCGGGTTGCACGGGCACCGAGAGGGTCACGCAGGGTTCGCGATGCAACAGACGAAATTGAAAACGGGTAAACGAGCAGAGAGATACGGGTACCTGAACAGGGCTCCTGGAAACCGGAATTTTCGTGTCCGACACGTGTCCGAGGGCTGTGTCCACAGAAGCTAGGATTGGGGTTTGGGAAACTGGGCGGTGGCCGGAGCTGGGCGGCGCTGCGGCGGGGGAGGCCGGCTGGAGGGGCTGGGGCGGCGCCGGCGACGCTGGGCGGAGGCGGCGGCGCTGGCAGGCGGCCGGAGGCGGCGGGGTTCTGCCCCTTGCTGCTTGCTGCTCGGGTGCAGTCGGGGGGGGGGGCGCCGGAGGGGCGGAGCGGCGTCGGCGTCTGGTGATGGATGGCCGGAGGGGATGAGATTGGGGGGGAGATTTATAGGGGAAGGAGGAGGTCGGGGCACCGGGCGAGGCGGGCCGAGGGTGGCGGACGTGGCCGCGGGGTGCGGGGCTCACGGCCGGGCGAGGCGCCGCGTGGCCGGAGGCGGCGGCGCGGGAAGCGGGGGCCGACCGGGTCGCGCGGGGAGAGAGGGGTGGTGTTAGCGGGTTCGGGCGGGTCGGGTTCAGTCAGGCGGACCGGACCCGACCCGGTAGGCGGGTGGACCGGTCCGGTCTGGCTGAACCGGGTTCGGCCGGTTCAGTCCGGTTTGAACCCGGTTCAGTCCGGTCTATTTAGGTATTTTAATTATTTAATTTAAAAATTGGTTTTCGGGCATTTAAAAATATTTTCGGGGTCCAATAAATTCCAGAAAAATTACCCTAAGTCCAGTTTTTCATTTTACACCATAAAATCTTATTTTTATAATATTTTAATATATTTTAAAACATTTAATTTTATTTAATGCCAAAAATACCTTGATTTTAATTAGCAAAAATTCTCGAAAAATCCCAGAAATTTCCGAAAAATTCGGTTTTAAAAATCTTGAAAAATCAGGGGGTTTACAGTACCCTTAATCTTTATTTTACTAAAGTTTCTAGATCTAGTACTAGAGCAAATGCTATGAAAATATTTCAAAAAAAAGGATGCTTTAAAAGAAAATTTTGTAAATGTTAGTAAATTTGCTCTAACTTTTGATATATGGACTACTAAACAAAATTATGCTTATATTTATATCACGACACATTATTTAGATCCAAAATTGATGTTGCAAAAATGTATTATTTGTCTACGACCTTTATAATTTCTACATACTGGCGATGTTGTCACGCCCCGCTCACATAATATTGGGTAAATACGGGGACTGACATGGACAACCGCACCTTGCAGAATACCGAAGTAAGTCGCAATGTGTTAGGGTTATCTAAAAAACAGATGGGTGAACTTTGAGAACAACTTTTCAATGGGTCGCCTAACCGTCTATGTGAATGCACTTTGAGAACAACTTTCCAACACGTGGGCTATCTGGCTAAAATGGGATTGGCATAATTCTCTCGGAGAATCAGGGGCCTACAAAGCATGTCGTCTTTTGAACGCCAGAGGCCGCTTGATAATAATAATAATAATATATAGTGGCCGTTACACTATTAAACAATTAATGTATGGTCGTTACACTAATGTCATACTAACACCAAGGGATCAAATTCTTGTGCCACGAAAAGATCCTACAGGTAGTGTCTTATGTGTAGGCTACTTCCTATGAAGGGAGATACAGATTTTGGGGCCATCCTATATTATTAATGTCCAAACCATGGTGAAGTGTCCTAATATAATCATTGGGTTTTAATTGTACTGAAAAATAACCTAAAGCAAATACAAAAAAATACAAAATACACACAAGATACTTATTTTTGGGTGAGGGGGTTTACAATACCCAATTAGGTTTATATCATCTACATATATTGCTACTATAGAAAATACATTATCAGATTTCTTAATGAAAATACATTGACAAATTTGACTATTTTGTATCATTCCTTAATCAAATAAATACTAAGACGATTATATCACATTCTTCCAGATTGTTTCAACCAATATAATGGTCGTCTAAGTTTAATTGAACACATGCCCTTTGGCTTAGTATCTGGCATTGTAAATCCTTCTGGAATTTTCATATATATTTCAGTATCTAAGTCTCCGTACAAATATGCAGTTACAACATCCATAAGTCTCATATCAAGATTTTCAGAAACTGCGAGACTGATTAGATATCTAAAAGTAATGACATTCATAACTGGAGAATATGTCTCAATATAGTCAATTTCAGGTTTTTAATAGAAACCTTGTGCTACAAGTCAGGCTTTATATCTTTCAACTTCGTTCCTATCATTTCGTTTTATCACGAACACCCATTTAAAACCAACATGGTTTATATCCTTTGGTGTTTCCACTATAGGTCCAAACACACCACCTTTTTCTAAAGATTTTAATTCTTCTTGAATAACAACTTTTCACATTGGCCAATCTTTTCTTTGTCGACATTCATTTATGCTACGTGGTTCATTTTCACAATCATCATTGTCCTTTGATATTTCAGTAGCTACTGCATAACTAAATATGTCATCGATGACAAGTGCTTTCTTATTCCATAATTCACCTGAACATGCATGGAATATCGAGATCTCTTCATTTTCAGGTATATGTGCCACTCTAGAGGCATACATAAGCATTTTAGTGAATTTGGAAATGAGCACATCTTCATTATTTGTTTCAGAGCTCCAGCCACTATCGAGCTTTTATCATGACAAGATGTTTTATTAACTCTCCTCTTTCTTGGAGTACTATCCTTGGAACCTATAAGCCTACCATGCTTTTGACGTGTAGTAGTATATTCATTTGCCGCCTTATTTGGATTTTGCTTAATTAGAACAGTGATTCTGGCTGGCACATTCATAGTTGACACATGTGATCTAGTTACCTTTGCAGCATCATTAAATGCATCAGGTAATTGATTTATGATTTATTACAAATGTATCATTCTCCTTGTCTCATAATTATATCGTGGAGTTCTTGGATCTTGATGAGATAGAGTAGGCGTATTCCATGTCAATTCACGTCGTTCATTAGTAATAGGTTGTTTTTTATAAACAATTTGTTGCTTTCCTCTCCCTAACGGCTGGAAAACTCTCTCATCAAATTGACAATCATCAAATATTGCAGTGAAGCCATCACCAGTCATTGGTTCCAATACTTTATTATGGAAGAAGACTCAAAACCAATGTATATTTCAAATGTCGTTGGGGACCCATCTTAGTTCTTTTCGGGGGTGGAATTGGGACATATACTACACATCCAAACTTTTTCAAATATGAAATATTTGGTTGTTTACCACTAACAAGTTGTATATGTGAAAAAAATATGGTAGGCCGTTAGTCTAAATTAACTAGAGATGCAGCATGTAAAATAACATGTCCCCAGGCCTCAATTGACAAATTAGATTGCATTAGTAGAGGTCTAGCTAAAAGTTGGAGATGTTTGATAAATGACTCAACTAACCCATTTTGAGTGTGCACATGGATAACATGATACTCCAAC
This sequence comes from Iris macrosiphon, assembly GCA_036927795.1. Classification (NCBI taxonomy): domain Eukaryota; kingdom Viridiplantae; phylum Streptophyta; class Magnoliopsida; order Asparagales; family Iridaceae; genus Iris; species Iris macrosiphon. The sequence goes on from JAYESA010000006.1 coordinate 222,618,772, forward strand.
TCAATTCTTAATAATGTACAATAATCATCAAAAATGTCACGACTTATACCTAATATTGGGCATGAGTCGTAGGTACGTCCAGCCTACGCCGCAACATCGATGGTAGAACGCGGTCTAGGTCCAACATAGCTATCTATCAATGATATTAAACCTGTCAACATATCTCAACTCAAACGGAGGATAATGAATATGCATATGATCATCAATTCATAATATACTGAATCACAATAACTATAAAGAAGGTAAATGGCACGATAAAGATATAAAGAAATACGAGAGGCAAAATAATATATGTCTCGACAAGGTAGAGTCTATGAGTCTAGCTATCTCAACACAAAATAGGTCTCAACATAATACAACTCAAGTCTATAAGTCTGGAACAATCCAATATATGAAAATAAGCTAAGTGTTGTCTAAAAATTTGCGGGTGGTGTCTCCTCTATACGGAGCGGTTCCTCTGGAATCTCCGGAATATAACATCTACTCCTGGACCATAATGGGTAGGACATAAGTCCTCAAGATCCTCTGAAAAATATACCCAGTCAGGATTGGAGGGAAGCACAAACACTAACAATAATTTTAATTATATTGACGAAAACTATAAAGCAGTATAAGAAAATACATGATAAAAGAAAATACTGGAATATAAGAAAAATCTGGAGAGACATGTAATCATCATATAGAAATAACTAGCAGTGAACAGATATATGTAAATGCTAGAAATGAATGTACTGGAGCAAGAATAGAAATACTGGCTAAGTGCTGTGAAATATCAGTTTGCTATGTGATCGACTTGGGATCAGGCTTGTTATATATGATTGGCTATGATACATGTGAGGTCAGACTAACCATCTGGTTAACTATGATGCGAGCAACAGTCAGGCTAATCATATATAACAGGCTATAAGGCATGTAAATGGTCAGGCTACACCCTACGTGATATGTGGGGTGAGCTATGATGCATGTAAAGTGGGGTATGATCACATAACTTGCTAATATTTTTTCGTCCCAACTAGTACGATGGATTCCAATCATGACTTCTCATGACATGTATCTATGATACTATCCCGTGTATCCACTGTGTCGAAATCAAGTATACACTACAACTAAAATTATAGTAATAATCAAAATAATAAAAATTGTCAGAGAATGTACTCGCCTCTAGTCCTGACCAACAAATGAGGATCGATGTCCAAGATGGAAATACAATGACCTATATATCAAATATTTGTGTTAAAGAATGATTTGAAGTGATATACACGAGTAACTAGCTAATTGTGATATTTCTAGGCCAATTCTAGGTCCATACTAGGTTAATACCTTGTTATTCTAGATTTGGTGATCTATATTAGCTATTACTAGGGTGTTCTAAGTCATACCAATGTCTACTAGTCCATATTAGATAATAACTATATAACACTAGTTAATAATAATTATTATACTAGATACTAATAGCATATAATAATTCCTATACTTTGGTGTCATGGTATCCTACTGATACCTACTACTTAACTAACACCATGCAAACACTTTTACTGAACCTGAACCTATTTCTGATGCATTTGATGCACACAAGTAACCCTTGCTCCCAGGTAAGTCCACTAATATCAAGAGTATCAGGTTTCTGTCCCTCTCTAACAGTAGAGTGATATTCTCCACTGATACCTATTGGTAACAGTCACTGACTTACCTCAGTCTGCACCAATGAACACTGGGATGATGTGCCTCAAGTCTCCCCCTGCTCACTGCTGTTGTTACCTCTACTTGCCATGCTTACATGTGTGCCTCAATCTATGTGCTTGGGGATACTCAAACCCGAGCCCCTCATATAGTCACCATTGCATATCTAAATCCCAACTCGAGTCACACTCACTGATACACTTGTATCAGTATACACCATATCCTCACTCATTCACCCCCAAACACTGATACTGCTGCTGCTACTGATGCTCGAGCTACTGCTGCTGCTGATGTTCGAGCTACTGCTACTGCTAATCACTTGCTGTTGTTTGTCTCTGTTTATGATGTTGTTATTGCACATCAAAATGTGCAGGTCTGAAACAGACCTACAATTCTCCCATAACTGATGCTACTTGCTTTAGCATCCCATTACTACTGCCTACCCCAAACACTCCACACACATACACCCTTCACTCACACACACTAGATCTGGACACCTACACACAGACACAGATGTATCAACGTCCACTCACTCACCTCACACCCAGGTATCTCAGATACCTCAACACTTAAACTGATACCACAAGATACACAATGGATGCATCCCACTCCTATGAACCATAAGTACTTGCAACCCGAGCCCTTCCCTCTTTCTGATATCTGATACATATCTCATATCATAGCACACATCATATACCAACAAAAACTCTACACTCGAGACAAACACTGTATCTTAATTACCCCACTTAACAGCAGTGCACTGTCGTGCACTGCCTGAAGGTAGTCGGACTCGAGTCTTTAGCACACTGCATTACAGTGTCTAACTGCTGCTGACACACTCTCCTATATCAGGTATGATACTGCTGCTATTGCTTTATCAATGCACAGCACAGATCTCAATTGTTACCACTGAAGGTCTGTATACACTGCCACTCGAGCACCTATTGTTTACCCCTCCATCACTCTCACTCAATTACTGCTAACACAGGACACCACTCCGATACCCTCAACTTTGATATACCCTCCCTGCACACTTCAATAACACTCTCACACACACTATAACTAATATAACAATATCAATACCAACCACACAAGTAACACTAAAAACACAGACACTTATACGCACTGGCATTTGTTGCCAATAATCACTACTGTTGTTGCTCATACTCGAGCACACCTACCTATCCCCCGTGGTCACACCCTGAAACTATACTCGACACACACATTCAAACTAAACTATATGTGCATTAATAAATACAATATGTATATACATATGCATTATATATCATGTGAAATCAGTACTCTAAATAGGTTGCACCCTCTATTGGTCATTTCAACAAACACTTTGAGTGCACAACACAAGATACTCATGATACACAACTAATCTTCATGCAAAAACCCCCAATATGCAACTAATGACATATATACCTATCAAATATAATTATATATATAATATGATTAATTGTTATAAAAAATAGGAGAAAACACCCATATCACAAAATTTCCAAACTATTAAGACAACTTCATGAAGAAAATACTATGAAAACCAATAAAGACTCATTTTCTTCCCTTGTGGGTATTCCTAAACCATAGGTGGGCTCCTAATGGCCAACAAAACAATAAAAACATAATTTAAAAGAGAGATTTCAGAATTTTACCTCTTGGGAGATGGATTCCCAATACAAAACCAAGGATTCTCTATGCAAGCTTCTTCTTCTCCAATGCTCCTTGAAACCTAAGCCTCTAAGCTTCTTAGATGAGGAAAATAAGAGAGATTTAGGATTGATTTTCTGAAATTTGGAAGAGGAATGAAAGGGTTTGGGGAATAACTCACTTAGGATTTCATGAGCAATACGTGAAGCTTTGAGGGAGCGCCCCCCTCCCCCCCACCTCCTTATAGGACCGGCCAAATGAAAACCTAGGGTTGGCTAAGGCACAATGTCCAATATGCCCTCTAGGATTCTCATGAAGATTTTTCCAATTAGTGGAGTTTTCATCCCTAATGGAAACTTAATCAAAATTTTAATTTTAATGAAGGAGATTGACTAGTTGGGTCCAAATGACTAGTCTAATGTTGAGTCCAATGGTCACATCAAGTCTAGCCCATTAACCCATATTAATAATAATAATAATAATAATAATAATAATATATATAATACACAATATACAAACTATAATCAATATATATATATATATATATATATATATATATATATATATATATATTGCAAATGACAAAAATATCCCTATTCTATTAATGTGGTAGTGACAAAAAACTTGTGAGGTAAATTTTGCAGCATTATCAAGTCTAACATGTTATCAAGAAACTGAGATATAAGTTTAATAATTTGGACCAAAAGACGAGAAAATGCAAGATTTCTAGTAGACAATAAACAAATATGTGACCACCTAGTAGATGCATCTATGAGTACCATAAAATATCTAAAAGGACCATTAGAAGGGTGAATAGGACCACAAATATCTCCTTGTATTCTTTGCAAGAAAGTAAGAGACTCATTCTTAACTTTTAGCAAAGACGGTCAAGTTATAAACTTTTCTTGTGAACAAGGAATACATAGATGATTCTTTGGTAAGCCAAGATCGTGATTTTTCAATAAATGTCCAAAAGAATTATTAATGATCCTCTTGAACATAGTTTGTCCCGGATGACCCAAACGGTCATGCTAAATGGTACATAAGACATGATCATTTGCTTTATGTTTTGTTACATTCATATGAGATTCAATTATACCAATGGTGGTGTAATACAAACCCACCGAAAGACAAGAGGGTTCTTCTAATGTGAGCTTTTTTTTCTTCCAACATTAGATGTGATACATAATGTCTCTTTATTGTTATTATTTCGAGTTTCAATATGCTATCCATTTCTGCGTATATCTTTGAAACTCAACAAATTATTTTTGGAATTGGTTGAATATAACACATTCTGCAAATTTATTTGAGTACCATTATGTAACATGATGTGTGCTTTTCCAAAGCCCTCAATTATATGTGTTGGTCCAGCTATTGTTGACACTTTATGCTTGTCAAATGCTAACTTTGATAAAAAAAAACTTTTGAATTTTTAAAATCGTATGTGTTATAACACTATATACCAAACACATATCCAAGTCATTTTTCTCCCTTCGTATATCCATACCTTCGTGAAGCAAAAAGAAAATTATGAACATATATTCTCACTAGCATAAATATAAAAAATAATTAAGCATACCAAACAAAACAGAGCATAATTGTATTCTTTAACAGCTTTATAGTCTTGGTATCTTAGGTTCAACCATTTACTTTGAGCAATCGGACGGATTACCATCCTTTGATGGTCAAATCTATCCTTTAGAGATATCCACAAATTCAATGGATCATCCTCACATAGATATTCTGCTTTTAGATCATCATGGATATTATATCGTAGAAAAATCAAAATCTTAGCCTTGGCTTCAGTAGATTCTTTATTTTCCTTCTTAATAGTTTCATCAAGCTTGTTGGAATGCCAAGTGCAACTTCGCATCCAATTACCATGATAAATAATTGTCTCCGCTCACATCAAGAGCGTTGAATTCAAGCTATACAAGACTCGACATCTATATGACAAAAATAATTATATTAGATGTAAAAAATAAAATTGATAAGTTTTTTTCAAAACTTAACATATACCAAAATGTGATGAAACACTATCAAAGGATTTTATGTTTTATGTGTATCACATGTACAACAATGTGATCATTATGTATTTTGGGTATTTTCTCGTAATTCAATTCACATAAACAACAATGTGAATTAGTACCTTATAGAATTTAAATAAATCAAATAATGTATTTTCTATTTTGAATAAAATTATGAACATGTTCAATACAAACTTAGATTTAAAACTAGAAGATAAAATAATTTAGAAAACTTATATTCTAATCAATCTATAAACACATAAATCAAACATATATTTAATTTTACTAAAATATGTGATATAAGTATACATGATTTCGACTTACTTCTTCAATATAATTTTACTATAACTTATTTCTCCCTTCTTCTATTTTCTAGAACAAGTCGTGCTGATAATATGTTATAAAGTAGAGAGAATGGAGGAAATTGTTTATTCATTCACCATATAAATCAACTAGAGATGAGTCCTTTTGGGAGTCCATTTTTGTTCACCCACCAAAACTATGGTGTTTGTTCACCCTCCAATAACAACTTGACATACGTCAATTCAACCACCATAATACTACTTTGAAAGTGGTTTTGTTCACCCACCAAAGTAGTTTTTACCTTTAACTTGACACATGTCAAATTTTTATTAGAGGGTGAACAAACACTATAGTTTTGGTGAGTGAACAAAAATGGACTCAATCATATTTAGTTGATATCTTTTAGCATTACCAGAATTGTTTTATATCATATCTTTTGACATTTATTCTCTTAATTGTCATCATTAAATGTCAACCTCAATTATAAACCTATATAAAGGGGAGTCCATTTTTGTTCACTCACCAAAACTATAGTGTTTGTTCAACCTCTAATAAAATTTTGACATGTGTCAAGTTAAAGGTAAAAACTACTTTGGTGGGTGAACAAAACCACTTTCAAAGTAGTATTATGGTGGTTGAATTGACGTATGTCAAGTTGTTATTGGAGGGTGAACAAACACCATAGTTTTGGTGGGTGAACAAAAATGGACTCAAATATGATTAATTATTCATATTTACAACAAGCCTAATTTTGTTCTGCAAATATATTATTTTGGCGGCCTGCAGGTGCAAGCCTGCAGAAAGTGAAAAATTTGTAAAAGGATGCAAATCGCAGGCTAAATCGAGGGGACTTATTCTCACCCCTCCACCACCGGTGCGCCGACCGATCGAATCATCCTCCGTTCCTCATACTCCGATCGCGCGGTCCGGCCGGTGCTCCGCCGGTGGAAAAAAAAACTTGGGAGCGGCGGAGGAGATGATCACGCGCTCGATGCTCGTGGAGCAGCTCCGGGACTACCAGATCCGTTCTCAGAACAAGTAACCCCCACCCCCAAATTTCCTCTTTTTTTATTTGAATTAAAATTAGGATTCTTGTAGCAATGATTTGAATTAAAATTAGGGTTCTTGTAGCAATGATTGTAATTCAAATTAGGGTTCTTGTAGCAATGATTGTGATCTGTTAGCATCGTAAATTTTGTCTGTAGAAATTGAACGACACGGACACGGCACTGATGTTTGTAGTGTCCCTGTTTGTAGTCGATGTTTCATACACGGGACAATCCCTTGTTAGTGTCGGAGCTCGAAAGTCTTGGTCTTTTTTGGAAAAAAAGAAAGAAAGAGCGGAACTTTTACTAGGTAGCAACCTAAAGCATAAAGCCGAGACCTTTTTCTACATTGGAATGGGAATCTAAACAATAAGACTGTTATTTTGGGATTAATCGCAGGCAGGCGTTCTGTGTGAAATTGCTTGTGGGAAGTATGGTTGGAGGAGTAGGGTTTTTGGTAGTTGGTGGCCGAGTGGTAGGCAAAGAAAGGGTGCTCAGGATATGAAGTTAAAAAATGTTGCTTTCAAGTTGAGGCATGCTAGGGAGAGGAACAAGGATTGGTTACGAAGAAAACGATATAATGAATAAACTGAAGGAGGTGGTTGAGGAACTCTGTCGATGGGAAAAGAGCAGATGATTGTCTTAGAGGTGTGTTTGATCGATACTGAGAAGAATGAGTGCCTCTAGCAGTAAGGCAAGACAATGGTCCTCTTTTCCTCCCACTGTATTGCTAAGGCTAGAAGGCTACTAAATAGGATCCAGGTTTGATGGATTGAGAGGAGGTAACACATAAAAGTAAGATGTAAAGTTTGTTTACCGATTAGTTCTGTAGCATTTCTTGTATGCCAAAGTAGAGGTATGGTTCATGCTAAGTGGGGAGGAAAACAAGGTAAAATAGGATGTGGAGCATTACATGTTTGAGGATGGCAGGAGGAAATTCTGTGAGACGTGATGTGTTCCCATTTCTTTTCTTCGATGACTTGTGTGAAGTTAATAAGGTAGGTATCATGGATTTTTTGCAAGTCCTACGAGGCTACGATGCTTAGTTTCTTTAATTCTTACGGAGTAAGGTGAAAGTAATGTTGGTAGGTTTAGACCTATTAGTTTCTTGTACTCGCATGTAAAGTGACGATAAAGGTGTTTGGTGGAGTCTTAGAAACAAATTTGACATGTTGGTAGATAAGAGGTGCTGCTGCTGTCTAAGGTGATCGTGGGTTGTCGTAAAGGATAAAAGATAGGGTGCTAGGTTAACGGAGTATGGGTTTGGATAGAAGGGTCGAATTTATTGTTGATAACCTAGTCTCTCTTGTTCTTCCATAATGTTATAAGTTTAAGAGTGAAGGTTGGTGTAAGTAAGTGAACACGCATAATTCGTACACATTTCATCTCTTGTTGTTTTTTGTTTTCCGAATGGAATATTTGTTTCCTTGTTGTTCTTTCTCTTCTACTTTGAATTCTTGCCTACCTTTTCTCCTTCTTTTACTACATTAAATATTGTATTATTTCCATGGTTCGAAGTAGCGGTCGATAAATATCGATATCGGTCGGATCGGATTTGAAGGTAGCCGAGCCGATACTAAGCCAAAATATCGGTATCGGTATCGGCCGATACATAGTCAAAATTTATTGTATTGGTTTGTATTGGCCGATAAGTATCTGATACCGACCGATACATGCCGATACAGGCCGATACCGACCGACACAGTCACAAATCAAACAATTTTAGACTAAAAAAATCAAATCTAGCAAAAGAGACGTCGAATCATCAAAAGAGAAAAGCAATAATTGAAAATTACAACAGGAAAAGCAGTAATTGAGAAAAATTGTATATAAATAAGATATACAATCATACGAAAATGATCTCAATTAGATCTACTCTTCTCTGCAACATATCTTATTTTCAGAGGTAATTAGTAATTGCTAGATCCAACTGTTGACGCCGTCCGTGCTCTGCCGCCTGTGCCCGCATGTGCTCGGTATAGAGGAGGTGGGTCGGCGGAGGGGACATAGGTTAGGGTTAGGGTTAGGGTTTGGGTCGGCGGAGAGGAGAGAAAATCGACGTTGTTTTCTCCCGTGGAGAAGAATGGAGGCGAAGGAGAGAAATGGCGTCGATTTCTCTCTCCTCTCGTGTTTTATAATTAGGTTAGGGTTGGATTTTGGGTTTTGGGTCGGTCTCGACTAGACCCGCCTTAGTTATATAAAAAATATTGAACAAAAAATAACCGAGGAGAAACTGTCAAACCCGACATTCAATACGCCGAAGCCAAGAAAGGGATACGCGAAACGAGAAGACTCACATCTTGTGCGTGGTGGAGACTTTTGTATGTTATACTTTTTATGTCAAACTCAGTAATCAATGTTCCAAAACTTTTGTATGTTATACTTTTTTCTTATGCGGTGGTGGAGACACATCGGGCCAAAAGTTTAATTATGTAAACTATGTGAACTATTTTTATACTTTTTGTAGGTTACGTTTTTTAATTTGTAGGATAACATATTTTTAATTTTTATACTTTTGTATGTTATACTATTTTTATACTTTATACTATATTTTTATTATTGTATGCAAAGTTTTTTATAATATTTGTAGGATAACATAAATATGTAAACTATTTTTTTTCTATTTTTTTACTATTGTTTCATTCAATCATAATAAAAAAATAACACATAAAATACTTAAATAATGCATAAATATGTAAACTATTGTATTTTTTTTACTAATTTATTAATAATTATTTAATAGTGTCGATACTGCCGATACAAAAAAATTCGATACTCCGATCCGATACCACCGATACCGACACTCATACAAAATGTCCGATACCGATACCGATACTTTGAACCTTGATTATTTCCTTCTATTAATTTCAATTTCCTTAAATATTTTGTCATACTCCATTTTTTCTTGACCTTTTATTAGATGTAAGCTCATAGGGTAACTGCTGCCTAGGAAACACAGTAACAATCTTGGCTTGGTAATCTGGGTTAATAATGCTTGTAAACTCTGGTGTGTATTTTAGTTATTTTGGTAATAAATATCAAACATGAAGGTGGTGAATCATTGAGTTTAAATATAACTTGGATTAGTTCCTGGATTTCCTTAGAAACAAGGCCTAATGATGATCTAATAGCACCAGTTAAAAGGATATATTTACCTACTTGTTAATGGCTATGATGAGAACGATGTATCTATTCATTTTCTTCCTCATTTGTTTTCTTCTGATTCTCACGTTCTCTTGTAATTCTCTGTCTACTTTCTCCTCCTGTTACTCTACTATATTGTTTGCCTTATACCATTTTTGATTTGATAACTCCTTAACCTCTTCCTAGTCTATACCACCTAGGCACTTATGGTTGCTGCTGCATAAGAACAACCTCAATAAACTTGACTGGGACTGGTGGAATGCTTGCAAATTTTGTCGTGTACTTAGTTATTCTAAGATTCATTTTCAAACTGAAGGTAGCAAGTACTTGAGTTTATTCTAGTATTACCAACAGGCTACGATAAAGAATGGTATTTGGTAATGGCAGTTACACTGACATTGTCCTCTACTTGTTTATGGCTATGATGAGAAACCTTAAATAAGAGGGGGTGTCTCCGAGACCTTCATGTTTGATTAATAGAGTTTTCATCTAATGAGGCTAAAAACTTGATGTTTAATAGCATATGGTTCCCTTGATACTAAGAGCATCATGTATGTTAGCTTGTACGCAAAATTTTCACTTTTAATCGGTCTACTAAAATTGATGCTTTCATGTGTTCATATTTGGCACTTTCTTATTCTTTATCCTGATATGGGTTATTCATTGTATTTTGCAGGAGAGATGTTGTTGGGGCTTTTTCTTGGGGATTACTTTTTTGTTTGCTCGTGATAGCTTCCTACGTTCTATATTTTAGATTCCATAGGCTCTCAGCTATTATAATTTTTCTTGGAATGCTTATACCTATAAGCATTCAAATTAGACAGAGAAAACTTTCAAGGAAACGGGAGAGAAGATTGTTATTACCTTTGTCAATGTGATGAATATCACCAGGAGGTTCCACAATGTATCTTAATTGCTGAAAAGTGATCACTCAATGTTAACATTGATAGCATATCCGAAAAGTGAAGAAACATTAATTGTCTATATTCATTCTCCTTGGCTCATTTGAGTAGTTGATGATAGGACAATCTATATGTTTGATGTTCACAAACATTTATATTCAAGACAAGTTACCTCCACCTTCAGTTTTTGCAGGCTTGCTCTGCAAAGGTCTTGATTATTCTCTGAGCTGCCCTTGACTTTCTTCTTTTGTAATTGGTGCACCAGGTGCATACTTTTCTTTTATATGTAGATTGGTTTGGTTTCCATATTGGAATATTCTATTTTTGTTATGTTTCAAAAGTTTCTTTTCGATATGACTGGAGTTCACTGTCCTGTATTTTGCTAGTCTATTGGGCCTAATCTGCAAGTTCTCTTTAATAGAGTATTATTATTAGCCCATTTGATGATGTATGATTATTGAAGAGATGTTGTCGTTAAAATATATAAAAAATTTACTTCTATTTCTTGTGGCATAAAACTCATTTGCAAATTTTGTTACCATGTGTTTCTTTAATTTCTTTGTGCTCTTTGATTTTGAGTTGATGCAGAATTGATGTTTTCTTGTTTAGGTTGTAGAACATTTACATCTACTCGATGTCCACAACCCATATTCGTACTCTTATCATTTGTAATATATTACTCTGTTCAAATTCTTTTGACTCTTCTCATTATTGTAATGTTTCCATCAAAGGTGCCAATGCCTCTATCATGAATTTCTGAATTACAAGGAATTTTTCCCTAGGTTTTACTAAAGCTCAAACATGTTATTGATTACTTTATTATTATAGTTTCAGAAGCTTCATATGTTCCTTCCCTTTCTTAAACATTGCTTAAAATCAACGCTCCTCCATGCTTTGCTAAGTTTGTCATCATTATGGACAAAAAAATATTTACAGGTTAGTATCTTTTCAAGGAAGACAGCATGCTAAAGACCTTCGCTTGAACTCATCCAAATGTAAGTAATGTCAATTTGCTTTGTTAGCGATTGTGGAGCTTTAGTAGAATCCCTACTGTGAAATTCTTTCCTGATTCCGAAATCCATGTATATTAGTACGGGGGTATCTTTAGTAGTTTTGGCTGAAAACTGCTGTTGGCTTAGTCTGTCTATAAATAGGGCTCCATCTCTTGTAATTTTCTCTCTCTCAAATAACAAAAAGAACTCGTGTGCGACCGTTGATGTAGGAGAAAAATCTCCGAATCACGTTAAATCTTGTGTTGGTTTTCTTCTCTTGTTTATGCGTGGTTTCTAACATGCTTCCCACCTTTTACTTTGTTGGCTAATGTATTTTATTTTTGTTTGCCTGCCCATTTACGATCTTTAACTTCCATTTTGTAGTTGGGCTCATTTCTTCTATAGATTTATCAACTTTTGCTTCACAGCCATCATTTCAGAGAAGTTTCTTGGGCCTCCAAACGGACCAAACATGTCACCAATGTGAAATCTACCATAATACAATGAGCAATAATTTAGAATGTTGACCATGTTTTAACACCTTAATTAATCCAAATTTCTTAAAAGTCTCATCAAACATCTTTCATTTGGATTTTGGTTGTTCAGATATTTTGATTGCTCTTGTATGTCCTTTTTCTAATTTGACATACAAATTTGAAGTCTTGTTTATGCCATCCAAATATAATATGTAATTTGTAGTCAACTTCCATTTGATTGGAATCTTCAATGACAATATTGAAGTGACAATTCCAACATATTTTCATACTTGGTGTCCTTTGTTGGAACCTAGCAGATCTAACGTTTCTTCTAGAAGAATTCCAAGAATTGGTTCTGTTACACTATCATATGATTATGTATTCCAACAATTTCAATATGTTTTCGTGCATTTCGACTTCAGTGGAACAAACACGAGAGTGCATCATTCTTCTTTGGTTTGTGATTCTACCTCCTTTCTCTTTTCTCCTTTCTTCAGAATACATAATCATACAAGTTCCCAAATTATGTCTTGTTTAAGAAGAATTGGTGCTGTTACACTATCATCTGGCAAACTTTTAACTTCATTAGAAAGTAACGATGCTTACATCTGTTAAATATCTAGCTATGCCATTTATGAGGCTATATTCAACAAGTGCTTCTCCACAATCCACATCACTTATGATCTCTTCTTTTTCCTGACAAACATCCTGCTCTTTCAATCAAAGTTACACATATCACTTAACATTTAGGTTCCTGTTATGTACATATATCTCTTGACCAAGTTATGCAATTACTCTGCATTATCATAATCGTCACCCTTGATCTTTTCTGGGAACTTCAGACTTTCCTGGTCGCCATTTAACTCTTAAATCAAAGCATCCAAGTATGTCACTAGAGTCTTTGAAGATGTTCTCTTTCCAAACATTGCTTCTTCTCTTCCAAATTTTTCCCTCATAAATTCATCTCCACAGTCTAATGCAATATTAGTGCGCTCCCTTCTGTAGATATTTTCACTGGGTTAGAGAATACTGACAGGAATCTTTACTTTTAAAAGTGCCTGTGCTGTGTTGAGGAAATGCTGATTGTTTACCTGCTCACTCTTTGTAGGCATTCCTTGTTTGTCTTTTTTTTTTTTTTTATGTTGCAAGGTTCAAGCATCTGCTAGAGCTATTGTTGCTTAGTTACTCTTTAGCTTTGTTGCCTGGACTTGTAATTAAGTTCAATGGTGGTAGTGATAGCAGAAACAGAGAGTAGCAGTTTGGTTGTTGAAGTTGTCTCAAATTCCAAATTGTTTTGTATAGAGAATGGATTAGCAATGAGTTAGGGCATTATTACTGCAGACTATATATCTTGCTTGTATGCTTGGAAACCAGGTAAGCATGGTAAATTGGTCATGTAAGCTGCCTTCCATCTGATCTTCCATCAAGATGGACTGATGGACTGTCGTCGTTTGACTACCATCAGCATCCCTTGCTTGACATTCATCATGTGATGTATCGCTACGATTAATAAGACAGGAAATTGGGAACAAAGTGTATTTGGTCATTATATTGTCTGCATCCCTTTTCCCCTTCTCTATAAATTTACAGAAATGGGTGAATTACAATAAATGACATTTTGAATAATGCCCTATTATCTTTATCGAATATTTATTGAGCTTGCAGATGGTAATAATATGGAGTAGAGTGAAATTTACAATTGTTTCCACTGGCATGCTATATTCTGTTAACCTTTTTTAGGTATCTATGTGACGAGTGCATGAAAGGTAAACTGGAATTTCTGCTGAGTGGTTCATTGAATTCTTTTAAGGAGAGCTGATTGTTGCTCCACCCTCCTTTAACTGTTTTTCCTTTCCATCTATGGTCCAGATCAAGGAAAAAAGAAGAAGTCTGCTGGTTCAAGTTATGGCATTCTCCATCTTCTTCTTTTTTTTATTGTTTCAGCGACATCTAGTATTATTTTGCTGGTGTCTTTGTCTCTAATATCACTTTTATGACTTACGTCTTCCATGCTGATGGATTCTCTACAGGCTTTCTAACTCTGATGGTGCCAGAATCAGTGGTGAGATCTTCTCTCTCTCTGTTTTTGCAACTGGACTTCGGGGGTCTTTTATCTCGGACTTCTTATTCTCTGGCATCTTGCCCAGTTCATGGTAAGTGATGCTTCTGTTCTTTTACTTTTGTTTCTCATGATGGCTGCTCTTTAAATGCTCCTTTGGTTGTTCTTTATCATCTATGTTTGCTAATCATCTCATTGAAAGATTAGTCTATACCCTTCAAATTTATTTCTCCAAATAACGCTGAATTAATTAGAACTTTATAAAATGAGGCATAACCCTTCGTTTTGCTTGCAAAATCAATCAAACGTAAGAAATAAATTAAATCACATACAAATTTCGTTTCCACAAATTATGGTTGAGTTTCCCGGTTAATAAATTATGGTCGAGTTTTCCATTTAATAATTAGATTTGACAATGGATAGTAGATGCACACAACTTATTATGTGGTGGATCGGTTTTGCAAAATTACTAACATAAGATTATCAAATTTTATTGTAAAAATATTCATATCTTGACTCTTGGAAGGATCGACGTAACTTGAGGAAGTAATAGTCGTGGGGCTCGCTGGAGCGCTGGAGCGCTGGACGGAGGCTGATTTGCATTATTGCTCTTGTTGAAGGATGCTACTGTGACGAAATGATAAATGGAGATTGTGAAAATTCGACCAACAGGGGATGCTAGTGGTGTGAATCAACATATGAGGGTGGAAGACGATGTCCTAGCAGTTTTTTATGGGACTGCTGTGAGTGGCCGACTGGGTGGTTGTGCGGTTGGGAGAAGATGACATCACCCAAAAAGAATTTTATGGTGTAGAAGCATATTGAGAGAGAGCATGGAATGAGGAAAATATTCATCATTTTAAAAGCAAAGTTTTTTTTATTCATTCAAGTCATTCCCTCAAAAGAAACATCCCAAAAATTAAACATTCAACCTATATATGTAGGCTACAGATAATAACAAAATAAATAACTCAACCTCCTATAGTGTCAACAATAACTATGTCTAATTAGTCATACACGTTTTTTTTTTCCTTCCTTTACCCCCCCCCTCTCTCTCTCTCTCTCTCTCTCTCTCTCTCTCTCTCTCTCCAGCGGCGCAGTAACGACAGCAACTGTGGCATCGACGACAACGGCAACAACGACAGCGATAGCGGAGAAGAGGAATAATTTGGTCAAAAAATATTATTTATGTTTGTTGAAATAAAAAAAATTAACTCCTGACTGGCGGAATGTATCAATTTGAAAATATTCAATAATTGATGGTAGTGAGTTTATGATATCAAGTTAAAAATTTTGAATAGTTGAGAGTATTAGATTGAAATTAAGCCTTGATTTTGTTACGAAGAAGAAAAGATAAGTGTACCTTAATATATAAATTTTATTGATTTGTTAGGTAGATTTTTATTGATTATGATGTTTTGCAATAATAGGATCAATAGCAAGACTTTGTTTTCCTTGGAGGAGAAATAATTGTCTTTTTTGTTGTGATATATGTTTTTTTGTGGATTAAATTAGACTAAAATCAAGCTGTGCGGACATTTGGAGAACCATAATTAAATCAGTTTTTTTTTTTATGTATTCTGATGGTAACTGTTTGTAGGTGTTTTTTTTAAATGTCCGATGTAACACAGGATTTTGTACACGCTGCATTACATATTTTTTAGGCCCACTGATCTCAGCTCCCACAATTTATAAATAGAAGGAATAATGTTCCCTGGTTTGATCTACTGATCTTCTGTCATCCAGTCAAGATCTTATGTCTCTCTCCGGTGACCACATGGTCACTCGAGTTCGGCAACCTTTCATCAACTATTCGTAGGTGTAAGTTTCCAACTTCACCGGGGATGCATGAAATATAAACATTGGTTAAGTATTAGGTCTAGTTTTATTGGCGGAAAGTAAAGAAAATTAATTTTTTTATGTTCGGTGTTTGGTGTTTGAAAAGTTCAGAAAAGTTGGGAGAAAAATTGAATCATTGGGCTTGAGGCTTTAGAGTGAATCATATTTTGCTCTCCTTTGATTTTTCTTCTTCTTTTTTTTGATTTTTTTTTCCTCCTACTTTTGTCACGTTACAGTCCCAAATTACGCGGGACCAAGACACGTGTCAATAGCCAGCTACGCATCCATCGAATTCCAATCCAGCTTAAGTATGTATATGTTGTCTGGATCATAATAACTATACATATAAAACATCTAGATACATCCACCATACTATCTATAACTAACTAAAACAAGAAATAACTGATGAGGAACAATGAAGAAGCGGTAACATCTAAGTATACCTGAAACTCGAAGAAATAATCCCATGAAAGTAGCTCAACAAATAACTTGGAAGTAAACCAAGTCCTTAGAGGGACATAGTAAGATATATAATATACATGCCAAAATGATAAACAGTAAATACTGATAAGGAACTGTCAAGTAACTCAGGAAAATTACAACTCCTAACCAGTCTAGATGTAACATGCACTTCGAGGACAACGTTCTGCGCAGGGGTTCTCCTAACAAGTACTAAATGCATGACACACATAGTGCTCAACTGAATCACTAGTAGCCAACTAGAGGAAAGTAAATAAATAGTAGCCCCTACGCTAGTAGCTGTCTCCTCCCACCCCATGATACTGTCGAGTCAAATTCACGACGCGTCCAGTCAGTCTCTAGTAAGTAATGGATCCAGTCAATCATATACACAATATCAGGTCGGATCTCCTAGCATGTAATGCAACACACAATCCGTGTATCTCGACTAACATGTGTCAACAAGAATAATCATGTAACATATCATGGTATCAATAACAACAGAATAGTATGAACATGGCAGAAGACATATATGAAATATGTAAATACTGAGTATCAAATAGGGAAGGTATATTTGTCTGAGATGTTTGTCCAATGATGCTGAGATTGTGGTACCCAGGTTTGGTCCTGGCCTAGGTACGAGCTAGAACTGCTACAGTCCTCAAGAAAATCTATCAGAGTTCAAAACAACCAATCCAGAGTTACAAAGAATACAAGTACACATTTAAGTAGACAAAATTCTTATTAGAGTTTACTTATTACCTTAATATAATTTATATATATAATAAGGAACTTATTTTAATTATTACATATACACTTATAACACTTAAAATAATAATTAAGAAATATTATAAGTTTGTACATAAATGTTTGTTTATATGGATAGTCTAATAATACCCTATATAAATAATTTATTAGGGTTTTAAGAAAAATATTGCTTTTATCTAAACTTAGACAAATATAAACACTATTTTTAACAGATGATAAATAATCATATATGTATAGATATACAAAAGACCCACATATATAAATATATATAAATAATATTTTATACTTAAACCTATACATAAATATAAAAGACATAAAAATAACGTCTATATAAAAAATCATAAACATAATTATACCTATATAAATGCATATTTATATACCATAGATATGTATGTATGTACTTATGTATGTATAAGTATATATAGAAAATTATTTGTGCACAGATACATAACTCTTATATTTATAGATAAATACACGAATAAATAAACTACATATACTTTATTTTCATGACATATATTTTTAGATAACAATACATAAAATTACTTATCTCATATATATATTGGGTATAATATCGAAATATTTATGCCTCTCTCTCTCTCTCTCTCTCTCTCTCTCTCTCTCTCTATATATATATATATATATATATATATATATATATATATATATATAACATTACATATATATATACTATATAAAATATATACAGTACTATTTATGTAATCGTAGATATATATACTATGCATATTCATACTATATACATAACTAATTACATAACAATACTATAAATATCCTCTATATGTATATATAACACACTAGGTAAATATGTAAAAAAAAAAGGAGGGGCAGTATAAACTTTTACCTAAAGATTCCATTGCTCACATCTTCTTCTATGCATGCTAATATAGCTTGTCAAAAGAACCAAATGAATGCTCTTTTCCTCACGTAAACCATTCATTTGTAGATGCCACTGCTCCGTGGATTCGTCCTCGCAAGAGAGGGAGAGAGCGTGGAGGGAGGGCTGGTTGACTAGGCAAAAATGGATTTTGAGGGAAAGTGTTGGCGAACGCCGGGAAGCCGAGGGTCCGGTCTGTCGTGGAGGTCGGTAGGTGCATGCGACACTGCATTGTGGTGCAGTTACATCGCTCGCTGGTGGGGATGAGATGTTGACGAAGAGGTCGGAGACTTCGTCGGGGGGACAGATGGGTGCGGGGTTGAATGGTTGAAAATGATCGAAACTCCAATGAATATAGATGATAGAAAAAAGATTCCATTTTCCATTGATCTACATGGGTTCAACGAGAGGATGTGAGGGAAGATGTATCGTATAAAAAAAATAGAGGTGAATATGAGAGGAGGAATAAAGGAGGTGGTGTGAGATGTATTGGCAGAGAGCAAAAGAAACATGGGTTATATGAATGATTGTACCTTAAAAGAAATATTTAGGTTGAACCCTCTTCTTCCCTTCGAACAACTGCTAACAACATCAGTTGCACCACTGCTTCGCACAAGCCATGGTGCTCGACTGCTCTTCTCGGCACGACGGAGCACAAGCAGCGGTGCGAGGCCGTTGGTTGCGCGTAGCGTCTCACCCGCACTTGGCACTGCGGGGTCTGTTCGGTGAAGTTGAAGGAAATTAGAGAAGGGAGAAGAATGAGGTGTTGTAGAAGAAGAATAATATGTATATGGTGATGTGGATGCAAATGTAGGAGATGAGTGTTTGTACAGGTGTTGAGGAAGAATAAAAAAATTGCGACTGCTGCATTTGGGAAGTGGTGAAGGAGAATGTTTGTTAGGGAAAAAAAATGGTAGGGAAAAAAAATGGAATATGAACGTAGATATGAGGAATGGAATAATGAAAAAGTATTAGGGATTTGAATAAAATACATTCAATAGAAAATATTAAGAATTCTAGAAATTAATTAGGAGCTAATTAGGAATGAATATGAATAGGAGTCTACGAGGAATTAAGGAAAGATTTTGAAATGGAGTATGGAATAATGGAAAAATATTAGGAATTGGAATGGAATGTATTCAATAAGAAATATTAGAAATCCTAGAAATTAATTAGGAACTAATTAGGAATGAATATGAATAGGAATCTATGAGGATGAAGTAAATTTTTTGAAATGGAGGAATGGAATAATGAAAAAGTATTAGGAATTGGAATGGAATGCATTCAATAGGAAATATTAGTAATTCTGAAAATTATGAGCTAATTAGAAATGAATATGAATACGAAAAAGATTTTGAAATAATTTTTTTTTTTGAAATGAATTATAATTTGAAAATACTTCTAGTAATTTGATCTTACAAATATTTATTTTTCACATATAACTATATTAACGTACATTTAAAAACTATAGCTATATGATGAAAATTGAATATACGCATCGGTATATACACTTTATGTAACCTAAATAAATAAATAAATATAATAATAATAATAATAATAATAATAATTTGTGTGGGTGTTTACAATTTTTGTTTTGGCAAACAATTATAAAAAAGAAATATTTTTCTTTTTGAAAATTTTAAGCTAAAGCTTTGAATTTATAAGAAATTGCACAAGAAAAAAAAAAGTTTATAAGAATTGTTGAGAAGGAATCGAAACGCTCTCTTAATAAAAAGAGTTTGAGATCATTCCCTCCCCTCCTCCTTTAATAACAATATATATATATATATATATATATATATATATATATATATATATATATATATATGCACTTATAGAGGGCGTATGATATAATAGAAATGACATTGTTAATGACGTTTCTTAAAAAAATTACCTGTAAAGTGGTACAGTACATTTAAAAAAATAAAATAAATCGTTCTTAGTAAGGACGTTTTTGAAGTTGCTTCAACTTTTTATTTTTCAAACTTCCTTACCAAATGACTTTTTTTACGAAAAACTTCCTTGCTAAGGAAGTTTTTTCATGCTGCTAATACATCTTTACTATGAACGTTTATTCTGATGCGAGTACGTCCTTAGTAAGAATTTTTTTTTTTATTGACCAGGAAAAAAGGTCCTTACTAAGACCTTTTTTTGTTCTAACGATGTTTAAGTAAGTTTAGTTATATTTAGATGAAATGTAATTTGAAATTAACTATAACGTCTTTACTTTGGACGTTTAACGTTTTTTATTAGAATTTTGACAAAATATTTTCTCGATATGTAATTTAGTATAATTTTATTTCTATGGATTAAAATTTTTGTTTTTCTCTCTCTCCCTATCTCTCCAATGTCCTGACGACGTAACATAAAGATTTAGTCAACTAGCTACGGCCATACAGTGTGACATCCGTGTATGGGCAGGATAAGACATTACTCCATGGACCACGGACCCCTATGGCAACTGTGTATTGTATGTGGATGGAAGACTTCAGCCATTCTTTTATCAGTTTTTTTTCGTATAAAGTAATAAATTTATATAAAATTAAAAAAAAAGAAAAAGATAGGAGAAATTGTAAGGAGGAGGAGGACGACCCGCCAACTGAGTTGGCGGGGTGCAGTGGTCGAGAGTAACTCGCCAACTGAGTTGGCGGGGCGCTCTCCTTGAGAGGCCGCTCGCCAACGCAGTTGACGAGTGATGCTGAGTTGGCAACTTAGGACCGTTACACTCTGCTCGCCAACTCAGTTGGTGAGTAAGGATCTGTTTCCCACATTATAGCCGTTGCACAACGGCTATTACATTCAACACTCTCCCTCTAAAAATTTCCTATCTCAACCAAATCATCTCACACTCACTCTATTTCCTATCTCCCCTCTAGCAAAGTCTCCAACACTCTCTCTGTCTCTCTGCCGCTAGCAAAGCTTCAGTCAAAGTTTTGCCTGCAGCTAAAGTTCATTTGAGTTTTCTGTAGCAAAAGTTCTCAACCGTCATGGATCGTAGCGTAAGAATTGTATGCTCGCACGGCGGTAAAGTAAATGGGTTAAATTACGAAGGAGGAGAAAGTATAATTTTTTCAACTTATCCGAATATTAGTTTTGAAAAGATACATAATCATATTATTGAACGTTGTTCTATACATTATGATTTTATTCTGAAGTCTATTTTTTGTTCTAATTATTTTTTGATAGATAGTGAAGATGCATGGAATTATATTCGTGAGATTAATTCACAATCACTGTATATAAAAATATATGTTATTAAAGTAGCAGCAACCTTAGATAGTAGAAATAATGAATATTTTTCTGAATATCAGCATGTTAGTTCGGGTGCCAGTTCTTCTCAACAAATTGTTTCATTTATCCAAGAAGGTCATTCATCAGATGAATCTAACCATGATGATGATAGTGACAACGACGATAGAAATAGTGATGATTTAGTTGAAAATGTAGATTATACGGTAGATGATGATGTTGTAAAAGCTATCACTGATGAAGTATTTAAGGGACAATCATTTCCTAGTCGTTCTCACTTTAGAAGTTTTATAAGTAATTTAGCAATTAAATATAATTTTAGTTGTTCAGCTAATGTTATGAATAATGCTCGTGGAATTATATATAGTTGTGATAAACCGAATTGTAATTGGAGAGTATATGTCAAATCTATTGGAAATGACGATATAGTTAAAGTTAGTACATTAGAAAATCGTCATAAAGTTAGTACATTAGAAAATCGTCATTCTTGTTTAGGAAGACTTAGTACAGGACGTCATCGACTAGCTACCGCTGCATGGATAAAGACCATGATAATTGACATTATTAGAGATAACCAGTCATACAGTCCATCACAAATTGTTAAAGATATATATAGGGAGCACCGTATACAAGTTAGTTATTCCAAAGCCTGAAGAGCCCGAGAGACAGCATTAGCTGAAATTAATGGTAGTTATGATGAGGCATACACTAGTCTTGAGGAGTATTGTTATAGAATTATGGAGACAAATCCAGGTAGTACATGTTTTATTAAAACTGCCGAAAACAATAGCTTCCAACGAATTTTTATTTGTTTTAAGTCATGTATTGATGGATTTTTAAGGGGATGTTTACCAATTATTAGTACTGATGCTACATTTCTTTCGTCTAAATATCAAGGTATCTTATTTATTGTTTGTGCTCACGATCCTAACTATCAATTATATCCTATAGCTTATGCTGTTGCTGAAGGTGAGAATAGTGATTCTTGGTCTTGGTTTTTAAATTCTCTTAAAATATCTTTTGAAAGTTGTTTTAATGATTGGAGTACAATTTCATTTATATCTGACAAGCAAAAGGGATTAATAAATGCTGTTCGTGCTATTTTTCCTGCATCTCCTCATTTTTTTTGTATTCAACATTTAAAACAAAACATGAAAAAAGTTACCAAAGAACCAGTATTTCAACACTTGTTAGACTCGCTTGCTAGATCATATAATAAAACGGATGCAGAGAGTGTGTTTGATATAATTAAAGACGAGAACATAATATTGTACGATTGGCTTATTGGTGTAAACGATAAAAGTCGTCGATTTGAACATTGGATAACAGCGTATGCTACTTGTCCTAGATTAGATATTAACACTTCTAATCTTGCTGAATGTTTCAATAGCTGGATTAAGAAATTACGAGATAAGCCAATAACAATACTTCTCGATGGTATTAGAGCCAAGATTATTACACTTCATGACAATCGTAGAAAGAATGCTGAAAATATAGACACAAATTATTGTCCGAAGATGTTAAAAAACATGGCTTCTATTATCAAAGAGAAGAATCACCTAGAAATATTAGCTATTGATAGCTATAAGTTTGAAATAACAGACCGGGCAACAAGTAGAACCTATATTGTTAATATAACTAACAGATCTTGTACATGTTTTAGATGGTACCATACTTATATACCATGTATACATGCATGTTTTGTTTGTAGATATTGTAATATTAGTATTGATAATTTTTATCCTGCAGTATTTTCGACGGAGACCTTGAAAAGTGTATACGCACCAAAAATGGAGCCTATTCCAGTTTCCTATAAAATCCAAGCTCCTTTGGTTAGAGGACAAATTGGGGTGCCAGATGTAATACGCAAAGTCGGAAGACCAAAGAAGAACCACATCAAATTCCGGGATTCATCGACGAGAGATATGCGTTGCAGTAATTGTGGTGCTATGGGACACAACCGAAGAAGATGTACTAGTCAACCGAGAGAGTAAAATAGAATTGTTCAATACAAACTTAAAAATATTGTAATAGTGATTCTGATAATGAGAGAGTAAAATAGAATTGTTCAATACCCAAATATTGCAATAAAAAACCTTTATAAATCATACAAATATTGCAATCATACTTTGTTACAAATTATCTACTCATCCGCCTTCTCGTGTTGTTGAGTTTGGGTAGGCAGCGGTGCTGATGGAGTCAAAAAAATTGTGTGAATATCTGGTAGCTTTCATCTCCAGCAGTCAGGTAACTCGGTCCCGCTCCAGCATACTGGTAACTCGGGCTCGCTCCAACATACTGGTAACTCGGGCCCGCTCCAGCATACTGGTAACTCGGGCTCCCTCCAGCATACTGGTCACTCGGGCCCGCTCCAGCATAATGTCCTCTGCAGTATCCCTCCGACGACGACGAGAGTGTCTCTGTCGTACTAAGCCGGTCGGATAGTCCAGTGGAAGACGTGATTGTACTGGAGGCATTTTCGGTTCCCGTCCAATACCCAGATGCTCAACACGAGTCACAAGTTCCTCTATAAGACGCCGACTGTCTGGGGAAAGGTTTCTATGAGGTCGTTGTAAATGTTGTCGGTATACACCACTCTGAAATTTAAAACTTGTAAATTAATAAATTTATCATATCTATGTATATGCATTTTTGAAAGTATAATGAAGTCATACCAAATCATGCATTCCATCGGCAAAAGCACGCAGAGTAGAATCATCTACGGATCTACTCTTGAACCTTTGCTCCTCATAGTGGTATACTCGGTTGCTCATAAGAGGGCATCCCTACCATTGCCTATAGTCCAGGCTACCCATGTCTGCATAATGTAAACAAATTTTAGCAAATTATTTACACTAAATCAATACGAATAATGAGTAACTTATAACTTACATTCCTCAGCAGAATTTAGTCTGGGAGACATGTCCCTCATACTATAATTCTCGAACCGATTATTCCAGTCAGCAACGAGACCAAGGATTCGCTGTAATGCATTTGCTGCCTCATAACCGACTGTCGGTGGATCATCAAAAATTATTGGGCTCATTTCGAATTGCCGAAGAACACGGTCTGCCGTATGGTACACGGTGAACCGATCGTATATAATATGAGATCTGTGTAAAGTAAATGCATATGATGTCCTCTTGATTTCTGGAGCATCAGGTTCACATGAGTAAGGTAACCAGGTAGCCTATTTAAAGATATTGTATCAATTAGATGTGATATTTATCTACGATCAAAACTTAAATAATTTAAAGATATTTATTGCATATTTAAAAATTACCTCATGTAAACCCCCTGATTTTGCAAGAATATTAAAATTGGAATTTTTCACAATTTTCTGGAATTATCTGGGATTTTTCTGTAATTAAAATCAGGGTTTTAATTATTAAATGATTTTTATTTGTTAATAAATAATATTAAAATATTATGGAAATAATATTTTTGGGTGTAAAATGGAAAACTGGACTTAGGGTAATTTTTCTGGAATTTATTGGACTCCGGACATATTTTAAAAACACCTAAAAACTATTTATTTATTTATTTGTTAATTATTATTATTATTATTATTATTATTATTATTATTATTATTATTATTATTATTATTATTATTATTTCTGTTTAAACCGGCCCGGCCCAACCATTTCGGCCCAGCCCGCGGCCCATCACCCTAACGGGTCGGGTCGGATCCGCCCGAACCCGACCCGACCTGAACCCGCCTGATCACCCCCTCCCCACGACCCGGCCGCCCCCGCGTTTTCCGCCGCCCCCGCCGCCTGCACCGCCCCGCCCGGCCACGCGACGCCCCGCCCGGCCACGCAGCTGTCTCCTCGCCACGACCCCCGCTCTCTCCTCCGCCTCCCTCGGCCCTAACGCCACCACCCTCTCCCTATATAATTTTTCCCCCCCCGAGCCTCTCCGGCCACCGGAACCCTAATCCACCGCCACCGCAACCGTCTCCTCCCCTGACCTCGCCGTGAGCCGCCTCGCCGCCGGACGCCTTCGCCCCAGCCTCCTCCTCCTTCCTCCTTCCCCTCAGCCGACGTCGAACTCCCCGACCCAGCCGCGGCAGCTCTCCGGCCGCCCTCGCGCTGCCAGCGCCGCCAACCGCAGCGGTCCGCCCCCAGCCGAGCCGCCCACCTCCGGCGGTCCCCGTCCGTGCACAGGAACCCTAGGGTCCTGGCGTGTCGGACACGGCTTGACACAGACCCGGACACAGCCCTAGCTCAGACACGTGTCGGACACGATTTAAACCCCGGTTTTCGAGCCCCGTTCAGGTACGTGTAACTTTCTCCTCGCTGCCCCGTTTTCAATTCCGTAAATTGCGTTGTGAAGCCTGTATGACCCTCTCGGTGCCCGGACAAACCGCTCGGGGCATCGCGTCCTGTGGTGATCGCACACCACGATCCAAAAACAGGAAAAATAACTATCCGATTCACCCTGGAACTGGGTACGCCCCGCCAAACGGGACGACTTGGTCACGCGCGGTCTTCACAGATACGTGCGCGTCGTCGATACGGACGTGTGAAATTTCGCAGAAGTCGATTCGGGTGTGCGTGCACACCGGGATCAACGCGTATCCGCGGACACCGCCCCGTATCCGCCTTTTCTGAATCACGCCCTAACTTTCTGTGTACACGTCGGATCGAAACGAAACTTGCGCCATCGGACTCGTAGCGATACGCTGGTCCTGTGACCCAAGTTTGGTTCGATTCTGAGAACGTTGACGAAATCGCGTGTCGTGGGCCCCACAAGTCCCGCTCGACGGGCGATTTTGTGACCGGCTCATCGGAATCCAATTCTGGAAGTTCCGTTGGGTTCGTATCATCGTTCCTGACCTGTTGACACTAATTTTGGTGAATCTGGAGACCTTTGACCCTGACACGTTTTCGGTGCAAAGCGGGCCCACATGTGGACCCCGTTTTGACCCGAAATTGCCGTTTTTGCCCTTGTCTCCAAATTGGACTCAAGGACAGGCGTTTCTTGCTATTTGATATCTTCTGAGCATGATGGTAATGTTTATTTCAGCATCCGGAGTCATTTCTGGAAATTTTCCCGAGACACAAAACCGTAGTGGGATCCAAACATCAGGCAAGTACTTGCACTTCAAGTTTATTCTTTATATTGTGATAATTAATTCCTTGCTCTACTAGTACCATTGGATGTTTACACGTAGTGTTAGAATCTGGATTTCATGTCTTGATTACTGGATTTCATGTCTTGCTTTTCGTGTCGGGTGGGAGAATACTAGGAGGCATGTAGTTTACCCTTCCTCCTGTCGTGACTGCTAGCTGTTGGTACGCGACTGTACCATCAGCCTTATTCCTGATTATTCCTGACTGCTAGTCGTCTATGACGGCCTTATTAGCCTTATAAACCCCTACATGCCAACTATGTATTCTAAATACACAAGTTCACACACAATAGTTTCTTGTCTTGTTGCAGTTCCTGTTGTCTTTTTACAGTTACATTTTCTTGTCTCACTATGTTCCTGTTTTACTCATGTCCCTGGTTTATAGCAATTAATCATGTCTTACTTATATTCCTGATTTTTAGTGCTTAATTCTTAGTTAATTTCACTACTTATTGTGCATATTCTTATCGTGATTGTTTAGTCAGTTCTTTCCTACTTGTCATAAATATTTAGTTTAATCTTGTTGTGCGTTTGGTACTTTGCTCCTTTCCTGACTGGATCCGTTGATTTAGGCGATGATGAGGACTATGCCCCCACCTATTATGGTCCCATATGACGTAGCAGATGGTACATTTGAGGAGCCGGTTCCCACTCAGGAGACTACTGCTGAGGAGTAGTTAGCAGCTAGCTAGTATTTTCTTTCAGCACAATACTCGGGTTTGTCCCCGATTTATCTTCTGGTTTTGTATAAACTATGAATCTGGTTGTCATATTTTGATTATGAAATCTTAGCATTTCTATTTCCTGTGATTATCCTTGCCTGTTTATTCTTGTGGATGAGATATATTTTAAATTACCTGGGAATATGACCTAGACAGCGTACTACCGCCGACACTGCGGCGTAGGCTGGACGTACCCACGTACTCGTGCCCGAATATCCGGGTGCGGGTCGTGACACCTCACTATACTGCAGTGTATCAAATTGGCTACGATAAAGTGATACACTCCTATATTGGTAGTGTTGATAATCCACTACATCTGTAGGCCAGCACATAACAACTGGAAATACTCCAACATCACTGAGAATGCTAGTAACAGGCCAACCAATATAGAAGTGCTCGTAGGACCAGAACTATAAAACAAAAATATGACATTAGTACAAACAAAATTTGCGGATAAAATTACTCTAATTTTTTAACGTCTTTCATTCATACCTGAATCAGTGAAATACATCCACAAATACTCTTGCGATTGGATCTCACAAATTCTGTCAGATTGGCGTATAAAAAGGCAAGAGTAGCAGCTTCCCACACATGCTCAGTAGATTTTATCAAATCATCCAAGAATGGTAGAAGCTGCACATTTACCATATTTCCCGATGCATCGGGAAATAGAATTGCACCACATAAACAGAGCAGATACGCTCTAGTGCAACGAATAACCTGGATATATTAAGTGTTATATAGACACTAAATTAAGTCATAAACAAATTTACTAATAAAAATATATACCCGTATTTCATCTACATCAACCACCCCGTCAATAGTGTGATGTAGGTCCATGAAGTTGCCACGAAGCCATATAAACTTCACAAAATTGTTGTCTTTTATACCTGATGGAGGGCTAACACCGAGATACCTCCTGATCAGATCAGATCCCTTTAAGTGCGGATCAAAATATATAGCGTTACCTTTAATAGGTAACTCTAGTATATTTGCCACATCAAAAAGGGTGATCATCATCTCGCCGAATGGGAGTTGGAAAGTGTTGTGTTCGGGCCACCAACGCTCCGCAAGACTTACAACTAAATGAAGATCGTGGATTAAATATCTAACACGATCTATATAGTGGAATCCAAAGGATTCCACCAAAGCCTTTTGGACCGAATTTAGCTCCCACGTACGATAATTTATTTCGGTCCGTCAATGTACATGGATCCGGGTTCGTAAACCAAGATCATGGTCGTATAACTATAAAAAACATATGAATTATATTTTGTGTGTAAATTACTAAAGTTGGAAACTTGTAATTTTAAAAATTACCTCGCCAGTAAATATCTGACTAGAGATGTGGTCTTCACGTTGCTTAATAATAAGCTGGGTAGTCGGTCCGCCAGGAATACGTCCGTCATTGTGGGTAGACATCTTCAAAAATATTGATTATAATATGTGAGTAGGAGGAGGAGGAGGAAGGATGGCTGTGAGTAAGGAGGAGGAGGAAGATGATGGCTGTAAGGAGGAGAAGGAGGAGAAGAATGTGTGAGGAGGAGGCTTCGGAATGGGGGTAGTTATAGGGAGGGAAGGGGAGGGGAGGGGGGAAGTTGAGGGGATGGGTGGGGGATCTCCGAGAGAAGGGGGGAGGTCGTGGGTGGTCTCCGAGGAAGGGGAGGCGTCAGGAAACCGAAGGGAGGTGTAAACCCCCTGATTTTCAAGAAAATTTTAATTTTTGGATTTTTACATCTTTCTGGAATTTCTGGAGGTGTTTTAATTATTAAAAGTTTTTTTAACTGTTATTAAATAATATTAAAATATTATGAAAATAATATTTTATGGTGTAAAATAGAAAACCAGACATAGGATAATTTTTCGGGAATTTATTGGACCCCGGATGGATTTTTAAAGCCTAAATACTAAATAATTATTAAACCAAAATAAACCGGATTTTTTATTAAATAAACCAAACCAAACCAAGTTGAACCAAACCGGGTTTATTTTTAAACCAAATCTCTTATTTGGTCGGATCCGGGTCCAACCCAGACCCGACCCGCTAACCCGCTAACCCGAAACCCGACCCGTGCCCTATCCTAGCGGATCGGGTCGGATCCGCCTGACCCGACCCGGCCACCCGCAACCCGAAACTTCATCTCCCCAAACGTTCGAACCCGACGGTTCCCCTCCCCGCCGCCGGAAACGCCCGCCGCCGCCGGCGATGCATCCCCTTCGCCTCCCCGAACCCCCGACCACTCCGCTCCAGCTCCCCTCACCGGACAACCCTCCAGCTCCCCGCTCCTCCCTATTTAACCCGAGCCCTCCTCCTTCTTCTTCCTCCTCCGCCCCACTTCTCCGGCGACCTTCCCCAACCATCGCCGTAACCCTAGCCGCCCTCCAGCACCGGAATCCGACCGCCCTCGACTTCGTCAGCCACCCCAGAACCCGCCGCACTCCTCCAGACCCCGCCTCGACGAGCTCGCAGCAACCAAAGCCGTTGGCGCCGTCCCCGGAGCTCCCCGCAACAGTCAGCCTACGCGCCCCGTCCGCCTCCGGCCGACTCCGGTGACACCCAGACGCAGAAGCCCTAAGCTGGACACAGGACAGGACACCGACACAGAAGACCCGGACAAAGGAGATCTAAACCCTAACCCTAGACACGGTTGGACACAGGACACGAGGACACAAGGACTCGGTTTTTCGGACTTGTAACTTCTTGCTCGTAGCTCGGATTTCGATTCCGTGAATTGCATCGCGTAGCCTGTATGACCCCCTCGGTGCCCGTGCAAACCGCTCGGGGCATCGCGTCCTGTGGTGATCGCACACCGCGATCCAAAAAAAAGGAAAAACTAACGCCCTGTTTCACCCCGGAACTGAGTCGCCCCGCCAAACGGGACGACTTGGTCGCGTGCGGTCTTTACCAATACGTGCGCGTTGTTGATACGGACGTGCGGAATTTCGCAGAAGCTGATTCGGATGTGCGTGCACACCGGAATCAGTGCGTATCCGCGGACACCGCCCCGTATCCGACTTTTTTGAATCTCATTGTAACTTAGTGTACACACGTCGGATCGAGACGAAACTTGCGCCATCGGACTCGTAGCAATACGCTGGTCCTGTGAGCCAAGTTTGGTTCGATTCTGAGAACGTTGACAAAATCGCGTGTCGTGGGCCCCAAGGCTCCACCCGACGGACGATTTTGAGAACGGCTCATCAGAATTCAATTCCGGAAGTTCCGTTGGGTTCGTATCATCGTTCCTGACCTGCTGACACTAAGTTGGACTATTTTTGAGACCTTTGACCCTGACGTATTTTTTCGGTGCAAAGCGGCCCACATTTGGACCCCGCCTTGACCCAAAAATGACGTTTTTGCCCTTGTCTCCAAATTGGACTCAAGGACAGGCGTTCCTAGCTGATTAATATTTTCTGGATCTGTTGGTGATGTCTATTTCAGCAACCGGAGTACTGCCTGCAAATCCAGCAATTGCCAGAGCTACAATTGAAGCAGGAAACCCAGGCAAGTGTACCTTGCCATAAAATGCAGTTTATTGATTCATTTTGATTCTCTTGCTTTAATTTCTGTGACTGTTGTAATTGCCCTATCAAGTACTTTATACCCAGGACACTTGACACAAAGCATGATATAGAATTTTCCTGATTATTCAAGGAGGTTCTGTATAGGATAAAGATTTCATGACTTGAGCTTTATTTCTTAGATCTTAATAAAGGACTGATTGCATTAGTTTTTATCTTGCGTAACATGAACATTGAGAACTGTGACGTGAGATTACATTGGGTGGGGAGAGTATTACCATATCAAGGCTGAATATATATTATATAATGTAATCTGGATGTGTCCTAGTCTCTGACGCAGAGCTTTGGCACCGGTACTGGCCCTTTGAGAAAACACTGCTATGGTTTCTTGACACTGATCCTGTAGTAGTCTCAGCCTGAGTATGAATAATAACTCTCACTTGCATGATCACTTAGCTGGTTTAATTCTTACCCTGTTGTTCCTTTATTTCTGCACTGCATTATATTTGGCTTGTGTTTTTCTGTACCTTGCTATGTCCCCTGAGGACCTGGAATGGATTATGTCCCCAGATTTAGCAGACGAGGTCTACCCAGAGGTACGGAACAGGGGCACTACTCGGAGTAGTACCTGAACCTGAAGACGAGGTGATCGCTGAGGACTTCTCCTGAACAATTGCTTCGCCCTGCTCAATCTTATGGCAAATAGACTTTATTCCTGTTTAATTAAACTCCGATTTCCTGATTCTGAGAACGTTGTAACAGACTTAATATCGGATTGTTCTCCGATTTATTTACTTTGACTGGTTGTTGTTTATTATTTCTTTTGCTGATATTTCTATCTTTATCTGTGGATGAGAATAGTAAAACCCTGACTGATGTAATACAGCTTAAGTATGCCCGATGGATCCATTAAAATTGGGTTTGTCCATCGGTGCATGCTGCTGGCCATTGTCACGCGTCCAGTCCCACGGTATTTTGGGACTGGGGCGTGACATGGTTTTTGTGGTGGCCCATGCAGGTCAACGACTAAATTGTTCGGTTTCAACTTAGGGACCGAACAGGCCTGCAATAAGAATATGATAAGTTTTTAGGATCTCATCCACTTGCTTGAATCGTTCTTGATATCTGTATCGGATTCGAATTCATTCTTGACTTGCATCCTGCTTTGATTCTTGTGTGCCTCTTATAGTTTATTTTGGTTGCAGAATTATGGATCCACAAACCGACGAAGAGACTCATCCAGAAATACCACAAGGTGCTGTGGTCACCCAGGAAGATGAAGTGACACCAGTTTATGAAGGTCGATTAGCTCAACAAAGCAGTCAAGCAAGACAACCTGCCTCGAGAATCCAGGAAGATGACGTTCCACCATCGACGCAGTTTGCTCCACCAATGCCTACCATCCCACAAGGGCAAGCTATGGACGTGCAACAGCTGTTTCAAATTTACTACCCGATGATGCAAGCTTATCAGAAGGCTCAGCAAAGCCAAACGGAGGAGTTCGTTTGCAGACTTTGTCACGCCCCAGTCCCAAAATGACGAGGGACTGAGCACGTGAGCAATGGCCAGCAGCACGCACCGATGGACAACCCAATTTAATGGATCCATCAGGGCATGCTTAAGCTGTAGTCTAGCAGTATAATGTTACAAGTCTCAGGTATTTCTAATCTCATCCACAGAACAAACACAGATTAATTGCCAGAATTAATGCAATGAAAGTAAATAAGCAATATTAAATAAGGTTATCTCGGGAAACAAATCCGAGAATTATTCTGTTACAATTAAGGAAACAGACAGGAAATAAAATACTGAAATGGAAATACTGTGAATATGTAGCCGGTGCTCAGGAGAAGTCTTCGGCCACTATCTCGTCCTCGGTTCCGGGTTCTGCTCCAAGGAGTGCTCCTGTACCGTACACCTCGGGGTAGTTCTCCTCGGCTATACCTGGGGACATAGTCCATTCCAGGTCCTCAGGGGACATAACAAGATACAGAAAATACAAGCCAAAATATATGCAGTGCAGCAATAAAATAAACAGCAGGGTAAATATGTAAACCAGCTAGTGATATGCAAGTGAGAGTTTTAGTCATACTCAGGCTGAGACTACTACAGGATCAGTGTCGAAGAAACCATAGCAGTATTTTCTCGAAGGGCCAGAACTTGTGCCAAAGCTCTGTATCAGAGACTAAGACACCTCCAGATAACATTATTTACTTTATAATCAGCCTTGATATGGTAATACTCTCCCCACCCCATGAAATCTCACGTCACAGTTCCAGAAATATCAGGTACAAGTCACGCAAGATTGAACTAATGCAATGAGTCAGGATAGAATCTAAGCATGTAAACTATAATGACATGAAAAATATAACCTATACGGAATCACCAGGTATATCTCAGGCAATTCCATCACATGAAGAGTGTCAGGTGTCCTGGGTTGAGCAGTTAAGCAAGTTACTTATGAAACTACAAGCAATCAAGTAAATACTTTAACCAGAATTATCTGAGAATTTGACAAGCTTTACTTGCCCACTGATATATAACTAAGTCCAAGAAATAGGTAACAAAGCTGCAAGTTTTGGCAAGGTACACTTGCCTGTGGTTCCGGCTCGGGTTGCAGTTCTGACTTCGGCGGGAATTGCAGGCGGTACTCCGGTTGCTGAAACAAATATCACCATCAGATCCAAAAAATATCAATCAGCTAGAAACGCCTGTCTTTGGGTCCAATTTGGAGACAAGGGCAAAAACGGCAATTTTGGGTCAGAACGGGGTCCACATACGGGCCCGCTTTGCACCGAAAAACGCATCCGGGTCAACGGTCTCCAAATTCACCAAACTTAGTGTCAACAGGTCAGGAACGCTGATACGAACCCAACGGAACTTCCAGAATTGGATTCCGATGAGCCGATCACAAAATCGCCCGTCGAGCGGGGCTTGTGGGGCCCACGACACGCGATTTCGTCAACGTTCTCAGAATCGAACCAAACTTGACCCACAGGACCAGCGTATCACTACGAGTCTGATGGCGCAAGTTTCGTCTCGATCCGACGTGTGTACACAAAGTTAGGGCGAATTGCAGAAAGTACAGATACGGGACGATATCCGCGAATACGCGTTGATTTCGGTGTGCACGCACACCCGAATCGACTTCTGCGAAATCCCACACGTCCGTATCGACGAGACGCACGTATCTGTGAAGACCGCACGCGACCAAGTCGTCCCGTTTGGCGGAGCGTACTCAGTTCCGGGGTAAAACAGGGTCTGGTTTTTTCCTGTTTTTGGATCGCGGTGTGCGATCACCACAGGACGCGATGCCCCGAACGGTTTATCCGGACACCGAGAGGGTCATACAGGCTTCGCAACGCAATTTGCGGAATCAAAAACGGAGCCACGAGTGAAAAGATACAAGCACCTGAAGGGGACCCGAAAACCAGGGCCAAATCGTGTCCGACACGTGTCCGATTCGTGTCGGACACGGACTCGAGAATTAGGGTTAGGGCTTGGGGTGTACTGGCCGGCGGCAGGGGCGGCTGAGGGCGGCCGGGCTGCGGCGGAGGGGGCCGGGGTTCTGCGGCGAGGCGGCGCGGCGCTCGAGCGGAGGCGGCGGCGGCCGGAGGCGGCTACGGCGAGGGTGGCAGAGGAGAACTCTGGAGGGGCTGTGGAGGTGACGGCGTCGGGTGGCTCACGGCGGGAGGAGGTCGGTGGCGCTGGCGGTCTGCACGGCGACGGAGGCGCAGCGGCGAGCGGCGAGGCGCCGTGGCGGTGGCGGTGGTCGGGGCAGTGGCGGAGGGAGAGAGGGGAGGGGTTCTTATAGAGGCGGAAGGGAGCGGTCGTGGCCGTGGGAGGCGGAGGACGGGGCGAGGTGGCCGGGGTCGTGGGCGAGGGTGGCGGGCTGGGTGCCGCGTGGCGGGCGGAGCGGCGCCGGACGCGGGCGCCGCCGGAGAACTCGGGGCTGGGGTCATGGGTGAAGGCGGGTCGGCGGGTGCGGGTCGGGCGGCGGCCAGACCCGACCCGACCCGGTGGGGAGTTGGGCTGGGTTGCGGGCCGGTGTGGGTTCTGGTCTGTTGGGCCGGGCTGGGCCGGCCCAACGGGCTGGGTTAAATAAAATAAATAATAATAATAATAATAAGAAAAATAATAAAACAATAAATAAATAAATAATTTAAATAATTAAATAAATAGTTAAATACTATTTAGGCATTTAAAAATAGGTCTGAGGCCCAATAAATTCCAGAAAAATTGCCCTAAGTCCAGTTTTTCATTTTACATCCAAAAATATTATTTTCATAATATTTTAATATTGTTTAGTATCAATTAAAAATTATTGAATAATTAAAACCCTGTTTCTAAATTACAGAAAATTCCCAGAAAATTCCAGAAAAATCTGAAAATTCCAGTTTTAAAATTTTGAAAAAATCAGGGGGTTTACAATCTACCCCCCTTAAGAGGATTGCGTCCTCGCAATCAAAGAATAACCGGTCAACAGAGATGACGCGGTCGCAGACATCGTTTGAAAACACATCACAAGAGACTTCAGGGAAATACCGTTTCCCTAAAAATTGAAAGTTTACACTTTCCAGGAAAATCTAGTTAAAACTATAACTTTTATGAAAACCAGGCTATTATTAACAAGTTGCAAATTACTAGGTTGGGGCTGAGGTCACGAACCAACGGGCACGAACTACGACAAGACTGGAAACAGAAAACTATAAATCACTTACTCGCATCGGCTTCCCCACGAGTCGGCGCGTTCTCCACGGTCTTCGCTGAAGCTTGTCCGTGTCCTTGCAGTTGTTTCTTCTGCTGCTGTTGAGTCTGCCGGAAGAGTGTTGCCTGGGTTACCAAAGGTGGCCTCGGTATTGGTGAAGCTTGCAATGCTGGAGAGGCTGACCGTGGTGCTGGTAACACTTGTTGGTTAACCGTTGATGCTTCTCCTCTGTGCATCTTGCAACTTCTGGCTAAATGGTTACTGGATCCGCAAATCAAGCACAGTCCTAACTTGCGTCTGCACTTCTTCTCAACATGGCCTACCTTGCCACAATAGTAACAAGTAGGAAGGAATGAGGCTCTGGATGCTGTTCTCGGTGGATTCTTCTGGGGTCGCTTTGCAGCTCTTTCCTGCTGTGCTTGGTCTGGTGCATGCGGCCGCTTCTGGCTGGACTCTATTCTGGTGATGCACTCCATGGCCCGTGCTGCAGTAACAACGTCTGTTGCAACGTAGCTGATTAACTTCCATAGCTCTGAGCTAAGTCTGCAAATGAACTCCTCCGTTTGGCTTTGTTGTGCCTTCTGATAAGCTTGCATCATCGGGTAGTACATTTGAAATAGCTGTTGCACGTCCATAGCTTGTCCTTGTGGGATGATAGGCATTGGTGGAGCAAACTGCGTCGAGAGTGGAACGTCATCTTGGTGGATTCTTGAGGCAGGCTGGCTTGCTTGACTGCCTTGTGATGATTGGCCTTCACCCACTGGTGTTACATCGTCTTCGTGGGTAACCACAACGGCTGGTGGTATTTCTGCGTGAGCCTCGTTGCTGGCTTGTGGGTCCATTTCCCTGCATCCAAAATAACCGATAAGAGGCGCACAGGAAACAAGGCAAGATGCAAGTTCAAGTTAGTTCGAATACGATACAGATATCAAAAATGATTCAAGCAAGTGGATGAGATCCTAAAATTTTATCCTATCTTATTGCAGGCCTGTTCGGTCCCTAAGTTGAAACCGAACACTTTAGTCGTAGACCTGCATGGGCCACCACAAAAACCATGTCACGCCCCAGTCCCAAAATGACGAGGGACTGAGCACGTGAGCAATGGCCAGCAGCACGCACCGATGGACAACCCAATTTAATGGATCCATCAGGGCATGCTTAAGCTGTAGTCTAGCAGTATAATGTTACAAGTCTCAGGTATTTCTAATCTCATCCACAGAACAAACACAGATTAATTGCCAGAATTAATGCAATGGAAGTAAATAAGCAATATTAAATAAGGTTATCTCGGGAAACAAATCCGAGAATTATTCTGTTACAATTAAGGAAACAGACAGGAAATAAAATACTGAAATGGAAATACTGTGAATATGTAGCCGGTGCTCAGGAGAAGTCTTCGGCCACTATCTCGTCCTCGGTTCCGGGTTCTGCTCCAAGGAGTGCTCCTGTACCGTACACCTCGGGGTAGTTCTCCTCGGCTATACCTGGGGACATAGTCCATTCCAGGTCCTCAGGGGACATAACAAGATACAGAAAATACAAGCCAAAACATATGCAGTACAGCAATAAAATAAACAGCAGGGTAAATATGTAAACCAGCTAGTGATATGCAAGTGAGAGTTTTAGTCATACTCAGGCTGAGACTACTACAGGATCAGTGTCGAAGAAACCATAGCAGTATTTTCTCGAAGGGCCAGAACTTGTGCCAAAGCTCTGTATCAGAGACTAAGACACCTCCAGATAACATTATTTACTTTATAATCAGCCTTGATATGGTAATACTCTCCCCACCCCATGAAATCTCACGTCACAGTTCCAGAAATATCAGGTACAAGTCACGCAAGATTGAACTAATGCAATGAGTCAGGATAGAATCTAAGCATGTAAACTATAATGACATGAAAAATATAACCTATACGGAATCACCAGGTATATCTCAGGCAATTCCATCACATGAAGAGTGTCAGGTGTCCTGGGTTGAGCAGTTAAGCAAGTTACTTATGAAACTACAAGCAATCAAGTAAATACTTTAACCAGAATTATCTGAGAATTTGACAAGCTTTACTTGCCCACTGATATATAACTAAGTCCAAGAAATAGGTAACAAAGCTGCAAGTTTTGGCAAGGTACACTTGCCTGTGGTTCCGGCTCGGGTTGCAGTTCTGACTTCGGCGGGAATTGCAGGCGGTACTCCGGTTGCTGAAACAAACATCACCATCAGATCCAGAAAATATCAATCAGCTAGAAACGCCTGTCCTTGGGTCCAATTTGGAGACAAGGGCAAAAACGGCAGTTTCGGGTCAGAACAGGGTCCACATGCGGGCCCGCTTTGCACCGAAAAATGCGTCCGGGTCAACGGTCTCCAAATTCACCAAACTTAGTGTCAACAGGTCAGGAACGCTGATACGAACCCAACGGAACTTCCAGAATTGGATTCCGATGAGCCGATCACAAAATCGCCCGTCGAGCGGGGCTTGTGGGGCCCACGACACGCGATTTCGTCAACGTTCTCAGAATCGAACCAAACTTGACCCACAGGACCAGCGTATCGCTACCAGTCCGATGGCGCAAGTTTCGTCTCGATCCGACGTGTGTACACAAAGTTAGGGTGAATTGCAGAAAGTACGGATACGGGACGATGTTCGCGGATACGCGTTGATTTCGGTGTGCACGCACACCCGAATCAACTTCTGCGAAATCCCACACGTCCGTATCGACGAGGCGCACGTATCTGTGAAGACCGCACGCGACCAAATCGTCCCGTTTGGCGGAGCGTACTCAGTTTCGGGGTGAAACAGGGTCTGGTTTTTTCCTGTTTTTGGATCGCGGTGTGCGATCACCACAGGACGCGATGCCCCGAACGGTTTGTCCGGACACCGAGAGGGTCATACAGGCTTCGCAACGCAATTTGTCGAATAAAAAACGGAGCTACGAGTGAAAAGATACACGCACCTGAAGGGGACCCGAAAACCAGGACCAAATCGTGTCCTACACGTGTCCGATTCGTGTCGGACACGGGCTCGAGAATTAGGGTTAGGGCTTGGGGTGTACTGGCCGGCGGCAGGGGCGGCTGAGGGCGGCCGGGCTGTGGCGGAGGGGGCCGGGGTTTTGCGGCGAGGCGGCGCGACGCTCGAGCGGAGGCGGCGGCGGCCGGAGGCGGCTACGGCGAGGGTGGCAGAGGAGAACTCTGGAGGGGCTGTGGAGGTGACGGCGTCGGGTGGCTCACGGCGGGAGGAGGTCGGTGGCGCTGGGGGTCTGCACGGCGACGGAGGCGCAGCGGCGAGCGGCGAGGCGCCGTGGCGGTGGCGGTGGTCGGGGCAGTGGCGGAGGGAGAGAGGGGAGGGGTTCTTATAGAGGCGGAGGGGAGCGGTCGTGGCCGTGGGAGGCGGAGGAGGGGGCGAGGTGGCCGGGGTCGTGGGCGAGGGTGGCGGGCTGGGCGCCGCGTGGCGGGCGGAGCGGCGCCGGACGCGGGCGCCGCCGGAGAACTCGGGGCTGGGGTCGTGGGTGAAGGCGGGTCGGCGGGTGCGGGTCGGGCGGCGGCCAGACCCGACCCGACCCGGTGGGGAGTTGGGCTGGGTTGCGGGCCTGTGTGGGTTCGGGTCTGTTGGGCCGGGCTGGGCCGGCCCAACGGGCTGGGTTAAATAAAAATAAATAATAATAATAATAATAATAATAAGAAAAATAATAAAACAATAAATAAATAAATAATTTAAATAATTAAATAAATAGTTAAATACTATTTAGGCATTTAAAAATAGGTCTGAGGCCCAATAAATTCCAGAAAAATTGTCCTAAGTCCAGTTTTTCATTTTACATCCAAAAATATTATTTTCATAATATTTTAATATTGTTTAGTATCAATTAAAAATCATTGAATAATTAAAACCCTGTTTTTAAATTACAGAAAATTCCCAGAAAATTCCAGAAAAATCTGAAAATTCCAGTTTTAAAATTTTGAAAAAATCAGGGGGTTTACAGACTTAGTTCAGAGTTACGAAAGTTAATCAGCTCCGTTGCAACGGACGTTGTTACTGCAGCACGGGCCATGGAGTGCATCACTAGGATAGAGTCCAGCCATAAGCGGCCGCATGCACCAGACCAAGCACAGCAGGAAAGAGCTGCAAAACGATCCCAGAAGAATCCACCGAGAGCAGCATCCAGAGCCTCATTCCTTCCTACTTGTTACTATTGTGGCAAGGTAGGCCATGTTGATAAGAAGTGCAGACGCAAGTTGGGACTGTGCTTGATTTGCGGATCCAGTAATCATTTAGCCAGAAGTTGCAAGATGCACAGAGGAGAAGCATCGACGGTTAACCAACCAGCGTTACCAGTACCGAGGCCAGCCTGTCCAGCTTTGGGAGCACCGCAAGCGAAAGAGGAAGGAGTCCTACCACCATCACCAGGAGAGAATCAGCCGAGGCCACCTTTGATACCCCAAGCCGTACTCTTCCAGCAGATCCAGCAGCAGCAGAGGAATCCTCCTCAAGGACGCGGCCAAGTTTTCGCGATGACTGTGGGAGACGCGCAGAACCGTGGCGTAGCTAATGCGCGTAAGTTTTTGTAGTTCTGTTTCTAGCATTGCTTTAGTTGTGCCTGCTGGTTCGTGACCCCAGACTTAACCTGATAACTTTAACCTGTTAATAATTGATAACCTAGTGTTAACTTTGAACTTGCCAATAATTCAGAATGTTTTATAAATGTTAACCTGATAAGTTTTGAAAGATAACCTGGTTTTCTAAAACTGTAATTTTCTAGATTTCCCACATTTGGGAAATTGCATAACTTTTAATGCTTAGGAAAATAATTTTTCCTAGGTGCTCCTTGATTTTGATGTGCTTCGAACAATGGTTGCAACCGTGTCATCTCTGCTGACCGGTTAATCTTTGATTGCGAGGACGCAATCCTCTTAAGGGGGGTAGATTGTAAACCCCCTGATTTTCAAGAAAATTTTAAGTTTTGGATTTTTACATCTTTCTGGAATTTCTGGAGGTGTTTTAATTATTAAAGATTTTTTTAACTGTTATTAAATAATATTAAAATATTATGAAAATAATATTTTATGGTGTAAAATAGAAAACCAGACATAGGATAATTTTCCGGGAATTTATTGGACCACGGATGGATTTTTAAAGCCCTAAATACTAAATAATTATTAAACCAAAATAAACCGGGTTTTTTATTAAATAAACCAAACCAAACCAAGTTGAACCAAACCGGGTTTATTTTTAAACCAAATCTCTTATCGGGTCGGATCCGGGTCCAACCCAGACCCGACCCGCTAACCCGAAACCCGACCCGTGCCCTATCCTAGCGGATCGGGTCGGATCCGCCTGACCCGACCCGACCCGGCCACCCGCAACCCGAAACTTCATCTCCCCAAACGTTCGAACCCGACGGTTCCCCTCCCCGCCGCCGAAAACGCCCGCCGCCGCCGACGACGCATCCCCTTCGCCTCCCCGAACCCCCGACCGCTCCGCTCCAGCTCCCCTCACCGGACAACCCTCCAGCTCCCCGCTCCTCCCTATTTAACCCGAGCCCTCCTCCTTCTTCTTCCTCCTCCGCCCCACTTCTCCGGCGACCTTCCCCAACCATCGCCGTAACCCTAGCCGCCCTCCAGCACCGGAATCCGACCGCCCTCGACTTCGTCAGCCTCCCCAGAACCCGTCGCACTCCTCCAGACCCCGCCTCGACGAGCTCGCAGCAACCAAAGCCGCCGGCGCCGTCCCCGGAGCTCCCCGCAGCAGTCAGCCTACGCGCCCCGTCCGCCTCCGGCCGACTCCGGTGACACACAGACGCAGAAGCCCTAAGCTGGACACAGGACAGGACACCGACACAGGAGACCCGGACACAGGAGATCTAAACCCTAACCCTAGACACGGTTGGACACAGGACACGAGGACACGAGGACTCGATTTTTTGGACCACTTCAGGTACTTGTAACTTCTTGCTCGTAGCTCGTATTTCGATTCCGTGAATTGCATCGCGTAGCCTGTATGACCCCCTCGGTGCCCGTGCAAACCGCTCGGGGCATCGCGTCCTGTGGTGATCGCACACCGCGATCCAAAAAATAGGAAAAACCAATGCACTGTTTCACCCCGGAACTGAGTTGCCCCGCCAAACGGGACGACTTGGTCGCGTGCGATCTTTACCGATACGTGCGCGTCGTTGATACGGACGTGCGGGATTTCGCAGAAGCTGATTCGGATGTGCGTGCACACCGGAATCAGTGCGTATCCGCGGACACCGCCCCGTATCCGACTTTTCTGATGTGCTTCGAACAATGGTTGCAACCGTGTCATCTCTGCTGACCGGTTAATCTTTGATTGCGAGGACGCAATCCTCTTAAGGGGGGTAGATTGTAAACCCCCTGATTTTCAAGAAAATTTTAAGTTTTGGATTTTTAGATCTTTCTGGAATTTCTGGAGGTGTTTTAATTATTAAAGGTTTTTTTAACTGTTATTAAATAATATTAAAATATTATGAAAATAATATTTTATGGTGTAAAATAGAAAACCAGACATAGGATAATTTTCCGGGAATTTATTGGACCACGGATGAATTTTTGAAGCCCTAAATACTAAATAATTATTAAACCAAAATAAACCGGATTTTTTATTAAATAAACCAAACCAAACCAAGTTGAACCAAACCGGGTTTATTTTTAAACCAAATCTCTTATCGGGTCGGATCCGGGTCCAACCCAGACCCGACCCGCTAACCCGAAACCCGACCCGTGCCCTATCCTAGCGGATCGGGTCGGATCCGCCTGACCCGACCCGACCCGGCCACCCGCAACCCGAAACTTCATCTCCCCAAACGTTCGAACCCGACGGTTCCCCTCCTCGCCGCCGGAAACGCCCGCCGCCGCCGACGACGCATCCCCTTCGCCTCCCCGAACCCCCGACCGCTCCGCTCCAGCTCCCCTCACCGGACAACCCTCCAGCTCCCCGCTCCTCCCTATTTAACCCGAGCCCTCCTCCTTCTTCTTCCTCCTCCGCCCCACTTCTCCGGCGACCTTCCCCAACCATCGCCGTAACCCTAGCCGCCCTCCAGCACCGGAATCCGACCGCCCTCGACTTCGTCAGCCTCCCCAGAACCCGTCGCACTCCTCCAGACCCCGCCTCGACGAGCTCGCAACAACCAAAGCCGCCGGCGCCGTCCCCGGAGCTCCCCGCAGCAGTCAGCCTACGCGCCCCGTCCGCCTCCGGCCGACTCCGGTGACACCCAGACGCAGAAGCCCTAAGCTGGACACAGGACAGGACACCGACACAGAAGACCCGGACACAGGAGATCTAAACCCTAACCCTAGACACGGTTGGACACAGGACACGAGGACACGAGGACTCGGTTTTTCGGACCACTTCAGGTACTTGTAACTTCTTGCTCGTAGCTCGTATTTCGATTCTGTGAATTGCATCACGTAGCCTGTATGACCCCCTCGGTGCCCGTGTAAACCGCTCGGGGCATCGCGTCCTGTGGTGATCGCACACCGCGATCCAAAAAACAGGAAAAACCAATGCACTATTTCACCCCGGAACTGAGTCGCCCCGCCAAACGGGACGACTTGGTCGCGTGTGGTCTTTACCGATACGTGCGCGTCGTTGATACGGACGTGCGGGATTTCGCAGAAGCTGATTCGGATGTGCGTGCACACCGGAATCAGTGCGTATCCGCGGACACCGCCCCGTATCCGACTTTTCTGAATCTCGTTGTAACTTAGTGTACACACGTCGGATCGAGACGAAACTTGCGCCATCGGACTCGTAGCAATACGCTGGTCCTGTGAGCCAAGTTTGGTTCGATTCTGAGAACGTTGACAAAATCGCGTGTCGTGGGCCCCACAGGCTCCACCCGACGGGCGATTTTGAGAACGGCTCATCGGAATCCAATTCCGGAAGTTCCGTTGGGTTCGTATCATCGTTCCTGACCTGCTGACACTAAGTTGGACTATTTTTGAGACCTTTGACCCTGACGCATTTTTTCGGTGCAAAGCGGCCCACATCTGGACCCCGCATTGACCCGAAAATGACGTTTTTGCCCTTGTCTCCAAATTGGACTCAAGGAAAGGCGTTCCT
The DNA here is from genome assembly GCA_036927795.1 of Iris macrosiphon. Lineage (NCBI taxonomy): Eukaryota > Viridiplantae > Streptophyta > Magnoliopsida > Asparagales > Iridaceae > Iris > Iris macrosiphon. The sequence continues at coordinate 222,662,419 of JAYESA010000006.1, forward strand.
AGCTGATTAATATTTTCTGGATCTGTTGGTGATGTCTATTTCAACAACCGGAGTACTGCCTGCAAATCCAGCAATTGCCAGAGCTACAATTGAAGCAGGAAATCCAGGCAAGTGTACCTTGCCATAAAATGCAGTTTATTGATTCATTTTGATTCTCTTGCTTTAATTTCTGTGACTGTTGTAATTGCCCTATCAAGTACTTTATACCCAGGACACTTGACACAAAGCATGATATAGAATTTTCCTGATTATTCAAGGAGGTTCTGTATAGGATAAAGATTTCATGACTTGAGCTTTATTTCTTAGATCTTAATAAAGGACTGATTGCATTAGTTTTTATCTTGCGTAACATGAACATTGAGAACTGTGACGTGAGATTACATTGGGTGGGGAGAGTATTACCATATCAAGGCTGAATATATATTATATAATGTAATCTGGATGTGTCCTAGTCTCTGACGCAGAGCTTTGGCACCGGTACTGGCCCTTTGAGAAAACACTGCTATGGTTTCTTGACACTGATCCTGTAGTAGTCTCAGCCTGAGTATGAATAATAACTCTCACTTGCATGATCACTTAGCTGGTTTAATTCTTACCCTGTTGTTCCTTTATTTCTGCACTGCATTATATTTGGCTTGTGTTTTTCTGTACCTTGCTATGTCCCCTGAGGACCTGGAATGGATTATGTCCCCAGATTTAGCAGACGAGGTCTACCCAGAGGTACGGAACAGGGGCACTACTCGGAGCAGTACCTGAACCTGAAGACGAGGTGATCGCTGAGGACTTCTCCTGAACAATTGCTTCGCCCTGCTCAGTCTTATGGCAAATAGACTTTATTCCTGTTTAATTAAACTCCGATTTCCTGATTCTGAGAACGTTGTAACAGACTTAATATCGGATTGTTCTCCGATTTATTTACTTTGACTGGTTGTTGTTTATTATTTCTTTTGCTGATATTTCTGTCTTTATCTGTGGATGAGAATAGTAAAACCCTGACTGATGTAATACAGCTTAAGTATGTCCGATGGATCCATTAAAATTGGGTTTGTCCATCGGTGCATGCTGCTGGCCATTGCCACGCGTCCAGTCCCACGGTATTTTGGGACTGGGGCGTGACAGGAGGGGAGACAGCGGCCCGCCAACTGAGTTGGCGAGCGGTCTCTCGTGGACTGCGCCCCGCCAACTGAGTTGGCGAGCGGTCTCTCGAGGACTGCGTCCACCAACTCAGTTGGCGAGTCCTCCTTCTCTCTGCAATTTACCCGAACTTTTCCCTTTTTTTATAATTTTATATAAATTTATTACTTTATACGAAAAAACCGTTTATATATATATATATATATATATATATATATATATATATATATATGATAAACGGAATATGAGTCATACTCGTATTTTTATATGAGTTATGCACATATGGACCAATAAAAATAAATATTTATATCTCATGTACATTCATGTGCATTAGTACACTGTATTCCTATTGGTTCATAACTGTATTTCTATTGGTCCATATATGCATTGGTTCATATAGAAATATGAGTCTATGGTTCATATATATATATATATATATATATATATATATATATATATATATATATATTTTTTTTTTTTTTTTTTTTTTCTGTGATATGGTCTGAATGGCTCTGGCTAAATGAATGCAATCCTGCTTTAGTGCCAGAGCAGATTTGATGTTCCACTTATTCAAGTTGGTATTCGTGGATTCCGTCGATGTTGGAAAATAGAAATAAAAATATGCACAGAAAGAAAATAAAATAATCGGACTGAATAAGTGAGACATGAGATATGCATTCCATGCCATGTGGCCGATCTCCATTGGAGATTCGGGTCTGGAAATTCCAGATGTGGGTCCGAATGCTTGCAGGAAAGGAAAGGTTAGAGCCGATGCCGATGGCCAAAGACCACGTAGGCGGAGCCATAAAGTGTTTTGTTAAATGAATCACATGCTCCATCACTTCAAAGTGATAGTGTGTGTGCAGCACAAATTTAATTTTTGGTAGACAGTGGTCATCATTACCATTTTGGGACAGTTCACCTACCCCGACACATAAGGAACAACTGACTTTTTCCATTTTACGTAAATTTTCTAGGCCAGAACGAGAATTTCATTTATTTTAGGAAACTGTTTCTTTTGGTTCACGGGAAAGAAATGAAACTTTTTTTTTTTAAGTTATAATTTTATCAAAATTTCTTTTTATTATTCTAGGAATCGTATAGATGAGAAAAGATTGGAAGTAAAAGTAATTTTTTGGATGGAAAAGTGAATTTTCGGGATTATCTATAGAAAGTGATTTCCTCTCTATTAGTTTTTGGAAGAATTAATTTATTTTTTTGCTTATTTTTTTGAAAAATTTTGAGTTACCTATCACTTTTTTTTATCCATATTCATAGTACATTTCACATTATTTTTATAATGTACAAAATTTTTTACTTTTGACGAAATTCGTCCAGTCATGATGGCCAACAACTTTGATCCAAAAAATTTGACGAAAAGACCCCCCCTCCCCTGCCGTCATTGCTATTGCTGCTGCTACCCGCGGAGGCGGGGAGGGAGGAGGTCGGTTGTGGGAAGGGAGGGTAGACGGCGAGCGAGGAAAAGGGGGGGGGGGGGGGGGGCGAGCACGCGAAGGGAGGCAGTGGCCGGGGGGGGGGGAAGGGTCGGGGTTGGAACGAGGGACGTAGAGAGGGGGAGGAGGAGAGGGAAGAGGGGGAGGAGGAGAGGGGTGGGGAGGGGGAGCGGAGGGAACGGGGGCATGCGGCGGGGAGAAGGGGGTAGGATGGAAGAGGAAGAAGAAAATTGGGAGGAATATTTTTGTCAAATCTTTTTTGTCAAAACAGTTGACGGTTAATTCTGGACGAATTTTGTCAAATGTGGGAATACATGTACATTATAGAAAAACTGTAGAATACATCCTTAAATATAAAAAAAAAAAGTAGCAGTAACTCAAAAAAAAAAAAAAATTTTTACATCCAAACATAAAAATAAATATATATTTTTTGACGAAATTTGTCTAGTCATAACGACCAACGACTTTGATCCAATTTTTTTGACGAAAATATTCTTCAATGTCTTCTTCCCTATTCCCCTCTTCCCTCCTTCCCGTCGCCCCACTCCCCTCCCCCCTTTCTCCCGTCGTTGTTGTCCCACTCTTCCCTCTCACCCCTCTCCTCCTCCCCGCCAACCCCGCATTCTCCTCACTGACACCGCCGCTGTCCCCCCCTCCCCACACTCGACGGGGAGGAGGATGGAAGAAGAAAAAGAAAATTGGGAAGAATATTTTTGTCAAATTTTTTTTGTCAAAACAGTTTACCGTTAATTCTGGACGAATTTCGTCAAATGTGAAAATACATGTACATTATAGAAAAACTGTAAAGTACACCCTTAAATAAAATAAAAAAAGTAACAGTAACTAAAAAAAAACTTATTTATTTTTTTACAACCAAACATAAAAATAAGTATATATTTTTTGCAAAGGTCCTGATTCTGCAGAGAAAACTTGGCCTTACAAATAGAGGCATATTGATGGATACCATAAGACACTCGTGAAATTGCCAGTAGATTTTTTTTTTTTTTCTTTTCTTAGTAGAGTGTTTCTTTCATTTTCTTCTAAAGCAAATTCATGCTATATCATAGACGAAGCGAAAAGAATAATTCATTTGTTTAAGTAAAAGAGATTCTAGAACGAATAACTTTGATAATAGTGCTTATTTCTTTGTGATTATCAATTTTTGCAATAATTACCAATTTAACTTTGCAAAGGTCCCGATTCTACTAATAATTTTCTGTAAGATTTTCGTATTTTACACTATTTCTATGTACGTTGTATTTTCTGACATGGAGATTCTTTACAGTGAAGCTAACCGAGTAACAATCGACTAGCTTGGCGGATGGGAGTGAATAATCCAAAATTTATTTACAGCAAAAATCTTGAAAATGGTGATGTTTGGAATCAATTTCATTTGTCTTTCTTTTAATTTTTTTTTTTTCAGTTTTTCATAAACAAGAAACATGTTTGACATATCTAAGTTGTTACTTGTTTATAAAATCAAAAATATGTTTGATAGGCAACACAAGTACAAATTTATTTATTTTTGTATGGAAATATAATAATATATCATACCATCTGTGATATTTATTGTCCTTTCCTATTTTCCCTTTTTCACTATTTTAGTTTACAAAAAGAGAAAAACATAAATATACTAAGCAAAAATGTTTTCATAAAATAAAAAAATTCTATTTTTCAAGAAAATTGTAATTGTCAAGGAGTTTTTTACAATATTCAAGGATTTTCAGGATGAGTTATTAAAATAAACCCTAATTTATTACAGTTTTAAAAAATAAATTTTACAACATTTCTTATAAATTAAGCATAATTTTGATAATCTAGTTTAAAAAATCTTAAATATTATAAAAGCTTCATTGGTCAATTACAATTTTCTTTCTCAGAAAATTTGTTCCAACGAAAATATTTTTAATAAAATTAGGTAAAATAAAATAATAAGCAAAAATTTACTTGGAGAGATGTTCCGCCAATTGGGGGGGGGGGGGGGGGGGGGGGGGTGGTTTCACCAAGCTAGCAGGGGAGTGGGGGTTGTTAGTTTTTTTGTTGGTTAAAATGCTCCACCTCCCATGCTAGCACAGATCCCACATCGCGAATAAAAAACTGTCGAAATACAGCCAACGAAGATGACAGAACGTCTCTCCGGATAATTTTCTACTTATTATTTCGTTTTATCTAATTTTATTAAAAATAATTTTATTAGAACAAAATTTGGGTTCATTTAAAAAAAAAAAAAATCTACAAGGAATTTCTCAGTAGAAAGAGGCCGGCATTAAATGGTGCCTCCTCCTTCAATAAAGACGAACTAAAGTGCAATAAATGGGTGATAATAACAGCAACAGTCTTTGACTTGTTTCCATTTAATAACTGTTCCAATCCACAAGTTTCATGGCTCCTTATATATGTATCACATACTAATAATAATACCAGGAAGTGTTATATGACTTCTTCCGTCTTCACAACAATCTTCTCCCTCTCCTCCTCCTTTCTAATCATCTCTCAGGTTAGATTGTTCTACTCATATGGGAACTTTACAAAGTGTTATATATGTGTTTTTTTTTAGATGTCCGACAATACAAACGAAATTTTATATACGTTGCGTTACATGTCATCAGATCCACTGTTTGTGGTTTTATTTCAAAATCGTCTGTCTAGTCAGAGAGGTTATACCTCTTATTACTAACCACGAGAGTCAGTTGAGTTCGATGTGTTATATATATATATATATATATATATATATATATATATATATATATATATATATATTATTATTATTTTTTTAATTTCAGTGTGTTATATATGTTGGAAGAATGGGTACTGATATATAACATAATTTTCCATCTTCTTCTTCCTCCTCCTTTTCAGTAGTAACATTTTTTTTGGCTCAGCTCAGTTGGTAATATTTAATATTTTGAAGGATTTTGTACTTCAAAACCACGACATTAGAAGATCCATTGGCTTTCAGTGTGCACTTTTGATTCTTTTACCATTCATAAATTTCTGTTAAGAGACTTGTGCACCATGTTTATCAAGCAGCTACCGAATTCGAGTGACACTTGTGATTATCGAAAAGAGATATAAGATTCTGACTGGATGACGAAAGATCGATAGATCGAGCCACGGGAACATATTATTCTTTCTATTTATTTGGTGAAAGTTGGAGGTAGTAGGTCCAAAAAACATACAACACAGCGTGCATAAAGTTTCGAACGTTACGTTGGACATCTCAAAAAAAAGTTCTATCAAGTAGCTAGTAGTAGTAATAAAGTCTTGCTTTATTACTACTCAAAAAAAGTTGGACATCTCAAAAAAAAGTTTCATCCAGGGGAGGCCTTAGCCTAGGACAGACTTAACGACGGTTCAGGACCCAAAAATTAAAGAGGTATCAATATAGTTATATCTAACATATTAGTATATAATATGGACCATCCCTAAGATAAAATATTTGCGGTATAGTGGTTAACGTGTTAGACTTGCATATTAGAGATCTTTAGTTCAATTTTTTACGGCAACGATATATTTTTAAATTTAATTAAATTTTTTTTTTTACATTGTGTATGGAAGTCCCATTTTAAAAGTTTATTTCGAACTCCCATGAGCATAGTGCTTCCACGAGCATAGTGCTTCCATCCAATGATTGGTACAATAGCGAATATATGTATATGGGCTGAAGTGGGTTCTAACCCAACCAATTTTTTTTTCCATATAACACCAATCCACACTGGGATAAGCGTTCAGTTTCAGTTTCAACCGAAATAATCAAAACCCAATAAAACAAAATTCTAAAAATCTAAAACCAAAACATAATCGAAATTAGCCATAATTGAAACCGAACCGATAATCGATTCGGTTTTTTAGGTCGGACTATTTTTATTGTTTAATTGACCGGACCCAAATTTTAGATTGCGGTTAAATTATATTAAAAATTTATAATTTTTATACATATGTTTTTTATATTTCAAAGTTGGGCCGAAAGTTGGTCTTGCTAAAATATAAAAGTTGGGCTTTAAAAACATACATATAATTATTGTTTTCAAAACATGCAAAAATATTTTTTTTTTTTATCATAAAATATGCATAAATTGAGGGTATTTAATAATTGGGCTAATTAGAGTTTAGACCATGGATTTTATACCAGCTTAAAGTAAGTCCTAACATGTCCAATCAGAGAGTTTATACTCTGAATTTTTATTTTTATTTTCATTTTTTTTCTATTTTACCCTCCCTAGTATATATATGAATATTTTATTGTCAAGCATAGGAGGAAGGATATAATGGAAAAATAAATTAAATAATAAAAATTTATGGTCTAAACTTTTCAATTGGACAAGTCATGACTCAAACTCTAAGCTGGTATAAAATCTAGGGTCTAAACTCTAATTAGCCCTTAATAATTTCATAAGTCTTATTCGGTTTTTCGGTTTTGGACCGAAACCGAAATCCAAAACCGAATAAATAATTTGAGTATTTTCAAAACCGAACTCGAATCTTTTACTCGGCTCGGCTCGGTTCGACTATCGGTCCAAAATCAAATAATGTTCACATTTAATCTGCGCCCCAGCCAAAATCTCAGCTTAGTCCAAACTTGTCACAGCCTAGTCCAACTCTTATCTGAGTGTGCAGCCCACAGCGGCAGAATCAAACCAATTGATGAATGATTTTTTTAGGGGCACTACAAAAGTTATTCGGGACTGTCAAAATTTGTAGGACTGTTAAAAAGTTGACAGTCCTTCCAATAAGTAGGACTGTCAACATTTTTGACAGTCAAAATGTTGTTATCATACATATTGTCAAAAAAATTTGACAGTGTATGGAAGGACTGTTGAAATATTTTGACAGTCCTGACAAATATTTTTTGACAGTCTCGAATAATAAATGGAGTGTCACTAAAAAAAAAAATAGTGTATCCTCCATCGAAAGTAGGATTCTGGAAGCAATGGGGACGAAGGTGATCCGACAGCAAGAAAAGAAAGTCCAAAGACGACTACAAGAGGGGCAAATAATTTTGGATCAATTAGCTAGTGAAATATAAATACATAGAACTTATGTTGCAAGGATACGTACGGATACGATACGATACAGATCTAGCTACATGACACTCTTAGAGTATCTATGTCATGTCTGACAGGTGTTCAACACGTTCGGGACATGATACAACTTTGGAGTAGGTGACATGCTTCCTAGAAAAGTGGGAAGATGGTTTACTTAGAGCATCATTATTAGATGAAGCTCAAAGGACACGTACGGATACGATACGATACGATACGATACAGATCTACCTACATGACACTCTTAGAGTATCTATGTCATGTCTCACAGGTGTTCGACACGTTCGGGACATGATACAACTTTGGAGTAGGTGACATGCTTCCTAGAAAAGTGGGAAGATGGTTTACTTAGAGCATCATTATTAGATGAAGCTCAAAAGACACGTACGGATACGATACGATACGATACAGATCTACCTACATGACACTCTTAGAGTATCTATGTCATGTCTGACAGGTGTTCGACACGTTCGGGACATGATACAACTTTGTATAACAAAAAAGTAAATCTAGAATGGATTGGATCTATATGGAAATAGTAGAAAATGATAAGACCTGCATGCTGGATCCTCTACTATTCTATGTTCTTTCCGAAAGCGTGTCCATCTCTACTTGTCCGTCAAAGTACACGGTCCAACGATCGGTATCTGGGTCAGCTGAAATGAAAGGCACATGCTGTCCTCGTCTGAAAAATCTGTGTTCAGAGGCGTCTCTGTCTCTCGACGCCGAAAATTTTGTGACATTTGATACGAAAGCTTGTGTGGTCAAAAACTTAATGTGGTAAAAAATAATAATAAAATCTAGGATCTAGAAATTGGGGTTCTAAATTGAACTTTACTATTCGACAAAATGAGTTCTTACATTCTTAATATAAAAAATTATGAGGCACAAACTATAACTCTTGTGGGTGGGTTTGAACCATCATAGAATTCCAATCGAGTCTTACTATTTTACAAAATTAGCTCTACATTCTGAATTTAAAATCTAGAAATTTGGATAGACCTTACTATTGATGCTCTTACCCAACATAGGACACAATGTCCCATTTTCGAACATATGTAGGGTGTGGTCGCATTACCGGAAGCCATGGTAGAACTATTCAAGGACTGGAGTGGGCTTCAGCTCATCCTTTTTTTTCTATATTTTTTTAATATAAATCAGTCCATATATCAGTTCACCCTAGCTTCATTTCAGTCCACCACAACTCTGAATTTTCGGTTCCGCCATTGACACTGAGAACATACTTTATCCACCAGTTATTTACCTCAAAGACTTTAACCATAGCCCCTAATGTATCTTTCCATGTTTTTTTTTTAATTTACTAAATTTATTTTTGGATATCTATAATCGACTTAATTAATATTTAGATCTTGGACCAACGGTTGACTCGACTGACTGTGTTGTGTTATTGTAAGAACCTTATATCTAACTCATGGTAGATGTTCATACCTACTATAATTTTATTTTTCCTGCTCAATAGTGACTCTTTTATCATCTGTGTACTTTAATGGCTGAATCAACCGTTGGTCTATGTTCCAAATACTAATTAGCTCGATTATAAAAATTCAAATATAAATTTTGTAACTTTTTCGAGACACAAAGTATTAAAAAAAAAAAAAAAAAAAATCTAATTTTTTTTTTAGTAGAAATGAACAAATTTCACTCAGGCTCACATTTGTAATTTTGTTTTGCTCATAATATTTTTTCTCTTTGACATCTGTTAACTGTTAGAACTACTTTAATAGGTGAACTTGATCGTGGTTATCAGCAACACATATCATGTTCCGCAGGAGGCACAACAATCATGTCATTAAGGAGCATGATAGTCTATACGAAGAAGAGAAGGTAATGAGCTAAAATAGTCCTTCATATTGATCTCATTATTATGATTTTTTTTTTTTTTTTTTTTTGAGATGTTCGATGATACGTACGAAATTTTGTGCATACTGTATTGCATGTCATTTGGGCTCACTGTTCCATACTCCCACAGTTCGATCTGAGACCGTCGTAGCCAGAGAGGCTATAGCTATTCTCACTGACCACAAGAGCCAGTTGAGTTCGGTCATTATTATGAACTTTATGTCTGCATTTTACTGATAACCTGAATGGGATTGATGGATTCATCTAGCTGATCTTAAAGCTTGAATACGGATATAGTAACTTATCAGGAGAATATGTATTACATGTTCGTGAAATTTTTTTTGAAATCTCGTACAAGTCTTGTTATTTCTTGAGAGATTTTCTGATGGATTGAACAGATGCCAGAAACAAAACTCTGAACGAGCTTGTTAGGAAGGTAGTAACAAAACTCTGAACGAGCTTGTTAGGACAGTAGAAACAAAATTCTGAACGTACTTGTTAGGACGGTAGCAACAAAACTCTGAACGAGCTTGTTAGGACGGTAGCAACGAAACACTGAACGAGCTTGTTAGGATGGTACAAGATCTTCATGAACGGAGATCTTAACTCAAGACGAGTACCCACTCCAGAAACCAATTGGCAGAAACAAGCGTTGTTCTTACTTGCAAACTCAGTTGCAATTGAGATAGAACAAGAACAAATAAAACGAAAACAATATTCGTTCTTCTTTGCAAAACGCAGTTGCAATCAGACAGAACGAACAAAGAAGAAAAATGAGAAGAAGACAGAATAAAAAAAATTCTTGCTAGGACAGTGAAGACCACCGTTGCTCAAAGCGAGATTCGTCCTCTATCGACGATTTGCTCCTAGGAGCCAGCAAGTTCACAAGAGAATTTCTGGAACGCTCGTAGTCACCTCTTTGTGTGACTCGAACGGACTCATTTGGACTCATCTTTTCCAATTTTTGGTGTGTCTCAAAAGGAGGCTAGAGGGCTCTTTATATAGGGAATGATGGAAGCCCATCCTCTTCTTTCTGATGTGAGACTAAAAAACCAATATACAAAATTGATATCCCACAATCGCAGCCCAATGCAAAGTCCGCTCAGCGCCCGTTCATGCAACACGAGCGCCTTGCGACGATGCTGACGTGCTAAGTGCAAAGTGCGCCAACAAAGTCCCACTTTGCGTCCTCGAGCCCGAGTCCGAGTCACTAAGCCCCTTTGGGGCTTAGCTCCTATGAAATAATATCGAAGAGCATGACAAAAAACTTAAAAGCTTTCATTGAGGAGTTGATCATTTTTACTCCTAATAAAACACCCCCACATGGCACCCATGTGCCCCACTATACCCCATGTGCACACCTCAACACATACAAAGTATTATATTGAGATACCCACTTGGTGGTGTAGCCAATGTAGGACTATCTTTACTAGTCCAAAGGCAAAAACACCAACAATCTTCCATATATCTCAATATATGAGTTAAAGGTTCCCCACAGTGACTGCCAATCATGCATTATGATAGATTTCGCTTCAACTTGAATCTTTTCGCATGGGTCAAATAACATTATGATACAAGAATGGACTAAGCTTTGAATTCTGCACAGTAGCTTCAATTCTTTCCACTCACACAATGATATCAGCTGTGCTTCCGGTTGCACATTAAAGGCCCTGTGCACGCCTGGTTTCGGTGTATGTACCTTGGACGTTTACAAGTTTACACTCAAGAGACGACCTATATCTCTTTCCATACACTATATGTGAGTTTTTTTAAAAGAGTCATTGGCATGAAGCCTTGCGCTTCCTTGCGGTGCTACTCCGCTATGACATAGCCCAAAGCCGAGGTCTCACCTCATTGTGGTGTCATCCAATGTAGCATGAGGTCCCAGCCTCTTTGTAGTGCCAAACTATCCATCATGAAGCCTTGTGCTTCCTTGCGGTATTACGTTACTATGACATGGCTCGCGTAGCCGAGGCTTTACCCTCTCTAGGTACCTCTTGGTGGTGTCACACCATTGTAACATGAGGACACCGACCTCTTTGTAGTGGGTGTTGCCTACCACTCTTTATTTTACAGCATTAGGCTACCTGCCTATATGCAGTGCTACGTCGCTGTGACATGGCTCGCGAAGCCGAGGCATTACCCCATCGAGGAATCTCATGGTGGTGTCACCCACTATAGCATGGAGTTATTTGCTCCTTTGTAGTGTTGTGCTACCGTGCTTCCTGTAAAGCAAGTCGGACATTCCAAATGTCCTAGAACTTATTAAGGCGTCTAAGCCATCCTCCCACAGGATTTTGTTCTACTCAGAGAACAAATAGTAGACAACAGTAGTTCTGGGTCCGAAACCCCTCAATGTCTCAAAGGATTATCCACTGTTCCTGATATTCTTTCAGTTAATGATCATTCTTTGAACCAAAAGCTAGATGTCTAGTAGATTTTTCTTTGAACTAATAACATAAAACTTTATGGTAGAATTACAAAGACAGAATATTAAAAGTCCTCCAAGCCCATGTATGTTGTGTCCTTGACTATATGCGGTGTTACGCCTCTATGACGTGGCCTGAAACTAAGGGTTTACCCTGTCAAGGTACCTCATGTGGTTGTCGCCATTGTAACATGGAGTACTACGCTCCTTTATAGTTCTTATGATCAGCTGGCGCTTGAAGTCTTATATGAACGGATCCGCCAGTCCCTTCTAACTCCGATCATCAACCACTGTAATGATGCCATCTTTGTTGCGCTCATGTAGTGTCTTGAACGGACCTATGGAAGAACCATGGCAGTTTGAACTAAGACATGATGGCTCTGTAATTAAGATCATATTTTGCAGTATCAATAATATCGATCAGATACAGTTGATACCGATACAGTTTTGCATGTTCCGATTTGATATCGATACTGATCGATATCGATATTTAGAGTCTGTTTTTCAGTCAATTTAACAAAAAAAATTGAACGAAAAAAAATTAATTAGCAAGGATGTAAAAGCATGTAAAAGAAAAAAAAAGTATCTATCGCGAGTAAACCAATCGGCAAGGGTGATTACTATTTTGTTGAATTCCAAAATTACTAAGAAACAACACATAAAATACATAAATTTATGCATAAATATATAAATATATATATATTTCTAGAATTTTAATAATTTATTAATAGTATTTTGTTTTTCGATACCAAAAAATTCGATACAACAATTCAAATATGTTGTTATTACTGATACCGATACTCATAGGAAGGGCCGATTCTTTTATCGATACTACGAACCATGATTAAGATACATCAGAACAACTATACTATCAAGTATTAGCTTCTTGCTGGTTCCATTATGGGATACTAGATGGCAATTTACATGTTTCTTAGCACCCAACCATAGCGTTCGGATGTTTTTGATATCTTAACTTTTCATTTTTCAATTTTGGCACCCCAACCTCATAACTTGCTATTTAAAAGCACCTTTCATCAGTTTTGAATCACATTGAAACTTCTTCAAAAGCATACCTTGAAAATTAAAAAGCGCAATTTAGATACTTGTATTTTCAGATATTCTTTTGAAGTGGTCTCGACGTGCTTCAAAATTGATGAAATACGCTTCCAAAGGATCAAGTTGTGAAGTTTCGGTACCAAAATTGAGCAGTAGAAAGTCGGACGTACCAAAAAAGGTCCGAACGCTTTAGTTGGAATGTCATTAGGATAATTTAGCCTCGATTCTTACTATAAGTTATGTTTCTTGAACAATTTTGGTGTCTTGCCTACATTCAATCATGCTTTGAATGACTTAGCCCCCTCAAAACAGATCAATGAGCTTAAAGCTGCACTTGGCCCCCTTTCTCTGCGTAGCAAAAGGTTCTGCACTAATCCATGTTTGAGGAGATATTTGAAAGATCGGAACTGGAACGTCGCCAAGTCAAAAACTATGTTGGAAGAAACGCTGAGATGGAGGTCATCTTACAAGCCTGAGGAAATTTGCTGGGTGAGCTCATGAACTATAATCTTTCTTTTCCAATTATTTCTTTGTTTTTTGAATCAGAAAATTACTTGCACAGTAATATAGTTTGCCGAAATAAGAGGAGGGGAACTAAGTTTCGAAAAAATGAAAAAAAAAAAAAAATGCAGATGGAGATACACATCGACGCAGCTTACATCGATGATGTATGTGTTTAGCACACATCTCGCCGTATGCTATGGCGAGATAAGTGTGCACAGGATCGTACAGGAATCGCAGTAAGCTACGACGATATAGCGACTAACTTGCCGTTACTAATGGCGACATGTGTTTTTTTTTAGTTTACCAAGCATGTAACTCCTCTCCCCCCTCCCCTCTCCTCTCCTATTTATAAAAGAAGGATAGATGTTGCCGTAAAAAATAATTAGAGATTATTTACACTAACATTTCATATGTTTTATGTTTATTATTATACGGATCTTCTTTATTTTGAAAATAATTACACGGACCTATCCTATGTTTTATGTTTTATGTAAAGGGTTATTACACCAACCACCCTTATTTTGAAAATAAAACATAGTGGATGTCCGTATAATTATCTTCAAAATAAGAACGGTCCGCATAATAAACATAAAACATAGAGGAGGTTAGTGTAAATAGTCCAAAAATAAAAATAACACACGACTCGCCATCAGACGAGTTTGGATGCTATATCGCCATTGTCAATGGCGACATGCGCGTATACTTTTCTCAGCGCAAAACGCACGTATCGTCGTCGTAAGATACGGCGATATGTATCTCCGTTTAGAATTTTGCAAAACTCGGTACCCCCTCCTCCTCCGATATCATCGAACTTTAGGCCTCACCGAGAGTTTTTCTTGCAGCACGAAGTCGAGCACGAAGGCGAGACCGGGAAAGCGTACCGAGCAAATTTCAGGGATCGGGACGGGAGGACGGTTCTGGTAATGAGACCAGGCAAGCAGGTCCGAGCTTCGAAACTATTTTTCTCCGTAGTTTGCAGTATCGGTCGATGTTTCTTTTTCCTGTTTTATTTCTTTCTTCCCGAAGTAAAGTTTTACAGTTTCAGTTGTTGGAACGTTTTTCTTAATGATTTGAAGAACTCGAGCTCCCATGAGAGGCAGGTTCGTTACTCTGTGTATATTCTGGAGAATGCAATTTTCAATCGAGTAGCCGAGGGGGGTCAAGAAGAGATAGTATGGGTGGTGGACTTCACCGGATGGTCGATCAACTCGGTGCCGATGAGAACAGCCAGAGCGACTATCAATGTTCTGCAGACTCACTATCCCGAGACGCTCGCCGCTGCGTTGCTCTACAACCCACCGAGAATTTTCGAGGTTTTCTGGAAGGTCGGAGTCCTTTACTTCCTTATATAGATGTACAAATGATACTTCTTGATCACAGCATTGATAACATGGTTTGCAGCATCGGCCGGCCGATACCGGTCTGATACGGTCGATACCGATACGGATGGAAATGTTCCGATCCGATACCGGCCGATTCCGATACTGACCGATGCCGATAACGACATCGGGGTCGCTTTTTCAGTCAATTTGGCAAAAACAATTGAACAAAAAAAGAAGAAGTCAACAAGGATGTAAAAGCATGTAAAAGAAGAAAACTTTATCTATCGCAGATAAACAAATCAACTTGAGTGACTACTGTTTCATTCAAAACTACTAAAAAACAACAACAAAATACTTAAAAGTTATGCGTATATGTATAAAATATTATTTTCTAAAAGTTTATACCAAAAATATTCGATACTTCGATCCGAAACCGCCGATGGTGCTGATACCGCTAATTCCGATACTCGTAAAAAGGATCCGATGCTGATTTTGATACCGAAACTGCGAACCTTGATTGATAAATAACTTTTCGAGGTTTTCTGGAAGGTCGGAGTTCTTCCTTATATAGATGTACAAATGTTGCTCTGATACTTGACCACAGCATTTAGGTATTCGTATTGCCCATAGTAGACTTTGAGTCTCATCCTAACGGTTGATTTGGTTGACCGTCCATAATGGAGACATAAACTCAAATTTTGAATCTGAGTCCCTAACACTAAATGGAAACGTGTGAGTATTGTGCGAGGGTTATTTAGTTTTGTCATGACCGATCGAGAATGAGACTTATGGCACTGTTGTTTGCTTCTATTATGGTCTCAGCAGCCACAAAACGCTCGTGGCGGCAATTTCGATAGGTACAACTTCATGGGCACCGTGTTTCGTCATGTCTCTCGTCTCGGTCGCACTGTTGAACGCTTGCAAATTTAAGAGTCCCGGAGAGTTGTGGCTACTGAAATTAGGATACGAGCAAAGAACATTTTCACAAGTCTCTCGGTTAGTCATGACAAAACTAAATAACCCAAGTCACATAACCCCCACTATGCAAAACTAAAAAAACTCAACTAACATATTTTATTTTTTTTAGTTTCAATATCTTGTATAATATTCAAATTTTGCTTTTAGGTCTCTATTTTGAACGATCAACCAAATTAGTAGTAGGACGAGACCCAGATACTCTTATGAAGAATACAGAGATTCAAACACAAATTTTTAATATTATACGAGATCATGAAACTATATAGACGTACAAATGTTGCTCTGATACTTGATCACAGCATTGATAAATAACGCGGTTTTTTTTTTTCCTTTCTTTTTCTTTTTCTCTCCTTCACAGGCTGCTAAAGTCTTTTTGGATCCGTCGACTGTCCAGAAAATGAAATTTGTATATCCAAAGGATGGACAAGGCATGGAAGTCATGAAGAAGCACTTTGATTTAGATATTCTCCCAATGGAGCTTGGGGGAAAGATGGATATCAAGTATGACCACAGAGAGTATTCCAAAGTAATGAGAAGTGATGACATCAAGATGGCAACTTTCTGGGGTTCTATTGAGAAACCAACCTGCGAAGAAGACAACGTTGAGAAACCATCTGCAGCAACATCGCCGGAATCGTCATCGTCGCTTGATTCGACACGAGCAAATTAAGCAGAGCGTCCGCTTTGGCTGGTTGGATACTTGTAGCTTATCGAAAGCGTAAGTGTCATTTTTCAACATGTTGTAATGCAGTGCACTTGTAATGAACCTGTGAATGTATCATTTTGCATTTTCCAAAATATATTTGGATACATAATTGTTTATCCCCCATAAGTAGGGAAGTTTAAAACATTTTGTTTGGATGACAACATATAAGTGTAGGTGGAAATTTAAAAAGTAGAGAGCATAACACTTACGATGGAATTGCAATCCATTTTTTCTGCAATTTGAAACTGAGAAATAAAGAAATATCATATAGAATAACTAACAAACATGTCAATTTGAGGCAATTCTTCAACATGTGCAAATTATTAAATGAACGATATACAAGTAAATTAACATCAGTAGTACATTTTACGTAGGATCTTGCGAAGAGAGTGCAAACCTTAGTTCACTTTGCTATGTTGGACAAACATCAGTCAACCTAACCGGTATTGAATCGCTACTTAATTCGGTCGAGCATCGATTAAGTACAAAATTTGACCACAACCTATGTGGGTTCGACCTAAGCACCGTGTTAAACATTAGCAACAACTTGACGATTTTGTTGAGATATTAGCCAAGTGTGTGGGCTGAAATGTTCTCTAAATTGCATACCATGTAGCGATTATGTGAGTGAGTGTTGATTACGCTGATTGTTAGGATTACAAACTAGAAAATAGGGTTTTAACAGTAACTCTATAATATCAAATTCATAACCCTAATACATCAATCAAAATTATAGTCTATTCCTCCAATCATATTTGAATTCTCATCATACTTCATTTTCAATTTTCTCCGTTCTTTAATTTAGAGTTGCATATCTTTGATGACCTAATATTTGTTCGCTAGATAAAAAATAAGTACTAAATGACAATCTGCGACTTTATAGCGTAGAGGAGACTAAAGACCAATGTTGAAGAGCTGGCATACTACATTTTGCCTTTTAACTGCTCTTAACTTTTATGTTCCTAAATGTATATTGTGTGTATGGGTAATAGACTCTATAGGAAATGTTATAGTTTGTACATGTATAATTAGTTGTCGTTTAGATGGTGTAATAGTTTAGAACAATTTACATCGCGCCATCCTAAAACTTTACAGACGACATTCACGGATACATATACTAAAATATTCGTAGGTTTCGTAGTTTGGAATGTTTATTACATACTCGATGTATCGTATTTTGAGAGTGGGACATTACATGTGCACTACTAAAATTTTCTAGTTATATTTATATATATATATATATATATATATATATATATATATTAACGATTGTGATCTACAAGGACTAAAGGAAACCGATTCAACTTTCCCGAAGATATAATTCTATTGCTTCAACTTAAAACCCCTTTGCCACTATGACCCATCTATGGGTTACAACATATATATAATCTCCAATCTTGTCAAATTAATGCCATTATGAACCATATACACGTACAAACTTAAGTGGTGACAATTATTCATTAGATTGTGAAGCCAAACTATGTTTCCAACCTAAATCCATAATTGGTTCAGTTATAACTTTGCAACATTGTTTGTAGTATTGGCCGCCACCAACACGTTACGGTCGATATAAACGAGATATTCACATCGTATTGGTCATACCAATAGATAGTTTAATTTTCTGAAGATATATCGACATCGACTCACTTTTTTTTTTCTTATATTACAATTTCTCGAGCTGAATCAAAATTTTGGTAAAATCTAACTACATATGTATATTTCATAAACTTGCATTAATATATTACCTGAAGATTGATTATGATCATATTTGACGATTGATGTTGATCACTCTTGAATATTAAGAATGATGTTACAACTCAAAGGAAAGGAGAGTATTGTGTTGTTAGTTATATCTAACTACCAGATATGAGTGCCAATTAATAGCTCTCTCTTAAGGGTCTGCTGGTAGCGATTATGAAGTATTTTTAGAGTACCGATTATGAGGGATCTGATTTTAGATTATTTTAAGTAGTTATTATTAAACCAGTCCAACTCATGCTTAGTAATTCATTAACAAGCAATTCTGTATTTTTTTTTACACGCATAAAATTATATATGTGCTCATATTTAAACAAAACGGTCACGAGGACGAGAACTGCCATCCCAACATGGAAACTGTCACCCGAGCACGAAAATTGTCACCCAATCCACACCTCGATCGGAAGATAGAAGTCTATATTTTATCAAAATAATAGAAACACATGAAATAATAGAAACGCCTATATGAAAGTATGAGAGAAATTTTAAAAACTTACCGCAACAAGTAGACATAGTTGGGAAGAAAATAATAGAAGAGAAACACAGATGAGAAAAAAAAATATTAATAGCTATAATTATATATTTTTGGTGAGAATATAAATAAAATAAAATAATAAAACTCTCAAAACCAACTGATTTGGGATGTTTATAAAAACACTCAAAAATACTTTACACCGGTTTTAATAGAGCTTTGAACCGACAAAAACTATTGCCTCAAAAAATTTAACAAACATGAGTTTTCATTAACAATCGATTCAAAAACACCACAATGCCGGTGAAAACACTGATCCTAAAGATATTATGGTTATCTATTATAACCAATTGTACTTCGTATATAAACCAAGCAGTATACTCATATTCTAGGATGGCTTGCCAATATCAAGCAACAGTCTCTCTCTCTTCCCTATTTATCCTTTTCATTAGAGTTCTTGAAGAACTCTTCACTAGTTTATACAACTAGTTTATACTACAACAGTAATATATTTATTTTGACAATAAGACTATTATGATGACAAGAAAACATAAACACAAATAGTAGTATATTACAAATGATACAATGTCAAAAGCGGACATTGTTGGAGAAACCAGTAAAGATTTGGGTTGCAGGAGCAACAATTCAGATTCCTACAGCTAGCTCTAAACAGGAAAGCCTGTCAAAAGAAGATATTGATACAATTCACAGAATACAGTAATCAAACACCCAAGCAATCCTTAACGCCCTGTTCAAATTTGTCGAGGGCCGCTACTGCATCCATAAGTCCATCTTTCACCTTTTCTCTGCATTGTGGATCCGTAGTCATCGAAGTAACTTCAGCAAAGATCATATATACATACTAGCGTGGCACGTAAAATATTTTTTTTCCTAGCTTGAAAAACCGTTTAAATACTTGAATATATTTGAATTAAAATTTGTTATATATTTTAACTATGATTTGTTATAAATATGTTTATATTTTAATTAGAATTTGTTATAGATATAGTGTGTAGATAGTTAGATAATATCATATAGTTAAGCTATTAGTTAGGATTTTTTTCTTAATTTGTAAATGTAATTGTGACCGCCCATTTAGAATAATTTTTAATTACGATTAAAAGCTAGTTTTTGAATTGTTTTATTCAGAATTTTTTTTCTAATTAATAGAGGAATACGTACGGCTTAGAATGCCTCATTTTTTAGCAGATAATAACTGAGATATTTAGTTTACTTTCCCACAGCATATTCTTTTTTACATTGCAAGATTTTAACTTTAAAGTAAACATATTGTGAAATAGGGGCAGAGTGTACCTATCAGAGCCGAGTTGGAAGTCACTGCCTTCTACCACCTTCCCAACATCTGACAATGATCTGTACAGGTCTAAGACTAGTTAGTATAAAAATTATGTTACATTCTAAAGCATTATGTATCGCTTGCATGGCTTCCAAGCCCATAAATGGTAGAAATTATTCAGTGGGACGGGCTCAGAGCGTGGCAGTGATGAGCCTCGAGTCTCATCCAATAGTGCAATGACACACCATGCTCTGTTTTTCCTTCTAATTCCGTCCAACTGAATAATTTCTCCACAAATGGCAACAACGGAAACTTCTAGATCCTTTTCACGACATCTTCGAGACCCTCTTATCCCGTAAGGGGGGACCAAGAAGTGGGAGCACGTAGGCGCTGTTAAGCCCACTACATAAGCCATGAGCAAACAGCACATAAATGGCAATAACGGAAAGTTCTAGATTAGAATCTAGGCATGCTGGTGTAAGGATATGAGCAGTTTGAAAGTGAGAATTGTTAATCAAAAAAATCATACTAAAATTATACTCATGACAGTAAAATCAGAATGCCTAATTTGGTGTAAGATGTTTGTCGCGGGCATCGACTAAACCTGGGTGTTCTGGTGTGTGCCTGTTAAGTGTCACCAGAAAACTTCTACACTATCATGTTAAGCTAATACACAAAATCGGTCCTCACTTTACAACATCAGCAAGCCAAGCTTCGGCTTCCAACTTCACCGGATCATCTTTCTCGAGCAACGACGCGGCATTGTTCAAAATCAAACTGAAGGTGCAAACCTACAAGCAAGGGCAGAGGAACACACGATCACAACCAGAAACAAGTTCATTTCCGAACTCTCTCCATTTCAAGCCGAAATTATTCGGTGAGCCAGGCTCACAGTGCGCCTTGATTCTCCTCCACTTGATGGTTCATTCCCATGCCATCAAGTGGAGGTCAATCAAGGTGCACGGCACGGTGAGCCCGGCACACTGAATAATTTCTCCATTTTCAAGGGCTTATGGAAACAATTGGCAGTAGATCTCGTGAATTGCCAATGAACATGTCACATTCGACCTCTCGTCATTACAAGAAGAAATTATTCAGTTAGCCGAGCTCACTGTGCGTCTTGATTCTCCTCCGATTGATGGCACACAAGATGCACGGTGATACCGGCACACTGAATAATTTCTCCATCGCAAGGGCTTATGGAAACAATTATCAGTTGATCTCGCAAATTATCAATGAACATTTTTCACATTCGACCTCGACTCCGGTGCCGGCCTGGAACGCTACGAGCGAAGTCCTCGCCCGCGGGACGCAGTCCCGCGAGACTGCGGCAAGTATTCCCTGTATCTCTTCGGAGTCGGCGGCGAGAGGAGATCCCGACTCTGCAACGAACGAACGATCGGCGACCACAGCAACAACAAAAGAGAGCGAAATCGTCAAAAGTGTCGAAAGGGTTTTAGTGCGGTACCGAGCAGCGAGTACGCCGAGCGGAGGCCCCGGCGGGAGGCCTCGATGGGGGCCAGGACGAACCTGGACGCCTTCCTCTTCTGGTCCTTGAGCCATTCCTTCGGCCCCTCTACAAAAAAGAAGAGAACTTTGAGTCCGGGAAGCACCGGGGGCTAAAGAGTCGGTTTCGTGTCGGACACGACGAGGAGCTTACGTATTCCGAAGGAGAAGGCGGGCGCGGGAGAGGGGTTGGCGGCGGGAAGGGAGGGGGAGAGGAGGAGGAGGAGGAGTGCGGTCCGGCGAGGGGTCGGAGGGGATTTAGGGTTTTCTTTGGGTCGCCATTGTTGCTGTCGGTGGTGGTGGATTTTAGGTTTAGGGTTTTGTGGTTTGGGGATTTGGGAGTCGGAAGTATGGATAATGTGATTTCCTGCTGCAATTCCTTCCATGGCGGTTATTTGTTCCTCTCTCTTTTTCCTTTCTTAGTTCAGATGACGGTTGTCAAGATGTTTTGTTCCGGAATGTTTGGGCTTATTGGAACCCGAAATTGGCCGAAACTCACTCATAAAAGCCCAAGAGAGGACCCAAGTTGAAATTTGAGTCCTCTATAGGGATTCAACCAACTTTGTTATGAAAGACCCAGACCTATATTTCTGAAAGGCTTGTGATAAAGGCACTACAAAGTAGACTCAGCACTAGTCCAGTATTGGTGCTAGCCTAGTTATGAAATTTTTTTACTCAGACTAGTCCAAAATTTACCAGGACTGTCAACCCTCTTCACCTCCCTCCTCCTGCTCCCCCTCCCCACCGCTCGTTGTTGCCTCCACCGCTCGCCGCTACCCCCACCGCTCGTCGTCGTCCCCGCACGCAACAACGACCCGTCCTTCACTACTCGTCGCCGTTCCCACCGCTCATCGTCGTCCCTGTGTGCAGCAGCGGCCCCGTCCTCCACAGCCGCCCGCGCGCGCAACAGCGACCCCGTCCTCCACTCCGCGCTCGCCTCCTTCTCCTCCTCCTCCCCCTCCCGCTCCTCCGTCTCGTTCCCACTTCCGGCCTCCACGCAACCCAGCGCTCATGTCACCTCGCGTAGCCCTTCCTTCCGGACTGTCAAAATTTTGACAATCCTACCAATTGGAAGGACTGTCAAAATTTTGACAGTTCTAAAAAATTAACATATTAAGACTGTCAAAATTTTGACAGTCCTACCAATTGTTAGTCAGCCTAAATTTTCATCATTGATAATTATAAGTTTGTCACTCACAAAATTTACTCACCTGACAGTCCTACCAATTATTAGGACTGTCAAAATTTTGACAGTTCTGATTATAAAAAAATCAATTGAAAGTGGATAATCCGGTGAATAAATTTTGTGAATGACAA
Source organism: Iris macrosiphon (assembly GCA_036927795.1). Taxonomy (NCBI): domain Eukaryota; kingdom Viridiplantae; phylum Streptophyta; class Magnoliopsida; order Asparagales; family Iridaceae; genus Iris; species Iris macrosiphon. The sequence continues at coordinate 222,685,253 of JAYESA010000006.1, forward strand.
ATTTATAATTATCAATGATGAAAAGTCACTTTTGTAGTATCTTTATCAAAAGCCTTCTGAAATGGTTTGAGATCGAGTTTAGCCTATGTTTGGAATTGCTTATTATAAGTGTTTTATTTAAGGAAAATGAGAGACTACTTTCAAGAACCAACAACATCAATAACTTTTGACAATTGATAGGAGGGTGTCACTTCCAAAAACCAAACTAACTTATAATTTTTTTTTTTAAAGTAGTTGATAACAAAGAGACATTATGTTGCTCTACAAGAAAATTTGAAGAGACCATAGTTCAAAAAGAACCGAACCGGATCTAGGCTCCTTCGGACGGAAAAATTATTCAGTGGATCGGTCTTACCATGTAGCAGTAAAGAGGTCTTGTTGGAACATTTACCTATCGCAATTCTGATATCAATCAATTATCTCAACTGAAAGCACGCATATGTCTAAATATGAGGCATATGCTAATCCATTGTAGCTTCGTCGCAGTTTCTGAGAGACGGTATCAATACATTATTTGTAACTGAAATGGTATGAAGATTGATGCTGACATCATAGTTTGCAGTATCGGCCAATACCGATCCGATATGGCCGATGTAAATACGGTCTGACTTGTTCCGATCCGATATCGATACCGATACTGATACTGGAGATCTATTTTCAATTTAATTTGAAAAAAAAAAATTAACAAAAAAAAATAATTAGTAAAGATGTAAAAACATAATAAGATTGTAAAAGCATGCAAAACAAAAAATATTATTTATTATAGGTAAACCAATCGACAAAGGTGACTAATATTTTATTCAATTTTTAAACAGAAATTTTTTTATAGGGTACTGAAACTTACTGCAATTGGACAGAGCGGTAGAAGTTTGGACCAATTATGTATGACAGACCTTTCAGCCAGACTGGCTGGCGAAAATCATACACATATATCGCCACATATGACTGTATCCACGAAGTCTGCCAGAGGGATGCACGATTTCCACCAGACCGTCTAGCGGAAAGGTATGTTATGCATAATTTGTCAAAACTTCTACCACTCTATCCAATTTCAACTTCTACCCCTCTATCCAATTTCAGTAAATTTCGGTACCCTATAGAAAATTTTCTGATTTTAAAACTACTAAAAAATAACAAATAAAATATTGTTATGTCTAAATGTATAAAATATTTATTCTAAACTTGTAGTAATTTATTAATAATTATTTTTATTTCAATAAAAAAAATCGATACTTTGATCCAAAATTGTCGATATCGTTGATTCTAATACTCATAGAAAAGATCTGGTACCAATTTTTATTTCGATACTGTAAAGTTTGGTTGGCACTGAATTACATCTTTGGGAGGAAAGTTACTAGGGGTCGTTTGAATGAAGGTTTTGTTTTCCTAGGAATTCATTTTCCATTTATTTTCCGTTGGAAAGGAATTCAACATTTTCATACCCATGTTTGGTTAGGTTACGTTGGAAATATGAAAATGAATCTAAGTTTATTTAGTTTTCCATAAATATCCTTTCATATTTTTATTATCTAAATTACATGTTTGGGATATAAGTTGAATTTTTGAAAGTAAAATGAGGATGCTATTGTCCAAACAAAATATTGGACAACATTTCTAAGAAAACAAACATATTTTCAAAGGGGAACTTGAAAATTACTTTTCCACAACAATAAAAAGATGAAACCTCTCATTTTTTTTTCTAATTTTTAATCCTAGACATACTAAGCAAGAATAAAAAAAAAAATCTAAAATTCATTTACAAGCCTCCAAAATTTACTCACTTTATGTTTAATTTAGTTTTCACTATTTTCCCTCATTTATCCAACAGGGATGAATAGCTTTATGGTTTTAACTATGAACTATTAATTGAATGGCATCACTGAAGTTTAAAATCAGAAAAATTGTTCGTACTTACGTTTTTTTTTCGGTTTTTTTCGTTTAAAGTAATAATATTTATTAAAATTATAAAAAAGAAAAAAGTTGGGGGAATTAGCAGACAGGGGGACTACTCGCCATCTGACTTGGCGGGACGCTCTCCTCGAGAGACTCCTCGCCAACTGAGTTGGCGGGGCGCTGTCTACGAGAGACCGCTCGCCAACTCAGTTGGCGGGCCGCTCTCTTCCCTCCCCCTGACGCCTCGGTGACCCGTCCACGACCGCTGGGATTCCCTCGGAGACTCCCCCATCCCCCCAACTTCCTCCCATCCCCTCCCCTTCCCTCCCTATAAACACCCCCACTACCTCCTCCTTCTCCTCACACATTCTTCTCCTCCTCCTCCTCTTGTTTTCACAGCAAGTGTCCTCCTCACACATTCCTCCTCCTCTTCCTCCTCTTGTTTTCACAACAAGTGTCCTCCTCACACATTCCTCCTCCTCCTTGCTCATAGCAATCCTCCTCCTCCTCCTCCTCCTCCTCACATCTTATAATCAAGATTTTTGGAGATGGCTACCCACAATGACGGTCGTATTCATGGCAGACCGACTACCCAGCTTATTATTAAGCAACGTGAAGATCACATTTCTAGTCAAATATTTACTTGCGAGGTAATTTTTGAAATTACAAGTTGCCAACTTTATTAATTTACACACAAAATATAATGCATATATTTTTTATAGTTATACGACCATGATCTTGGTTTACGAACCCGGATCCATGTACATTGGCGGGCCAAAAGAAATTATCGTACGTGGGAGCTAAATTCGGTCCAAAAGGCTTTGATGGAATCATTTGGATTCCACTATATAGATCGTGTTAGATATTTAATCCACGATCTTCATTTAGTTGTAAGCCTTGCGGAGCGTTGGTGGCCCGAACGCAACACTTTCCAACTCCCATTCGACGAGATGACGATCACCCTTTTTGATGTGACGAATATACTAGGGTTACCTATTAAAAGTAACGCTATATATATTTTGATCCGCACTTAAAGGGATCTGATCTGATCAAGAGGTATCTCGGTGTTAGCCCTCCATCAGGTATAAAAGACGGCAATTTTGTAAAATTTACATGGCTCCGTGGCAACTTTATGGACCTACATCAAACTATTGATGGGGTGGTTGATGTAGATGAAATGCGGGTATGTATTTTTATTAGTAAATTTGTTTATGACTTAATTTAGTGGTGCAATTCTATATAACACTTAATATATCCAGGTCATTCGTTGCACTAGAGCGTATCTGCTCTGTTTGTGTGGTGCAATTCTATTTCCCGATGCATCGAAAAATATGGTAAATGTGCAGCTTCTACCATTCTTGGATGATCTGACAAAATCTACTGAGCATGCGTGGGGAGCTGCTACTCTTGCCTTTTTATACGCCAATCTGACAGAATTTGTCAGATCCAATCGCAAGAGTATTTGTGGATGTATTTCACTGATACAGGTATGAATGAAAGACCTTAAAAAGTTAGAGTAATTTTATACGCAAATTTTGTTTGTACTAATGTCATATTTTTGTTTTATAGTTCTGGTCCTACGAGCACTTCTATATTGGTAGGCCTGTTATCAGCATTCTCAGTGATGTTGGAGTATTTTCAGTTGCTATGCGCTGGCCTACAGACGTAGTGGATTATCAACACTACCAATACAGGACTGTATCACTTTATCGTAGCCAATTTGATACACTGCAGTATCATGAGGTAATTTTTAAATATGCAATAAATATCTTTAAATTATTTAAGTTTTGATCGTAGATAAACATCACATCTAATTGATACAATATCTTTAAATAAGTAACCTGGTTACCGTACTCATGTGAACCTGATGCTCCAGAAATCAAGAGGACATCATATGCATTTACTTTACACAGATGTCATATTATATATGATCGGTTCACCATGTACCATCCGGCAGACCGTGTTCTTCGGCAATTCGGAATGGCCCCAATAATTCCCGATGATCCACCGACAGTCGGTTATGAGACATCAAATGCATTACAACGAATCATTGGTCTCGTTGCTGACTGGAATAATCGGTTCGAGAATTATAGTGTGAGAGACATGTCTCCCAGACTAAATTCTGCTGAGGAATGTAAGTTATAAGTTACTCATTATTCGTATTGATTTAGTGTAAATAGTTTGCTAAAATTTTGTTTACATTTTGCAGACATGGGTAGCCTGGACTATAGGCAATGGTGGGATGCCCTCTTATGAGCAACCGAGTATACCACTACGAGGAGCAAAGGTTCAAGAGTAGATCCGTAGACGATTCTACTCTGCGTGCTTTTGCCGATGGAATGCATGATTTGGTATGACTTCATTATATTCAAAAATATATATACATAGATATGATAAATATATTAATTTACAAGTTTCAAATTTCAGAGTGGTGTATACCAGCAACATTTACAACGACCTCATAGAAACCTTTCCCCAGACAGTCGGCGTCTTATGGAGGAACTTGTGACTCGTGTTGAGCATCTGGGTATTGGATGGGAACCGGAAATGCCTCCAGTACAATCCCGTCTTCCACCGGACTATCCGACCGGCTTAGTACGACAGAGACACTCTCGTCGTCGGCAGCGGGATACTGCTGGAGCGGGCCCGAGTGACCAGTATGCTGGAGCGGGCCCGAGTGACCAGTATGCTGGAGGGAGCCCGAGTTACCAGTATGCAGGAGCGGACCCGAGTTACCAGTATGCAGGAGCGGGTCCGAGTTACCAGTATGTTGGAGCGGGCCCGAGTGACCAGTATGCTGGAGCGGGCCCTAGTTACCAGTATGCTGGAGCGGGTCCGAGTTACCAGACTGCTGGAGATGAAAGCTACCAGATATTCACACAATTTTTTTCGACTCCATCAGCACCGCTGCCTACCCAAACTCAACAAGACGATTTTCTAATGTACTAACTTTAACTATATCGCCATTTCCAATAGATTTGACATATACTCTCACAATTCGGTTGATCACAACTATATATAATTCCACGAGCATTATTCATAACACTAGCTGAACAACTAAAATTATATTTAATTGCTAAATTACTTATAAAGCTTCTAAAGTGAGAACGACTAGGAAATGATTGTCCCTTAAATACTTCATCAGTGATAGCTTTTACAACATCATCATCTACCGTATAATCTACATTTTCAACTAAATCATCACTATTTCCATCGTCGTTGTCACTATCATCATCATGGTTAGATTCATCTGATGAATGACCTTCTTGGATAAATGAAAATATTTGTTGAGAAGAACTAGCACCCGATCTAACATGCTGAAATTCAGAAAAATATTCATTATTTCTACTATCTAAGGTTGATGCTACTTTAATAACATATATTTTTATATACCGTGATTGTGAATTAATCTCAAGAATATAATTCCATGCATCTTTACTATCTATCAAAAAACAATTAGAACAAAAAATAGACTTTAGAATAAAATCACAATGAATAGAACAACGTTCAATAATATGATTACGTATATTTTCAAAACTAATATTCGGATAAGTTGAAAAAATTATACTTTCTCCTCCTTCGTAATTTAACCCATTTACTTTACCGCCGTGCGAGCATACAATTCTTACGCTACGATCCATGACGGTTGAGAACTTTTGCTACAGAAAACTCAGATGAACTTTAGCTGCAGGCAGAGAGACAGAGAGAGTGTTGGAGACTTTGCTAGAGGGAAGAGAGGAAATAGAGTGAGTGTGAGATGATTTGGTTGAGATAGGTAATTTATAGAGGGAGAATGTAATAGCTGTTGTTGTTAATAGCCGTTGTGGAACGGTCGAAAAACGGATCCTTACTCGCCAACTCAGTTGGCGAGCAGATTGCAACGGTCCTAAGTGCCAACTCAGCATGCCCCGCCAACTGAGTTGGCAAGCGGCCTCTCGAGGAGAGCGCCCCGCCAACTCAGTTAGCGAGTTACTCTCCAACTCAGTACCCCGCCAACTGAGTTGGCGGGTCATCCTCCTCCACACAAATTCCTCCAACTTTTACTTTTTTTATAATTTTAATAAATATTATTACTTTAAACGAAAAAAATTATTTTTTTTTTCTTCTAAGAAATAGAAAACAGACAAATAAGTTAGAAATAGAAAACAGTAATAAAAAAAATTTAATTTTTTTAAAAATTTTATTTTGTTAATTTTTAAAAAATATTTATTTTGTTGATTTTTTTTAATGTTTAGTTAATTTCAATTCTCCACTTTTATATTGACATTAAAATAAAATTAATATAAATCTCGGAGGAAAAAAAAGAAAAGAAAAATTAGCGATACCACTTGCATTACAAACATTGAATGTGTCACTTTCAGACACGATTTCAAGAAATTATAACTATCCAAAAACAAAGCACAAAACACAACACACAAAACAAAACAGCACTCTATGGCTTGGCTGACTCTCTTTCGTTACCGGTACAGATAGAAAAAGTCGTGTGTCCGTGTCCAACAAATAATGCTCTACTTGGCGGTGAATCGGTAGACGGCGACCCCGACCCTGCTCCCCGGCAGCGGCGGGTCGGTGTGCACGAGTGCGACCCGGAACGCCTTCCTGGCCTTGCGGAAGAAGAGCGCGTCCCTCTTCTTCCACCTCCTGAGGTGGGCCATGACGAACGCCGTCCCCTCCCCCTTGTTCTTCTTCACGAACCTCCCCAGCGTCTGCAGCAATGGGTCGAACAGGTGGTCGTAGTACACCACGTCCGTCGCCATCACCACGTCGAACGCCGTGTCGGCGAGGAGGGAGGACTCGTCCTCCGCGTGCCCCCACCGGAGCTGGCGGACGCGGAGGGAGCCGCCGCGGGCGGAGACGAGGGCGGCGTTGGAGTCGGCGTTGGAGCGGAGGTTGGGGAGGACGTGGGGGAGGTCGGTGAGGGTGACGTCGGCGCCGAGGAGGGCGGCGGCGGCAATGCCGGCGAGGCCGGTGCCGGAGCCCAGCTCCAGGAGGCGGAGGGGGGAGGGGGGGAGGAGGAGGACGGAGGGGTCGAGGTCGAGGAGGGAGAGGAGTGAGGTGGCGGCCGGCCACAGCTGGAAGGAGAGGCCGAGGGAGGGGAGCTGGCGGGTCACGATGGAGGCGCCGATGGACTTGAGGTGGTGCTGCTGCTCCTCTTCTTGTTGGTGCTGCTGGTTGGAGCTGGTGAATGATGGTGCTTCTTCTTCATCTTCTTCTTCTTCTTCTTCTTCTTCTTCTTCTACGTAGAGCGTTCCGAGGAGAAGATCGCCATTGCTGTCCTCGTCCGAGCTCTCTGCCATCAGCTCTTTTTCTTCTTCTTCTTCTTCTTCTTTTGGGGGCTGTGGGGGAAACGAGAGAGAATAGGAGACTTCTAGCTAGGGCAGCAGAGTGAATTATGAAAAGCAGCAGCAGAAGAATGAAAGCCAATGGATCGCAGCTTTCAAAAGCAGTTTTTTGAAAAGCCGCAACAATCCTACTTTTCTACTCTTTATAAAGAGTTTTGAAAACAAAATTTTTAAAAACCGGACCGGCCGGATTAACTGGTTGACCCGTGAACCGATAACTTTTTTGGACCGGATCAGTGTTGACCCATTATTATTTTTCAAAAACTGATTGTAAATATATATTTTTTTCGTAAAAAATAGTGTCTAAAAGGAATTGAACTTGGGCCGCTTAGATTAATCAGTGGTTGAACCAGTTAAGCCAACATAGTGCCTTATCTGGTTCAATCTTCGGACCGATTTTTAAAACACTGCTTGAAAACATGTTCAAAATAAGCCATCTAAGTCGTATATGTATTCTCACGTAATTAAAAATTTTAAAAAATTTACTAATTGTTTAATTACCTAATATTATCTAACTATAGTCAAATATCTATAACTCATGTAGTTAAGGTGGAAGGTATTCTCTCAGGCTGGGTGAGTTCGTACACACGGGACATCATTATCTATAAGAAATTCTAATTTAAATTTTTTTTTAATAATTTTATTTCGTGCGTGTAATGCATGTACACGTTACTAGTATTAATAAATTACAATGGTTTTTATTAGGTTAGCTTATGGTTATTGTTAGTCCCAAACTCGAACATGTTAGTTTTCGAAACGTGATTTCTTGATGAACATGCAAGAGAATACTTTATTATTCACATATTTAATACTGATCAAATACTCATTTAGATGGTTATACTACATTCGTCCGGGTTCTTTTAATCCATAAAGTGAACACCTAAACTTGATTGAGAGCGTTGCATTGGTCATACAAAAGACTTTAGTGACCTTCATATATATATATATATATTTATTTATTTATTTATTTATTGTAACTACATACATTAGTTTCATATTTAGTTTTTCAAAACTACAAAACATGCAAGGCAGTGGAACATAATAACGTCAATTACGATAGAATTTCTCTCCTCATAATCAATCTTAAGACGTTGAGAAAAACCTTGTGCCATAAGATGTGCTTTATAGTACACTGTTTCATTTATCTTATTATGATTCATTACTAATTAGACTCACTTGTATACAAAAAGTTTTAGATTGGGTGGTGTTGGAACTAAACACATGTATCCGACAGGTTAATATGCTAAGCCTCTGCAAGGCTGTCATGACGGCAAAATTCCTCCGCTAAATTTTTGCAAAGGGTCGTGACATCCTAAGAGCATCATTAGTAAGGTCCATTCCACATTCTAGATTTAAAATGTAGGAGCTCATTTTGTAGAATAGTAAGTTCCATAACTAGTTCCAATTTCTACATTTTGGGTCGAATCTTACCAATGGGAGCTATAGGTTGGGGCTCCCAATTTATAGATTGTAGATTGTAGCAACTCATTTTGTAGAATAGTAAGTTCCAATTTGGAGTCCAACTTTCTAGATTCTAGATTTTATATTTTTTTTTTACATCAGTTTTTTACCACACAATCTTTGGAATCGAAACTCATTTTATCATTTTCTACTGTTCTCATACAAATTCAACCCATTTTACTTTTATCTTTTTTAAAAAAAAAAAAAAATTGAACTCCAAATTAAATTGGAAAGTCTCAACTATTAATGATGCTCTAAGGAGCCGGGTTGGCAGCAAAGAGCAATTTTAGGTCGCGACAGCTCCCAAGGAGCGTGTTGGCCCTGTAGAGATTGCTTCCAACAAGCTTTCATGGTGTTTTCTTTTGGAAAACTTTCATGAGCATCCACACCGAGAGGGACCCTTAAATGGGTATTTATCTATGCATTTATAGATAGCGACACATAACCACCATCTCTAAGAAATATGTACATCTTCGTCTCGCTTAATCGGAGCATCCACAGTGGAAGAGATTTTAAGTACTATATTTTAACTTTAGTCAATTTTTGTAGTACTTGAAAAACTACAATGAGTACTTGTACGTATTTGAAATTTGTTAGAAAGTCAATAGACACTTCAGATTTAGAGCGTGTCATAGTTCTCTGGAATGGATGGAATAGTTTACAGTTGTCGCAATGGATTTTTTATCACTTCAACAACCATCCAAACACCAAACTTCAATATTTTTTTCACTTTTATCTCCCAATTCTTCAAAGAACCAAAACGAAAAAGTGGAATTGAAAATTTTCGCTTACGCGCTCCATTTCAGAGGAAAAAAAAAACTTCGATTTCAAAAAGAGAATTTAGTGTTAGACAATATTTACTTTTCATATCACTTCATAATAAGTTTTTTTTGGAAAAACTCCAACCAAATACCTGAAAAGTGGTCCCAAATCTTAGTTTGGACCACTTCACGTTTCAAAATTCGTAAACAAAATAGTCATTTATTAAAAATTGTCGAATTAAATATTTATAATACCCCTAGCCCCCCCTAAATACCCATAGCCCCTCCCCACCCCCCCTATTCCCCCAAATAAATAAAAAAAAAAATTTGATAGATAGAATTTAAGACACTTGTTTTTGCCTTTTTGTTTGATTTTGTGTTTTGCCCTCAAATAAAGCTTTAACACATTATTGCACCTTTCAAAAGGCATTGCCTTTTCTTTTTTTCTCTTTCTTTTGGGATGATGTTGTAGATCTATTTTATTTCAGGTCATTGACTACTAAGGAAATAAAGGTATTGTGGCACATCTTCCTGCAGAGAAGCCACCAAAGGAGGTTACAAAAGAGGTCCAAGGGAGATTTTTTATTATTTTTAGATGTCCGATAATATGTATGAAATTTTGTACATGTTATATTGTTTGTTATTTAGATTTACTGTTCCATATCTCTTCTGCAGTCTAATTTCGAAATCGTTTGCCTAACCAAAATGTTATATCTTTTTTTACTGATCACAAGAACAAATTGAGTTCCGTAAAAGGTCTAACGAGCTGAAGCCCCGCTATCCGCTCGGCATAAATTATTTACTACTTAAATGTAAACTTTGAGAAAAGCCCATCGATCTTTAGAAGATACGGTTAGTTTATCCAACTTTGGGTTCTGTGGAGCTCAAGACTAGAGCTGTAATAAGCAGACCCTGTGTGAACTGAAATTTTGTTGTAAAATTAGGTAAATCGACAGCGATTAGCTGGTTTTTTGTGTTATTTGTAATCATTTTAGATGTTGCACTATATTTGTGTCTGCTATTGAAGTTAATTGTAGATTGAAAATTGCTTTTGAAGAGTGAGATACCATTTCATTTGAGAGTTCGTAAAGGACAAGACAATCCAGATCGTCTATTGCAAGACGGAAATATCTAGTGACAGACCTATTCACTAAAACATTAAAGATGGATTATTTCTAAAGGTACATTTAAAATTATTCAGGACAGATTAAATTTTAGAAAATGTTAAAAAAATTTGATAGTAATTCTAATATGTAGGATTGTCAAATTTTTTTTATAATCCTAAATATTTAGTACTGTCAAATTTTTTGACAGTCCTTTCAAAAGATAGGACTGTCGAATTTTTTGACAGTCCTACATTTTTAGGACTGTCAAAAAGATTGACAGTCCTTCCAATAGATAGGATTGTCAAATTTTTTGACAGTCCTAATGGACAGTCCTGAGTAAGGGATGATGTACCTTTAGAATTAACCTAAAGATGGAGACATTCGAGAAGCTGCAGAGTAAGTTGGCATGTGCAAAATCGACAACATTGGCTAAGGGAGGATGTTGGAGATAACTACTTTGTATATATATATGGGGGCGGATCAAAAGATCCGGCCCCGGAGTCCCGCTGGAGATTCTTGTTAGAATTATTGTTGTTTTCTTATTGAAAAATTTCTGAGTACAAAAATAAAATTAGATTGATGTTACCGGCCTCTAGGGAAGTCGTGCACGAAGCACTGCCCTAAGAGTTGATTCGGGATCTGTGTGCAGACGTTCCCGAAGCTCCTAGTGGTAAAACTCCCGCACTACCGGTATCTCGTCGCCGCACACGACTTGGAGAGAATGACCATGACTTAGCTCTGCCCAGAGCTTGGAGATGACGACGAAGAACGGAGTACAAATCTGTTGGCAGCAATTTTTTGGAGAGAAAGATTTCTGATATTTCACAAAGAAAATCTGACAAATATATAATACTAATATGTAACGGTCTGAATTAATTTTCCTATTAATTCAGCCGTTACACAGGAGAAATAAAGAATGAACCTGGACACAATAACGGTTCAAAAACAATTTGTAACGGAAGAAATTAATTTCTAACGTTCAGAAAATTAAATGAAAAAGAATTTTAGGGTCCCAGCCCGAACCCGAAGAGGAAATCGAATCGGCATTCGGCGCCCGCAGATGTGGGCGCGTACCCGCACCCGTTACGCGGGCCGAACCGAACCGAACCTAGCCGAGCCGGGTCGGACGGCGGCGGCGCGCGCGCGCGCGTGGCCCAAGGGGTTTCCCACACAACAACTTAAGAGAGCAAAGAAGAGAAACTAATATATGTACACAAGAAAGCTTTGGCCCATCCGATATGGGACTAAAGAAAGAAAGAGGAAGATTGAGCTTTTGAAAGCAAAAGCAAAACCAACAATCCCCCCCAAAAGGTCAAGTTCCGAAACAAAGATAAGAGTGAAGTAAATAGGGAGGGAGAGAGAGAGAGAGAGAGAGAGAGAGCATCTGGGCAGTAAAATACTATGTATAGATGAGATGGACTACAGCCTTGAATCTCACGTAGTGACTATTGCCTTAATCTGAAGAAGTGCTTGATGGACTATGTCTTGAATCAGACTTCTTGAACCAGATTTAGAAAAATAGCACACATAGTACGCTAGAGGTCCTTGGTCTATCGGGTGGAGCTTTTAAATGGCCATGCGCACTTTTCCACATTCATGAGAGTTGTCAGGGATCGCCATGTCCCATAGTCGCGGCCTTCACGACCTCTCATATAGGTAAGTCCTTAATGGTTGGTGATATGAATCAACCCAGCATTACAGCTTGGACCTATTAAGAGTTTAACCTCATCCTAACCATATCACACAGGAACACTGTCACCATAGGGATGGGGAGTCATTGTACACATGTACAGCCGCTTGGACTTTATTTTAATGAGACTTTAATCTCGAGTCAGTGTTCCATAAAGTCACCTAAGTTCAGCTTATTTCTACCCATTGAACCGGCTTCTTGGGATCTCCAGTCAGACTCGGTTGGGTTGCCACTGTTGGTGACTAACTTATGGGCTTAACCCCATCCCCCTCGATGATTCTAGGATCAAAGTCCTAGACAGACCCTTCGTCAAGTGATCTGCAAGGTTCTTTTCTGACTTTATATAGTCAAGAACCACATATTTGCCTAGTAGGCTTTTTATTGACTTGAAGCGCAGCTGCAGGTGCCTGTTCATCTTAGCATTCACAGAATCATGCTTTAGTAGTTCAATAACAGATTTATCATCACAATTTATAGAAATTGCAAGAACAGGACTAAGAGAAACAGGTATATGCATAATAAGATTTTTAAGCCATTCAGCTTCTGTGCAAGTTGTATCTAAAGCTATCATTTCAGAGTCCATTGTACTCCTAGCTATGATAGTTTGCTTACAAGAGCCCCAGGAGATCGCAGCTCCTCCTAGAGTAAATACATATCCAGTAGTAGATTTTATATCATGTGAGTCGGTTATCCAGTTTGTATCTGAATAACCTTCTATGATATCAGGGTGCCTAGTAAAATAAAGTTTGTAATCTATGTTGCCCTTGAGATATCTAAATACCCTATCCAAGGCAGTCCAATGTGACTGATTTGGGTTACTGGTATATCTACTTAGTCTCCCAATAGCAAATGCAATATCAGGTCTTGTCATGTTTGTTATATACATAAGGGAGCCTATCATCTGTGGGGGAGAACCTCGTGCGGTACGGACGCCTCCTTCGTGCGTGCTAAGGCCAGGAGTTCCCTCTGAAGCCTTGCAACGGTGCGTCCGGGACTGAAGCACATATACAAGACATAAGTTGTGAACATCGCCTGACCATCGCCTGTACATTCATTCCACAGTTGTAGCCACTTGGCACGCTTTTACTGTTTCAGAGAGAGGCTTGAGCGACTTGTAATCTCGGCTATACGCCGCCTGTAATACATGTTTCATATCAATAAAGAGATTACTTTACTTGTTTCGATGCTTCCGCTAAATTGTCGACTCAGTGAACCTGTTACCGATCGCCTATGCGTTCATGACTCCGCTGCACTCGGACAATCTGTGCGACTCTGTGGCTTAGAACTCTTGCCGCCAGCCAATGAACCATGGCCTTGCACGGGCGTGGATTACGCTCGTGCGGCATCACGTCCGGATGGGTTAAGCGATCGTTCGGCGGGAGCGCTGGCGAGGGTGATTCCCGCCTAGCGGGAACGGCCGATTGCCTACGGGAGATCGGGGCGTGATATTTATGTTGTTCCAAAGGTGATCCTTCATTTTTTTTAGTACAATACTATTGTCATAAGAAGTAAGGACATGTTTCTTATCAAATAACTCAAACCTTTTTAGCATTTTTTCAATTGAATGTGCTAAAGATAGAGTATAACCCTCTTTGCCTTTGGTCACTTGCATTCCTAAAATTAAGTTGGCTTCTCCTAGGTCTTTCATATCAAACTGGCTAGATAAATAGTTCTTTGTAATATTTATCAATTCCAGTGATGAACCTAGGATAAGAATGTCATCTACATACAAGCATAAAATGACACAACTTTTACATGTACCTTTAGAGTATATACATTTGTCATACTCATTTGACAAGAAACCATATTCACAAATTACTTTGTCAAATTTATTGTGCCATTGTTTGGGAGCTTGTTTCAAGCCATAGAGAGATTTTACTAGTCTGCAGACTTTCTTTTCTTGACCTTTAGCAATGAAACCTTCAGGTTGGTCCATATAAAGTTCTTCCTTTAGATCTCCATTCAAAAATGCTGTCTTTACATCCATTTGATGGATTAGCATATCATGAATGGATGCTAAGGCCAAGAGAGTTCTAATGGATGTGATCCTGGCTACAGGAGAGTAGGTATGAAAATAATCTAACCCTTTCTTCTGGGTAAAACCCTTAGCAACTAATCTAGCTTTGTATTTCTCTATAGTACCATCGGCTCTGAATTTTTTCTTGAAAATCCACTTACAGCCTATTGGTTTATTGCCTAAAGGTAGATCTGTTGGAAACCAAGTGTTATTCTCTATGATGGATTTGTATTCACTGTTAATGGCTTCTTTTCAGAAGGGAGCATCAGGAGACGACATTGCTTCTTCATAAGTTGAGGGATCACCCTCTATCAAAAAAGTGAAGAATTCTTCTCCTAAATTTTTCTCAATCCTATTCCTTTTACTCCGTCTTGGTTCTAAGTCTTGTTCAGATTGTGAGCTAGGTATTTGGACATGAGAACTAGTAGAGGGTATGGAGGAAGAGATTGAACTTCTATCCTTAAAAGGAAATGTATTTTCAAAGTAAACTGCATCTCTTGCTTCTATAATAGTATTGTTAGAGATTTTATTTACTTCTGAGTGAGTCACTAAAAATCTATTGGCATAGCTGTCTAAGGCATATCCTATGAAAACATCGTCTACAGTCTTGGGACCAATCTTTCTCTTTTTAGGTTCGAAAATTTCGACTTTAGCAAGGCATCCCCAAACTCTAAGATAATTAATCCTAGGAGCTCTACCTTTCCACAGCTCATAGGGAGTCTTATCTTTTGTCTTACTAGGAATCCTATTAAGAATGTAACATGCAGTTAAAAGGGCTTCTCCCCACAAGTTATCAGGAGCACCAGAGCTGAGAAGCATGGCGTTCACCATATCTAACAGAGTGCGGTTCTTGCGTTCAACAACCCCGTTAGACTGAGGTGAATATGGAGCAGTTACCTCATGAATTATTTCATGTTCTTCACAGAAGTTAATCATTTCGTTTGAGGTATATTTTTCACCACGATCAGATCTAAGGATCTTAATCTTCCTTTCTAATTGATTCTCAGCTTCAGATTTGTAGACCTTAAATCTATCTAGAACTTCATCTTTGGTTTTGAGGAGGTATATATAACAATACTTTGAATAATTATCTATAAACGTAACAAAGCATTTTCTACCGCCTTTGGTCAAAATCCTATTTGAGTCACATACATCACTATGGATAAGTTCTAGAAGGTCGGAATTTTTTTCTACATATTTGAATGGTAATCTAGTGTGTTTGGCTTGAACACAAATTGTCACGCCCCAGTCCCAAAAATACGTAGGACTAGGACACGTAAGCATGCCAGCCGCATGGATATGGCAACTCCAATATATGGAAACCAAATCCACACGTACGCTGTATTATGAATATAAAATCCACAAGTGGTATATAATGTAATACAAGTCACAGGGTAAAATCTAATCTCATCCACCAAAATCATATAGAAATAAATAACCAGTATCTATGAAACTAGATCTCAACAAAAGTATCTAAAGAGGATAGTTGGATGGAAACAAATCCACTACCAACTCGAATGGAAAAAATAAATACAATAAGCACAACTCACTCAAACAATAAGTACCAGCTACCAATCACGGCTCGAAGAGAAGACATCCACGGAGCATCTATATCCGTCCAAATCTGTGCTCCTGCAAATACTCAAGAACAGGTACACCTGGCAGCGGACCAGGTCCTCAGAGGGACATAACAAGTATACTTAAACACATGCCAATAAAGTACTGAAAATAAACATCCATTGGGGTCGCCTAACCATCTATGTGAATGCAGTTAAGAACACCTTTCCCCATAAGTGAGCTATCTGGCTGAAAACTGGGATTTGGCATGGTTCTCTTTTGAAGAGCCAGGGGCCTAAAAGGCACGTCGTCTTTTGAACGCCGGTGGCCCGCCTGATAGTACATAATATATAGTGGTCATCATGGCCCGTATCTCCAGCGGAGAATCAGGGCGTACAGGAGAAAATGTGTAAAGGAGCTCAAATGCGGTACTTGTTGTTCTCCCCACCCCATGCTCTAAGCATGTCATGTCCATGACACGATTTGGTCCATAGCCTATTCTTAGCACCCTAGCCCAATCCTGCAACCAAACAAGGACAAGGATGGGGCCACCGTACTACAATAAGCTATGTCCATAAACCTCTAATAACTGCTAAGTCTTCTAGCATGCAAAGTTTCTAACAGCAGTTATTCCTAACGCACGGCCCACACGTACAGGAGGCCAACCCCGCACGCAAGTCCGTGATCTCTATATGAGACTCACACTCGTGTAACAACTGTGTCACGGCCAATGAACCTAATGGTGCTACATGATAATGGGGTAGTCTCATGAACAAGGTCAATGCAATACATAAATAAAAATCTATCGCGACGTCACCGTCGCGAGCATTTTATATAACAGTTAAAATATATGAAAAGACAGAAAATAAATATGCATGCAACATATGGAATAAAAATAACAGTACAATGGCAAGGTATACTTGCCTGGCAAGAAAGCTGCAATGTACCAATAACCTGCTCCAAAAGTCGCGCAGAAATAATCCAACATCCTATGTACATATGAATATATACAATAAAATCATTAGTCATTACACTAGCACACACACAACAATATTTACACTGGACTCAGGGGGTACACTAGGGTGGCACTAGTCATCTAACACGGTCAATTACGCGTTGAATTACGCGGGATCATATCTTCAAGTATTGTACGAAATCGGACAGTCAACTGACGGTGTCTACGCCAGTACGTTAATGTACGCAAGGCGGACAATTCCCAAGTGTTTAGTGTCAACATGGTCAAGGTGAGTACGGGACAGTCCACGGTGTCCTAGGGTTGTACAGTCTGAATATTTAGTCCTAATTTATAAATTAGCATAGTATTTAATTACTTATAATTTATGTACATACCATATATTTATATATTCTATATATAACACCCAAATATACATACCAATTGAATATGTGTATTAAATATCTATATAAATATATATATATCAATGATTAATATACGCGTACACGTGCATATACGTACACGCATCTGGGTTCACCGACTCAGGCATGATGTCATCTAACAGCCAATAAGAAATGCTAATATCCTACTGGCATACACACCAGCACACATAAAAGAAGAAGGTGGACAGGTTCGTACCTCAGAATACGTACACGGGATCGGCTGGACGACGACGAAGAGAGGTTGACGACGATAGTGGTGATGACGAGGATGATAATTAGAATACCAATAACCTGTTCCAGAAATCGCGCAGAACAATCCAATATCCTTTAAATGTTGAATCTGCAAACGCATAGCAAGGACATCTCCAGAGGCATCCTCGTTAACAATTTCATTGTTCCTGATGAACTTAGCACGTTGTGCAAATTTTAAGGTGCTTAATGTTTCCAATGCACAACAATTAGAAGGGCTTATATTAGCAATTATAATAGTTTTGGAGTTCCCTCCCAACGAGTCCTTCAGCACCTGAGCTCTTCTGCCTCTCTGAGCCTGTCAGGTCCACAAGATTGAGCCGGGAAAAATCTATGATGAGCAACCCCTTGGGACTCCCACTTGCTTTCAATAACACAGGTAAAGACACTATGAGATCTGCTGCTTGCTCGGTTCATATTTGTGGCAGCCACCTTTTGTTTCAATACTTCCATGCTCATTGTTTGGTTCATGATCAATGGTCATTTGGATAACCTCTCCACGTTTCATAAGAACTGCTCGTGAATCACCAACATTTGCTATCCACAACTTTGTATCATTTATTAATATGGCTGTAACCGTAGTTGACCCGCCAAGTCCCAAATCTGGACTGTGAGAAAGAATTGTGTTGTCAGTCTTGTCATAAGCCTTTGAAATAGCTCGTTCTGGATGTGTCCAAAACTCTTCCTCTTTTAGTATATTGGCAAACAGATGTTTCTGTAAGTAGGCTGGCACCCTGTTGCCCAAATGTCCATCAAATACGGCAAACAAACCAAGCTCATCGACAGAACCAGAGGCAAAGCTAAGGAAATTTTCCGGTATCAGCCTCCTGTCGAACCCGGGCAGCGGAACGAAGTATCCGACGCGGCTCGCCACGATCAGTACGGCGGTCACGAACAGCCTCCGCCGTATCTCGCTCTTGAAGAACCCTTCTGCAGCGTCGCCGACCACGGACCCGAGGCGAGCGAGGTCCAGGAACCTGTTCCTGAACATCGTGGGTCTCCAGCGCTCCTCCGGTGCCGCCGACGAGTCCATTCCGCCGCCCGACGTCTCCGGCAGGGTCTCGGGCCGGAAGACAGCGGCGTCGCGCGCGTCCGAGGAGCAGCGGCGTCGGTGCTCCGGTCAGGGAGGTCGATGGGGAAGGAGTACAGGATGGATGGGGAGATGGATGAAGGAGGTGGTTCATCGGGCTCCGACGAGCCATTCCGGCTTCGGCGCCGAAAAGAGGAGAAGGAAGAAGAAGAACAGGAAGATGAGAAGAGGTCGGCTAGGGTGGTTTGCGTTGGTTTGGTTTTCAATAGAAAAGGGGTGGAGAAAATTGTATATAAATACTTGTGACTAGGGTTTTGGTTGACCTAGGAGTGGGCTTGGTCAACTCCCCTTGTGTTGGGCCTTGGTCTATAATCCTTGGAGTGGGTCTTGGCCTCAAATGAAGATGTTGGGCTATAAATTACCATATTTAATTGCAAGGGTAGGTTTAAAATATACGGTGTGATGTGCGCGCGTTTGCACATCCCAAAAAAATTGCGGAAAATCCACATGATAGGGAAAAATAGGTTTCTTCACGAATTGTCCAATGGCGGGGGGCACCTTAATACGTTTTTGCATAGAAGCCCTCCGACAATTGGAAAATTTGTGCAAAGGCAGAATTGGATTTAATTAATTTAAATTGAACCGCGCACGATATTCTAGAATTAATTAGGAGTACATGGGATTGAATCAGGCGGCCATAATTGTCAGGAGCGTAGAGGGGACAGTGTAGAATATTAATAAAATCTGGGTTGCACAAAACGGTCAAGGTTGTGTCTCCAATTTCGATTGGAACGCACGAGGGTACAAAATTGGAATTTATAATTAATAAATAACGTCTGCGACGTTAGTTGTGCAGCTAAAATATAGTGTCAGAGGGCAATGTTATAAGTTGCACAAGGGCCAGGAAAGTAGGCGGGCACGTCTAGGTCAATGTTGTGAAATTCGTAGATAGGCAACGGCTAGTGAGGTGCTCCAATTATCGAGCAACGGTAAGGTGCGCTACGTGTCATAATTATTCCGTAATTAAATTAAATGCCGTGTTCTAATTCAGATTGGTTCAAACTAGCCCTAATTTCACTATCTAAACCAAGTAGCCCTAATTTTGGGTGAGGGAGTTTACAATCTACCCAACTTAAAATAATTTCGTCCTCGAAATTAAACTAGGGTAGGGTTTCTCTATCTAACCTCACTTGATTACAGTCTAAAGAATCCTCCTTAAGTTAACATGGTAGTTTCTACCCAACTTAGAATTTACCCATCTATCATCTAAGGCTATACCTCTAAGAAGGCTATGTCCCAATTTATTTGATCATGTTATTTAATCCTCAAAGTCTTTTAACACCAAATATATCCTCCATGATATGCCCTTAATCACTTAAAAAGTAGTCACCAACAATATGATTGACCTATGGGGGATACCTAGTACTATCTATATATCAAACTTATACCAAGCAAGACGTTTCGTCTTTTCGAAATAAGGAAAGACGTAGATCAATAAATAAGAGTTCAAGGAAGAAGTAATAGAATGCAAGTATAGGGATCAAGGCGTTTCAAGGAATCCAAATGGGAATTGTCAAGGCAGTTGTGGACTAAAATCCTATTTGGTAAATCCGTATTCGCATGCTCGTATTAGTACAATTATGTACTTGATATGATATGCTCTGACATGTCTAGGGCAAGTATATTCGTCTACTAATCCCTACATATCTCAATCCGCGTAAAGTAGTTATGCGAAGGGCGAACCAAGCGTACTAAGATTGATCAGACCGTAATACACTGATTCTGAAATGTATTAGTGTAGTACTCCAATAATACATGTCATGAACAGGCTCGATAAAGGATAAGCCTGCAAAACTAGGCTATAATAGCAGCATAAGTCAAGGTAGTACAGAGATTATAGATACGCTGGATTATGATGAGAGATGTTACAAAATAATTCAAGTTGCAAAAACAAAACAACATAAGCAACAATAACAAAAGACCCTACAATCTCTACAGTTATCATACAACCTCCTTGTCTAAGTCGCTAGTCGACAGAATAGGGCATGAACCTCTAAATTCTACCGTCTGAATTAATACTGTCGTCTACTGCTAGTATACAATTAATGTTATCTTCTTATGCAAGTCTAAGGTCGGTGTCATTTGGTTATACTTCACCAATGGGTTTTAAGAGGACTGTATGATACTAGGTGGTGAGGTATACTGCCCAACTTAAAAGAATTAACTAATACTGTGATTATCTTAAGAGGATCCTACAAAATAATCTTGCACATGTACATAGAACATAAACTCTTATTAGGGTCTCCTATTGCATTATATAGGTAAGGGTCAAGTGCTCATAAGACATGTGTCAATCGTAGGGATAGAAGAGTTACTAGCCGTTAAGGGGAAGGGATCTAACTCGTATCGAAGTGAGGGTAAAAAATTACACGGTTTAAAAACTAAGTGTTAATCATCGGTCACAATCTACAAAACAACTTAAACTTATCAAGTTCTAACTACCAAGCATAAAAATTTTCACATTCAAGGCTACAACTATAATCCTAGCAAACTAGGAGCCCTTAACAAAGAATAAAATTACTTGGTCTATAATCAGAAGTGTCAGAAGGCACGAGTTGAAAGATGAAGAGAAGAAACGTAATTAGCCGTCGCACAATAGAGAGCGCTATGGTCGCAGGGAAACAATATATAAAATAAAGATAGAGGGCCCTAGATAGCATCATGGTTCTCTAAGGGGAGTGGGGTGTTAGTTGCTATGTTCGGGGTATGATCAAGGGAGAAGTGTTGATTACATTCCTCTAGGCTTCCTAGGGTGCTGTCTAATAATAAGACAGTGATCTAAGTTTATAGTTCCAATATTATCTAACTATGAGAGTTGGGTTCAGTCATAATACTAAATTTTGGTTTTCTATTGGTTCCTCAATACTAGGTTCAACCATTATGGTAAACTTCTAACTATTCTAGTAGCGTCTATACTACTCTTAAGTCTTCATAATACATCAAGGGGGAATTGGTCAATTCATCTACGGGTAAGGGTGCTATGGTTCATTAAGTATTCTACTCAGTGATGTGTCAACACTCTAGTTGTACTCTGAATAGGAAGATTACTCTTCTTATCTTCTAACAACAGGAACTTTTATATTCTAGGAGAAGGCTATACTTAAGGAACTATTAGGGAAGCACATGAATCAAACATGATGCAATTGTTCGAATAGAACAGATAGGAGGAAGATGAATCATAGTCAATGTGGATGAGATCCTATACTCTAGTCCTAGGTGCAGGCTTGTTCGGTACAGTAACGTAACCGAGACAATATGCTCTCGACCTGCATGGGCCACCACAAAAACATGTCACGCCCCAGTCCCAAAAATACGTAGGACTAGGACACGTAAGCATGCCAGCCGCATGGATATGGCAACTCCAATATATGGAAACCAAATCCACACGTACGCTGTATTATGAATATAAAATCCACAAGTGGTATATAATGTAATACAAGTCACAGGGTAAAATCTAATCTCATCCACCAAAATCATATAGAAATAAATAACCAGTATCTATGAAACTAGATCTCAACAGAAGTATCCAAAGAGGATAGTTGGATGGAAACAAATCCACTACCAACTCGAATGGGAAAAATAAATACAATAAGCACAACTCACTCAAACAATAAGTACCAGCTACCAATCACGGCTCGAAGAGAAGACATCCACGGAGCATCTATATCCGTCCAAATCTGTGCTCCTGCAAATACTCAAGAACAGGTACACCTGGCAGCGGACCAGGTCCTCAGAGGGACATAACAAGTATACTTAAACACATGCCAATAAAGTACTGAAAATAAACATCCATTGGGGTCGCCTAACCATCTATGTGAATGCAGTTAAGAACACCTTTCCCCACAAGTGAGCTATCTGGCTGAAAACTGGGATTTGGCATGGTTCTCTTTTGAAGAGCCAGGGGCCTAAAAGGCACGTCGTCTTTTGAACGCCGGTGGCCCGCCTGATAGTACATAATATATAGTGGTCATCATGGCCCGTATCTCCAGCGGAGAATCAGGGCGTACAGGAGAAAATGTGTAAAGGAGCTCAAATGCGGTACTTGTTATTCTCCCCACCCCATGCTCTAAGCATGTCATGTCCATGACACGATTTGGTCCATAGCCTATTCTTAGCACCCTAGCCCAATCCTGCAACCAAACAAGGACAAGGATGGGGCCACCGTACTACAATAAGCTATGTCCATAAACCTCTAATAACTGCTAAGTCTTCTAGCATGCAAAGTTTCTAACAGCAGTTATTCCTAACGCACGGCCCACACGTACAGGAGGCCAACCCCGTACGCAAGTCCGTGATCTCTATATGAGACTCACACTCGTGTAACAACTGTGTCACGGCCAATGAACCTAATGGTGCTACATGATAATGGGGTAGTCTCATGAACAAGGTCAATGCAATACATAAATAAAAATCTATCGCGACGTCACCGTCGCGAGCATTTTATATAACAGTTAAAATATATGAAAAGACAGAAAATAAATATGCATGCAACATATGGAATAAAAATAACAGTACAATGGCAAGGTATACTTGCCTGGCAAGAAAGCTGCAATGTACCAATAACCTGCTCCAAAAGTCGCGCAGAAATAATCCAACATCCTATGTACATATGAATATATACAATAAAATCATTAGTCATTACACTAGCACACACACAACAATATTTACACTGGACTCAGGGGGTACACTAGGGTGGCACTAGTCATCTAACACGGTCAATTACGCGTTGAATTACGCGGGATCATATCTTCAAGTATTGTACGAAATCGGACAGTCAACTGACGGTGTCTACGCCAGTACGTTAATGTACGCAAGGCGGACAATTCCCAAGTGTTTAGGGTCAACATGGTCAAGGTGAGTACGGGACAGTCCACGGTGTCCTAGGGTTGTACAGTCTGAATATTTAGTCCTAATTTATAAATTAGCATAGTATTTAATTACTTATAATTTATGTACATACCATATATTTATATATTCTATATATAACACCCAAATATACATACCAATTGAATATGTGTATTAAATATCTATATAAATATATATATATCAATGATTAATATACGCGTACACGTGCATATACGTACACGCATCTGGGTTCACCGACTCAGGCATGATGTCATCTAACAGCCAATAAGAAATGCTAATATCCTACTGGCATACACACCAGCACACATAAAAGAAGAAGGTGGACAGGTTCGTACCTCAGAATACGTACACGGGATCGGCTGAACGACGACGAAGAGAGGTTGACGACGATAGTGGTGATGACGAGGATGATAATTAGAATACCAATAACCTGTTCCAGAAATCGCGCAGAACAATCCAATATCCTTTAAATGTTGAATCTGCAAACGCATAGCAAGGACATCTCCAGAGGCATCCTCGTTAACAATTTCATTGTTCCTGATGAACTTAGCACGTTGTGCAAATTTTAAGGTGCTTAATGTTTCCAATGCACAACAATTAGAAGGGCTTATATTAGCAATTATAATAGTTTTGGAGTTCCCTCCCAACGAGTCCTTCAGCACCTGAGCTCTTCTGCCTCTCTGAGCCTGTCAGGTCCACAAGATTGAGCCGGGAAAAATCTATGATGAGCAACCCCTTGGGACTCCCACTTGCTTTCAATAACACAGGTAAAGACACTATGAGATCTGCTGCTTGCTCGGTTCATATTTGTGGCAGCCACCTTTTGTTTCAATACTTCCATGCTCATTGTTTGGTTCATGATCAATGGTCATTTGGATAACCTCTCCACCTTTCATAAGAACTGCTCGTGAATCACCAACATTTGCTATCCACAACTTTGTATCATTTATTAATATGGCTGTAACCGTAGTTGACCCGCCAAGTCCCAAATCTGGACTGTGAGAAAGAATTGTGTTGTCAGTCTTGTCATAAGCCTTTGAAATAGCTCGTTCTGGATGTGTCCAAAACTCTTCCTCTTTTAGTATATTGGCAAACAGATGTTTCTGTAAGTAGGCTGGCACCCTGTTGCCCAAATGTCCATCAAATACGGCAAACAAACCAAGCTCATCGACAGAACCAGAGGCAAAGCTAAGGAAATTTTCCGGTATCAGCCTCCTGTCGAACCCGGGCAGCGGAACGAAGTATCCGACGCGGCTCGCCACGATCAGTACGGCGGTCACGAACAGCCTCCGCCGTATCTCGCTCTTGAAGAACCCTTCTGCAGCGTCGCCGACCACGGACCCGAGGCGAGCGAGGTCCAGGAACCTGTTCCTGAACATCGTGGGTCTCCAGCGCTCCTCCGGTGCCGCCGACGAGTCCATTCCGCCGCCCGACGTCTCCGGCAGGGTCTCGGGCCGGAAGACAGCGGCGTCGCGCGCGTCCGAGGAGCAGCGGCGTCGGTGCTCCGGTCAGGGAGGTCGATGGGGAAGGAGTACAGGATGGATGGGGAGATGGATGAAGGAGGTGGTTCATCGGGCTCCGACGAGCCATTCCGGCTTCGGCGCCGAAAAGAGGAGAAGGAAGAAGAAGAACAGGAAGATGAGAAGAGGTCGGCTAGGGTGGTTTGCGTTGGTTTGGTTTTCAATAGAAAAGGGGTGGAGAAAATTGTATATAAATACTTGTGACTAGGGTTTTGGTTGACCTAGGAGTGGGCTTGGTCAACTCCCCTTGTGTTGGGCCTTGGTCTATAATCCTTGGAGTGGGTCTTGGCCTCAAATGAAGATGTTGGGCTATAAATTACCATATTTAATTGCAAGGGTAGGTTTAAAATATACGGTGTGATGTGCGCGCGTTTGCACATCCCAAAAAAATTGCAAAAAATCCACATGATAGGGAAAAATAGGTTTCTTCACGAATTGTCCAATGGCGGGGGGCACCTTAATACGTTTTTGCATAGAAGCCCTCCGACAATTGGAAAATTTGTGCAAAGGCAGAATTGGATTTAATTAATTTAAATTGAACCGCGCACGATATTCTAGAATTAATTAGGAGTACATGGGATTGAATCAGGCGGCCATAATTGTCAGGAGCGTAGAGGGGACAGTGTAGAATATTAATAAAATCTGGGTTGCACAAAACGGTCAAGGTTGTGTCTCCAATTTCGATTGGAACGCACGAGGGTACAAAATTGGAATTTATAATTAATAAATAACGTCTGTGACGTTAGTTGTGCAGCTAAAATATAGTGTCAGAGGGCAATGTTATAAGTTGCACAAGGGCCAGGAAAGTAGGCGGGCACGTCTAGGTCAATGTTGTGAAATTCGTAGATAGGCAACGGCTAGTGAGGTGCTCCAATTATCGAGCAACGGTAAGGTGCGCTACGTGTCATAATTATTCCGTAATTAAATTAAATGCCGTGTTCTAATTCAGATTGGTTCAAACTAGCCCTAATTTCACTATCTAAACCAAGTAGCCCTAATTTTGGGTGAGGGAGTTTACAATCTACCCAACTTAAAATAATTTCGTCCTCGAAATTAAACTAGGGTAGGGTTTCTCTATCTAACCTCACTTGATTACAGTCTAAAGAATCCTCCTTAAGTTAACATGGTAGTTTCTACCCAACTTAGAATTTACCCATCTATCATCTAAGGCTATACCTCTAAGAAGGCTATGTCCCAATTTATTTGATCATGTTATTTAATCCTCAAAGTCTTTAACACCAAATATATCCTCCATGATATGCCCTTAATCACTTAAAAAGTAGTCACCAACAATATGATTGACCTATGGGGGATACCTAGTACTATCTATATATCAAACTTATACCAAGCAAGACGTTTCGTCTTTTCGAAATAAGGAAAGACGTAGATCAATAAATAAGAGTTCAAGGGAGAAGTAATAGAATGCAAGTATAGGGATCAAGGCGTTTCAAGGAATCCAAATGGGAATTGTCAAGGCAGTTGTGGACTAAAATCCTATTTGGTAAATCCGTATTCGCATGCTCGTATTAGTACAATTATGTACTTGATATGATATGCTCTGACATGTCTAGGGCAAGTATATTCGTCTACTAATCCCTACATATCTCAATCCGCGTAAAGTAGTTATGCGAAGGGCGAACCAAGCGTACTAAGGTTGATCAGACCGTAATACACTGATTCTGAAATGTATTAGTGTAGTACTCCAATAATACATGTCATGAACAGGCTCGATAAAGGATAAGCCTGCAAAACTAGGCTATAATAGCAGCATAAGTCAAGGTAGTACAGAGATTATAGATACGCTGGATTATGATGAGAGATGTTACAAAATAATTCAAGTTGCAAAAACAAAACAACATAAGCAACAATAACAAAAGACCCTACAATCTCTACAGTTATCATACAACCTCCTTGTCTAAGTCGCTAGTCGACAGAATAGGGCATGAACCTCTAAATTCTACCGTCTGAATTAATACTGTCGTCTACTGCTAGTATACAATTAATGTTATCTTCTTATGCAAGTCTAAGGTCGGTGTCATTTGGTTATACTTCACCAATGGGTTTTAAGAGGACTGTATGATACTAGGTGGTGAGGTATACTGCCCAACTTAAAAGAATTAACTAATACTGTGATTATCTTAAGAGGATCCTACAAAATAATCTTGCACATGTACATAGAACATAAACTCTTATTAGGGTCTCCTATTGCATTATATAGGTAAGGGTCAAGTGCTCATAAGACATGTGTCAATCGTAGGGATAGAAGAGTTACTAGCCGTTAAGGGGAAGGGATCTAACTCGTATCGAAGTGAGGGTAAAAAATTACACGGTTTAAAAACTAAGGGTTAATCATCGGTCACAATCTACAAAACAACTTAAACTTATCAAGTTCTAACTACCAAGCATAAAAATTTTCACATTCAAGGCTACAACTATAATCCTAGCAAACTAGGAGCCCTTAACAAAGAATAAAATTACTTGGTCTATAATCAGAAGTGTCAGAAGGCACGAGTTGAAAGATGAAGAGAAGAAACGTAATTAGCCGTCGCACAATAGAGAGCGCTATGGTCGCAGGGAAACAATATATAAAATAAAGATAGAGGGCCCTAGATAGCATCATGGTTCTCTAAGGGGAGTGGGGTGTTAGTTGCTATGTTCGGGGTATGATCAAGGGAGAAGTGTTGATTACATTCCTCTAGGCTTCCTAGGGTGCTGTCTAATAATAAGACAGTGATCTAAGTTTATAGTTCCAATATTATCTAACTATGAGAGTTGGGTTCAGTCATAATACTAAATTTTGGTTTTCTATTGGTTCCTCAATACTAGGTTCAACCATTATGGTAAACTTCTAACTATTCTAGTAGCGTCTATACTACTCTTAAGTCTTCATAATACATCAAGGGGGAATTGGTCAATTCATCTACGGGTAAGGGTGCTATGGTTCATTAAGTATTCTACTCAGTGATGTGTCAACACTCTAGTTGTACTCTGAATAGGAAGATTACTCTACTTATCTTCTAACAACAGGAACTTCTATATTCTAGGAGAAGGCTATACTTAAGGAACTATTAGGGAAGCACATGAATCAAACATGATGCAATTGTTCGAATAGAACAGATAGGAGGAAGATGAATCATAGTCAATGTGGATGAGATCCTATACTCTAGTCCTAGGTGCAGGCTTGTTCGGTACAGTAACATAACCGAGACAATATGCTCTCGACCTGCATGGGCCACCACAAAAACATGTCACGCCCCAGTCCCAAAAATACGTAGTACTAGGACACGTAAGCATGCCAGCCGCATGGATATGGCAACTCCAATATATGGAAACCAAATCCACACGTACGCTGTATTATGAATATAAAATCCACAAGTGGTATATAATGTAATACAAGTCACAGGGTAAAATCTAATCTCATCCACCAAAATCATATAGAAATAAATAACCAGTATCTATGAAACTAGATCTCAACAGAAGTATCTAAAGAGGATAGTTGGATGGAAACAAATCCACTACCAACTCGAATGGGAAAAATAAATACAATAAGCACAACTCACTCAAACAATAAGTACCAGCTACCAATCACGGCTCGAAGAGAAGACATCCACGGAGCATCTATATCCGTCCAAATCTGTGCTCCTGCAAATACTCAAGAACAGGTACACCTGGCAGCGGACCAGGTCCTCAGAGGGACATAACAAGTATACTTAAACACATGCCAATAAAGTACTGAAAATAAACATCCATTGGGATCGCCTAACCATCTATGTGAATGCAGTTAAGAACACCTTTCCCCACAAGTGAGCTATCTGGCTGAAAACTGGGATTTGGCATGGTTCTCTTTTGAAGAGCCAGGGGCCTAAAAGGCACGTCGTCTTTTGAACGCCGGTGGCCCGCCTGATAGTACATAATATATAGTGGTCATCATGGCCCGTATCTCCAGCGGAGAATCAGGGCGTACAGGAGAAAATGTGTAAAGGAGCTCAAATGCGGTACTTGTTGTTCTCCCCACCCCATGCTCTAAGCATGTCATGTCCATGACACGATTTGGTCCATAGCCTATTCTTAGCACCCTAGCCCAATCCTGCAACCAAACAAGGACAAGGATGGGGCCACCGTACTACAATAAGCTATGTCCATAAACCTCTAATAACTGCTAAGTCTTCTAGCATGCAAAGTTTCTAACAGCAGTTATTCCTAACGCACGGCCCACACGTACAGGAGGCCAACCCCGCACGCAAGTCCGTGATCTCTATATGAGACTCACACTCGTGTAACAACTGTGTCACGGCCAATGAACCTAATGGTGCTACATGATAATGGGGTAGTCTCATGAACAAGGTCAATGCAATACATAAATAAAAATCTATCGCGACGTCACCGTCGCGAGCATTTTATATAACAGTTAAAATATATGAAAAGACAGAAAATAAATATGCATGCAACATATGGAATAAAAATAACAGTACAATGGCAAGGTATACTTGCCTGGCAAGAAAGCTGCAATGTACCAATAACCTGCTCCAAAAGTCGCGCAGAAATAATCCAACATCCTATGTACATATGAATATATACAATAAAATCATTAGTCATTACACTAGCACACACACAACAATATTTACACTGGACTCAGGGGGTACACTAGGGTGGCACTAGTCATCTAACACGGTCAATTACGCGTTGAATTACGCGGGATCATATCTTCAAGTATTGTACGAAATCGGACAGTCAACTGACGGTGTCTACGCCAGTACGTTAATGTACGCAAGGCGGACAATTCCCAAGTGTTTAGGGTCAACATGGTCAAGGTGAGTACGGGACAGTCCACGGTGTCCTAGGGTTGTACAGTCTGAATATTTAGTCCTAATTTATAAATTAGCATAGTATTTAATTACTTATAATTTATGTACATACCATATATTTATATATTCTATATATAACACCCAAATATACATACCAATTGAATATGTGTATTAAATATCTATATAAATATATATATATCAATGATTAATATACGCGTACACGTGCATATACGTACACGCATCTGGGTTCACCGACTCAGGCATGATGTCATCTAACAGCCAATAAGAAATGCTAATATCCTACTGGCATACACACCAGCACACATAAAAGAAGAAGGTGGACAGGTTCGTACCTCAGAATACGTACACGGGATCGGCTGGACGACGACGAAGAGAGGTTGACGACGATAGTGGTGATGACGAGGATGATAATTAGAATACCAATAACCTGTTCCAGAAATCGCGCAGAACAATCCAATATCCTTTAAATGTTGAATCTGCAAACGCATAGCAAGGACATCTCCAGAGGCATCCTCGTTAACAATTTCATTGTTCCTGATGAACTTAGCACGTTGTGCAAATTTTAAGGTGCTTAATGTTTCCAATGCACAACAATTAGAAGGGCTTATATTAGCAATTATAATAGTTTTGGAGTTCCCTCCCAACGAGTCCTTCAGCACCTGAGCTCTTCTGCCTCTCTGAGCCTGTCAGGTCCACAAGATTGAGCCGGGAAAAATCTATGATGAGCAACCCCTTGGGACTCCCACTTGCTTTCAATAACACAGGTAAAGACACTATGAGATCTGCTGCTTGCTCGGTTCATATTTGTGGCAGCCACCTTTTGTTTCAATACTTCCATGCTCATTGTTTGGTTCATGATCAATGGTCATTTGGATAACCTCTCCACCTTTCATAAGAACTGCTCGTGAATCACCAACATTTGCTATCCACAACTTTGTATCATTTATTAATATGGCTGTAACCGTAGTTGACCCGCCAAGTCCCAAATCTGGACTGTGAGAAAGAATTGTGTTGTCAGTCTTGTCATAAGCCTTTGAAATAGCTCGTTCTGGATGTGTCCAAAACTCTTCCTCTTTTAGTATATTGGCAAACAGATGTTTCTGTAAGTAGGCTGGCACCCTGTTGCCCAAATGTCCATCAAATACGGCAAACAAACCAAGCTCATCGACAGAACCAGAGGCAAAGCTAAGAAAATTTTCCGGTATCAGCCTCCTGTCGAACCCGGGCAGCGGAACGAAGTATCCGACGCGGCTCGCCACGATCAGTACGGCGGTCACGAACAGCCTCCGCCGTATCTCGCTCTTGAAGAACCCTTCTACAGCGTCGCCGACCACGGACCCGAGGCGAGCGAGGTCCAGGAACCTGTTCCTGAACATCGTGGGTCTCCAGCGCTCCTCCGGTGCCGCCGACGAGTCCATTCCGCCGCCCGACGTCTCCGGCAGGGTCTCGGGCCGGAAGACAGCGGCGTCGCGCGCGTCCGAGGAGCAGCGGCGTCGGTGCTCCGGTCAGGGAGGTCGATGGGGAAGGAGTACAGGATGGATGGGGAGATGGATGAAGGAGGTGGTTCATCGGGCTCCGACGAGCCATTCCGGCTTCGGCGCCGAAAAGAGGAGAAGGAAGAAGAAGAACAGGAAGATGAGAAGAGGTCGGCTAGGGTGGTTTGCGTTGGTTTGGTTTTCAATAGAAAAGGGGTGGAGAAAATTGTATATAAATACTTGTGACTAGGGTTTTGGTTGACCTAGGAGTGGGCTTGGTCAACTCCCCTTATGTTGGGCCTTGGTCTATAATCCTTGGAGTGGGTCTTGGCCTCAAATGAAGATGTTGGGCTATAAATTACCATATTTAATTGCAAGGGTAGGTTTAAAATATACGGTGTGATGTGCGCGCGTTTGCACATCCCAAAAAAATTGCGAAAAATCCACATGATAGGGAAAAATAGGTTTCTTCACGAATTGTCCAATGGCGGGGGGCACCTTAATACGTTTTTGCATAGAAGCCCTCCGACAATTGGAAAATTTGTGCAAAGGCAGAATTGGATTTAATTAATTTAAATTGAACCGCGCACGATATTCTAGAATTAATTAGGAGTACATGGGATTGAATCAGGCGGCCATAATTGTCAGGAGCGTAGAGGGGACAGTGTAGAATATTAATAAAATCTGGGTTGCACAAAACGGTCAAGGTTGTGTCTCCAATTTCGATTGGAACGCACGAGGGTACAAAATTGGAATTTATAATTAATAAATAACGTCTGCGACGTTAGTTGTGCAGCTAAAATATAGTGTCAGAGGGCAATGTTATAAGTTGCACAAGGGCCAGGAAAGTAGGCGGGCACGTCTAGGTCAATGTTGTGAAATTCGTAGATAGGCAACGGCTAGTGAGGTGCTCCAATTATCGAGCAACGGTAAGGTGCGCTACGTGTCATAATTATTCCGTAATTAAATTAAATGCCGTGTTCTAATTCAGATTGGTTCAAACTAGCCCTAATTTCACTATCTAAACCAAGTAGCCCTAATTTTGGGTGAGGGAGTTTACACAAATCTCACATTTGTGTTTGTCATCTATTGGAGTCCTGGGAATAAGATCTAAGGTCATCATTCTTTTAATGGAACCTATGTTCACATGACCTAGTCTGCCATGCCAAACATTTGAAGATTCTATATTAGAGACAATGAGAGAACAATCAGAAATTTTATTCATTGTGCTTAAAAAGAAAAGACCGTCTTTTACAAAGTATTTTCCTATAAAAGAGTCATGCTTAGAAAAAAATACTTTATTAGCCTCCATTACAATTTTGTATCCTGAGGCTACAAGAAGGGATCCACTAACTAGGTTTTTCCTGACAAACGGCACATGAAGAACATCATGAAGAGTTAAAAAAATTTCTGATGTCATCTTCAGGTTAACTTTTCCTCTTCCAATAATTTGTGCCGTTGAGCCATCTCCTAGGGTCACACCTCCTCCACTTGATTCCTGATAGTTTGAAAAATAGGAGCGATCAAACGAAACGTGAACATTAGCTCCAGAATCCAATCACCAATCATCAGAATGGTAAGAGAGGTTAATAAGGGGTTGAAAGCTTACAGACCTGAAGGAACTCGAAGAACCTTTGTGAAGCATATTCGCTTCTGGTCTAACTGAGCCCTTTCCTTTGTAGGAGGTCTGGACAGCTTCCTTCTTCCTATGATAGCAGTTGGTGGCCATATGGTTTGTTTTACCACACACAAAATAAAATCTCTTCTGATCCTGAGTCTGACTGAAGTTTCTAGGTTTTTGGTTTTGGTGATGATGGTTTTGGTGGTTAGGCTGAAAGTTTTTCTACTTCTTGAAGAAATTTTTCTTGGATTTATAAGAAAAATTAGACTTGAGTTTTCCTTGGCCTTCTACAAGGTTTACCTTAGCTTTAGATTCAGTCTTAGGCTTAGACCTCAATCTAATTTGTTCTTCGGTTCTAATTTTCTTTAGGACTTGATTGTATGTAAGATCTCCTTGTGTATGGATAAGTTCCTTAGAAATATCAGACCAAGAGAGAGGTAGCTTGTCTATTAGGCATGCTATTTTATGCTCATTGGAGAAAGATGTTCCTTTGGCTTGAATATGCCTAAGGTATTCTTGGAATTCATGGAGCTGGTCATTCATAGGCTTGTTATCTACCATGAAATACCTATTAAAGGTTGAAGAATTAAACCTTTCTATTCCGGCATCATCACAGCCGTATTCATCTTCCAAGGCTTTCCAAAGTTCTTTAGCGCTCTTGTATTCAAAAAATATATCATACAAGGATTCAGATAATGCGCTCAGAATTTTATGAAAGCAGTAAAAGTCTATCTCTTTAGGGGTTTTTGGTTTCGAGGAGGTGGACACTCCTATGTCAGACTCAGTATCATCAGAATCATTTGTGATGGGTGTGGACTCATCGATGGCAGAAATAAGTCCTAAGGTCGTGAGCCAAAATTTTATTTGACTCTGCCATCTTTTAAAGTATGAGCCATCAAACTTAGCAGATTTTGCAGTAGAGGATTCCTCCTTACCAGTCATGATTGCAGTCTGAAAAATATAAATTTATTTAATAACAATGTCTAAGATAATAGTTTAGGTGGTCTTTGCTAAACAATCTTAAAATCTTTAGTTTTTCAAGTGTTGATCAACTCAGGTTAGCTGTAGGGGCCGGTTCCCAGCTAGCGGCGGTCCGAAGACTCTTAAGTACCGTGTCGCTTAGGGCTATTTACACCCGGTTGACAGAAGGACCCTTTCGGTTTGTGTCCGAGTTTCTCTCTACTTTGAAACTTTAGATTTGAAGATTTTATTTACAATTTTTTTTTACTAAACTATTTTCTTTTGGTCCTAGATTGCTTTCAAAAATACTAAGTGATTAAAAATGAAGCAAATTGTATGTTAAAATTAAAAGTATAGTAAGCAAAATTACAATTGACAAAATTATCAAATGTGCTAACAATTTTTAAAACACTTTAAACAAATTTGCAATTTGACAGTATAGTAAGCAACTTGATAAGTAAACAAATAAATCAATTAAGGAATTGAGACAAATTGCTACAGTAACTGTTAACTTAAATTTTGTAGAAAAATTGCTAGAGTAACTATTAACAAATTGCTAGAAGTAGCTATATAAAATTTTTTTGCTAGAAGTCAAATTGCTACAGTACAAATTTCTAGAAAATAAATTGCTACAGTATTAAATAATTGGTACAGTAACAATGACTATTTGTTAGAAATAATCAATTCTTAACAAATAACTATTTAACAAACAGTATGTTAGAGTAACTATTAAACAACAGTGACAATTTGTTAGAAATAATCAATTCTTAACAAATAACTATTTAACAAACAGTATGTTAGAGTAACTATTAAACAACAGTGACTATTTGTTAGAAATAATCAATTCTAAGAAATAATCAATTCTTAACAAATAGTTAGGAAAAACAACAGTAACTATTTAAACAGTAACTATCAATTCTAACAACTCTAACTATCAACTTGAATATTTTTAATTTTTTTCTTTAGAATAAATCAACAGTAAGTATTTATCAGTAACTATTTAAATTCTAACAAATAAATTCAACTCTTAGATTGTTAGAATTATTGTTGTTTTCTTATTAAAAAATTTTTGAGTACAAAAATAAAATTAGATTGATGTTACCGGCCTCTGGGGAAGTCGTGCACGAAGCACTGCCCTAAGAGTTGATTCGGAATCTGTGTGCAGACGTTCTCGAAGCTCCTAGTGGTAAAACCTCCGCACTACCGGTATCTCGTCGCCGCACACGACTTGGAGAGAATGACCAGGACTTAGCTCTGACCAGAGCTTGGAGATGACGACGAAGAAAGGTGTACAAATCTGTTGGCAGCAATTTTTTGGAGAGAGATTTCTGATATTTTACAAAGAAAATCTGACAAATATATAATACTAATATGTAACGGTCTGAATTAATTTTTCTATTAATTTAGCCGTTACACAGGAGAAATAAAGAATGAACCTGGACACAATAACGGTTCAAAAACAATTTGTAACGGAAGAAATTAATTTCTAACGTTCAGAAAATTAAATGAAAAAGAATTTTAGGGTCCCAACCCGAACCCGAAGAGGAAATCGAATCGGCATTCGGCGCCCGCAGATGTGGGCGCGTACCCGCACCCGTTACGCGCGCCGAACCGAACCGAACCGAGCCGGGCCCAAGGGGTTCCCCACACAACAACTTAAGAGAGCAAAGAAGAGAAACTAATATATGTACATAAGAAAGCTTTGGCCCATCCGATGTGGGACTAAAGAAAGAAAGAGGAAGATTGAGCTTTTGAAAGCAAAAGCAAAACCAACAATTCTTTCAAAATTGACTATTTGTTCCTCTTTTAGAGGTGTTGCAGAAATGTCTGCGATCGAGTAAATAGCGCTACAAACGAACGTCGGAACAATTTTGTATTTGCTCAAAAATAAAATAAAAATAGAAAGCGTGGGAAAAAATGACATGCAAATGTTCAGATCGAGATTTGGAAGAGCTGCGGAATGGATTGATTCGGGAGCGGAGGTACTCCTAGCGGTTCTTCCGACAAAAACTTTCTGGCCTTTGATTATCCACCGATGTAGGATTAAATGAAGAAGTCTCGAGTTGGCCATCGACCGACCCCTCCTGTCTAGCCGAGTACAAAAGGAATGAAATGGGATTCCAGTTGCAGCTGCTACTGCTGTTTTCTTGATCTATCCTTTTGGTCAAGGAAGCTTCTCTGATGGTATGCCTTTAGGAATATCTGGTACTTTCAACCCGGTCGCCGATCAGATCTCAAAGATTGTTGGGTTGGTTTGGCTATTCATCTCTATCGAATAGGTTAATTCTCTTTCCCGTGCTATCAAGATCAGGAGAGAGGCTTTGCGCAAGAAAGAATATATCGCCTAGTCTAACTCTTAAGTCGGAACTAGAGGCGAGCGGAGTGAGCTGCGAAGTGAGGCGAGCGCAGTGAGGCGAACTAAGGAATTAAAAAATGTAATAAACTCCATTTTTTTCGTTCCACCATCGCGCGTCGGATCGGAGGGCTCGTACGGAACCTGTGCCGATCTGACGGCTGAGAGGGACGGGTCTCCCGATCAGTTCCATATATATATATATATATATATATATATATATATATATATATATATATATATATATATATTGCACATGAGATGTAGTAGTCTATTTCTATTAGTCTACATGTGATGTAGAAATGTTACGAGACATTTATCTATATTACGTCCCCTAGGATGTAGCTTAGTGGTAAAGCTACGGAACATTTATCGAGTAGGTCCGAGTCCGAACATTGAATTTCGACATCGACTAATAGATAAAAAAAAAAATTTAGATAAAAAATAAAATTATATATATATATATATATATATATATATATATATATATATATGAGGAAGAATCCACTTGTCATCCACTTGTCATACCTAGTCCGTCAAAGGTTCTAGTTTTTCCTAGATATATTTTAGTAAGCCAACTGTCTAAAAGCTTGTCGTAGGTACACAACAGTAATTTCCATCCCAGGATATTTTCACAAGATTATTCTCCAGCCACTCTCTGCCCAGGTCCACGTGCAGTGTCGCCATTTCACATGATTTACATTAAATACTCTATCTGATCTTTGGGCCGGATCCAAATATTAAGATATCCACACCAGAAGAGATTCAAAGCAAAATATGCATCTGGGTCCCTATGAAATTACTTATTATTTTTGGATTAATAGAGAAAAAAAAGAGAGTCTTTTCCCCTGCTCATAAACATTTATAACAAAATATTTAGATTCTCTAACTTCCATCGAAGTTACTTTTCTATTTTTAGTGTCCTACCTTTGTACATACAGTTGCATCATAATTTTCAATTCTAGCCAAGATTATAAGAATTAGTCAAAATTAAAAAGAAAAAAAATGATCAAACCCAAAAATTGACAAGTTATAGTAGGATGTACAAAAATAGTATTTGGCCAGAACAATTGGATTCTAATTTTTTTTTTTACTCATTTGAATATCCAAAACATTATCTACAAAATATATTTACAACTATTTATAAAAAAGGAATATAAAGACACTTAATTTTATTATAGAGATGGACAACGACTAAGGACAAGTTTGATTTTCGTTTGTAATGGTAAACGATCTACTACGGCAAATAGCATATATCAAATAGTACTTTTGTCAATGTTTGACGTTACTTCTTTCGATTTTTTGTTGTACAATAAAAACGACAAGCACGAAATAGATTAAATATTTTTTTGTCATTTAGATTTTTTTTTAAACATAAATGACAAATACTTAATTTTAAAAGGGAGCTAAACTAGCTCAAAGTGGTTGAGGTCCAAAAGGTCTAATTAGCTTTTAGATCTTGGATTTTATACCAACTTATAGTTTGACTCTTCAATATCCAATTGAAAAAATTGGATCCTGAATTTTATATTTTAATTTTTTTCATTATATCCTCATTTTCATGTGTTGGTTGCTGTCCTTGTACACATGTTCCTAATATAATAAAAAAAAAGTAAACAAAAAATAAAAATTTCAAATAAATTTAAGCGTAGCTAAAATCCCGCTAATTAACCTAATTCTAAAAGATCTATCATACTCGGGAGAATCCACATGCAATAAAGAAAGAAAGTAGGTACTAAGCCGCATAAAAGTCACAACCATGGGCTTTTCGTCCTTACCCGGCCCACCAACGAATAGAGGATAAGAAGGACGCGTGACAAGCGGTGACCACACGTCCCGGTAAGCTCACCGCCCTCTTCCTCCAGCTATAAATTAGGGTTTGGATCCCTAGAGTTTCCTCGTGCTCTCATAGAGGTGGGTTATCTTCCCCCTCTTTTCCTTTCCTCTCATTCCTTTTTCCCGCCAAATTTCTCCCTCCAATGGCCGACGTCGAGTACCGCTGCTTCGTCGGCGGACTGGCATGGGCCACCGACAACCACTCGCTCGAGAAGGCGTTCAGCTCCTTCGGCGAGATCATCGACGCAAAGGTACGGACCGCAAACTCCCGAAACCTAATTCTTCCCCCTGGTTTTGTAGATCTGATGATTTTGATCGCAAACCCTAATTTTTACTCTTAGCTATCTAGATCTGTTGAATTATGATTTGGACTATTGAAACCCTAATTCTAGAACTAGATCTATGGATATGACGGATTTCGGATCCCAAACACTAACCTTAGTTTTGTCTCTAGCTCTGTAGATCAACTGATCTGATATCTTAAAACCATAATTCTAATAGTAGATCTATAGATTTGATGGATTTTGATCCAAAACTCTCAAAACCTTATTTTGCCTCTAGCACTCTAGATCTGTTGAATTATGATTTGGACTCTTGAAACCCTAATTCTAGGACTAGATATATGGATATGACGGATTTCGGATCCAAAACCCTAACTCTAAATTTTTGCTCTAGCTCTGTAGATCAATTGATTTGATCTCTTTAAATCCTAATGCTAGATGGATTTTGATCCAAAACTCTTGCATTATTTTGCCTCTTAGTTCTATAGATCTGTTGAATTTTGATTGGTGGACTCTTAAAAGCCTAATTTCCGAGACTGGATATATGAATCTAATAGATTTTGTTTTTGTATTTTTGTATGGACAGATCATCAAT
This sequence comes from Iris macrosiphon, assembly GCA_036927795.1. Lineage (NCBI taxonomy): Eukaryota > Viridiplantae > Streptophyta > Magnoliopsida > Asparagales > Iridaceae > Iris > Iris macrosiphon. The sequence goes on from JAYESA010000006.1 coordinate 222,724,147, forward strand.
GATCCAAGACCGTAATTCTGTTGTATTTTTGTTGTATTTTGTTTTTGTATCTCTGTTGAATTTTCCTAGAGAGAATCAAATGGATTTACTCAGCTATCTAGATCTGTTGTGATTTGGACTCTTGAAACCCTAATTCTAGGACTATCTATGGATACGATGGATTTCGGATCCAAAACTCTAAATATAATTTTGGCTCTAGCTCTGCAGATCAACTGATTTGGTCACTTAAAACCCTAATCCTAGATCTATGGATCTGATGGATTTTGAGCCAAAACTCACTAAACCCTATTTTGCCTCTATATCTATAGATCTGTTGAATTTTGATTCTGTTAGAAAGCCTAATTTCTGAGACTGGATATATGGATCTAATGGATTTTGTATATTTGTATTGACAGATCATCAACGACAGGGAGACTGGTAGGTCGAGGGGGTTCGGATTCGTCACCTTCTCGAACGAGCAGTCGATGAGGGACGCAATTGAGGGAATGAACGGCCAGGACCTTGATGGGAGGAACATCACCGTCAACGAGGCCCAGTCTCGCGGATCTGGCGGCGGCGGCGGCGGCGGTGGAGGCTTCCGAAGCGGTGGCGGAGGTGGAGGGAGCTACGGCGGCGGCGGTGGCTATGGCCAGCGACGTGAGGGAGGCTACGGTGGTGGCGGTGGAGGCGGCGACGGCTACAGTCGAGGAGGAGGTGGTGGAGGTCGTTATGGCGGCGGCGGCGGCGGAGGCGGCGGAAGCTATGGCGGTGGTGGTTATGGTGGTGGATCAGAGGGTGGGTACGGAGGAGGCGGTGGTCGGTACTCGAAGGGAGGTGGGGCTTCTGATGGTAACTGGAGGAACTGAGGGAGAATTAGGGTTAGGGTTTCGTGTGTTGATCTATGTTCTATTATGGTCTGTGTTTGTTTTTGATCGTTAGGGTTACTGTTGTGGTTGATTTCGTTTTTGATCGGGCTACTGTTCTGGTTCTCTGGTTGACTTCGTTTTTGATCGGTGGTGCTGCTGTTGCTGCTGTTGCTTATGTTTGGTTGGTTACTGCTAGGTTGATGAGTATTATGTGGGGATTTCTTACTGCTGACGAGAAGGAATTAGATGGAAACTATGGGTTCTATTATACTTCTTAATAATATGTAAAATTGCCCCCTGATTTTGATGCTCTCTTCTACTCTTCAACAACAAATAATTCTTCTACTCCTAATTTTTTGTGCGCTCATGGTTCGGATCTTGGAAATGAATTTTTTATGTTTTGGTTATTTAGTTTTATGGTCAGAAATGTGAGTTTTTATTCAACATTCGAGATTTTATGATATTGTTGTTTGTTTTAATCTGATTCCAGCTGAGCTAAACAATTTGATTGTGTATCGTCGAAAGTCCAGATGCTTGCAACTAAAGTTTTGGAAGATTGTGTGGTGATTGAAATCAGAATCAATACGACTATTTTTTATTGCTTATAAAAAAATTAAGTAATTTTTACATATTTTTGTTTAGTTTGTGTTTTGTGTTTTTTTTTTCTTATTTTGGACGTCTGTCCAAGTCAAAGATCTATATACCTTTCTTTTGGAGATTCAAAAACCACTTTTTTTTAATGTTCTAATATTTGTTTGAGAGAGAACCATGAGAAGACACTGAGAAGAGATGGTAGATGATGGTTAGGGACAATTCTAAGCTCATGGAGCCTTCATACATAATATAAATTTTTTTTAAGAAACAAAAATAAAAAAAAATAAATTCTAGCCGAAGAATTGAATTTTGGATTACCAATATTCAAGTTTAACATGATAATTACTATACCATAACTATTTTGTGTTAAGAGTGGTCCATAATATTATATTAGTTCTATATTTGATATAATTATGTTGGTGTCTTTAATTTTCAGGTCATGGCCGTCACATATTGACTGGCCCATTAAACAAAAATAATTTACTTAAAATTTAGTAAGATATAAATTTTATCAAATAGAGAGACGTAAGAGTTCTACTAATTATATCCATAGTTGGTACTACAATTTTGTAGATAAATTTATTTTTAAGTTTATTTATTGATTATTTTTTGTTTTTTAATTTTATCTTAATATTTTATTGTATATATCTTATTAAAATTCTAATTAAATTTTTAATATATTTATTTTATTGTATATGTTCTTTATGCTTAATTAATAGATTTAATTCATTTAGAATTTACTTTATTTTTATACTTTTTTATTGTTATTTATTGGACAAAATAAGATATTCGAGGGTGAGGGGGAGTGTCGAGAGGGCGATTAGGGACCGAGAGAAGTGGGATAGAGCAGCTTGTAAAAAAAAAATTGGGACTTACTATATTCTAAAAAATGGGTCCCAAAGATTGTGTGGTCAAAAATTGATGTAAAAAAAAAAATGTAAAATCTAGAATTTAGAAACTTGGGTTCCAAATTGGGACTTACTATTCTACAAAATGAGTTCCTACAATTTAGAATCTAGAAATTGGGAGGTCCAACCTATAGCTTCCATGAGTGAGATAAAACCCAAAATCTAGAAATTGGAACCAGGGATGAGACTTAGTATTCTACAAAATGAGTTTTTACATTTTAAATCTAGAATGTGGAATGGGCCTTACTAATGATGCTCTAATAAAGCATGAATTGTATTTAGTAAAAAGAAAGAAAGAAAGATTAAGAGGGTAAAAAATTTATGATTAAAAACGTAGTTTTTTTGTGAAGTCATATAAAGAAGTGTTATTACAAGTAATTTTAAGGGTTATTTAGTAATCGGGTCACATATATATATATAAATTAGGATTTGGATTTCGAAACTGTCCGACATTAGACTTTGGGTCTTAAAATTACTGTTCACTAGCCTACGTGAACAGTGATTTCGAGACCCAAAATCTAATGTCGAATATTTTGGAGATCCAAACCCTAATTTTAACTATTATGTGATACCCTATTGCTAAATAATCTTAAATTTAAAGAGGTTATTATTAAATGATATAAATATTAAGAAATTTAGAGAGACAATTTATCAAGGGGCGTAGAGGCATACGGTAATTTATCAAGGAACGTCCAATGTACAAATTTTTTTAGTATATAACAATACAAGGTTGTATTTCACAGCGAAATACTAGGATAAAGGACGCTCAAGATTAATTGAGACCCGACATAAAAGGAACACAACGGTCTCTCCCTACAAATGTATAATGTCATCTAAAATAAGTGATACGGTACTTCAATAATTTTAAAATATCATTAATGTTGGAGTGGGTGGGGTCCCAACCTATGTGGAGAATATTTCGGAGTGCGACGAGTGTCATCCGTGTGTCGAAAAAGCTCGAAAAGTGCATCGAGCGCCGTGTATTGAAACCTTTATAGTAAACAGATATTATATTGGATTTTCATCTTTGACTTTAATTATATATTTATGATTGGATCTTTCATTTATTAACTTTCCATATAATTGGCCAGTTAATTTATGATTTCCATTAAATATATGATTGAATGTAATTGGATTTTTATAAATATTTTTGGCTTTCATATATAGATTTTCATATGGAAACCCTAATTTATGCAAGAATTTATATAAAGGCTCATGCAATATACAACAACATAAGAAAAAGAAAAAGAAAGGTGGCAATAGTGCCATTGCAATTTTGGAGAGGAGAAAGAAGGATTTGAGGCCGTTTCGGAGAAGGGGATCAATTTTGGGTATTTCTCATTGTCTTTTTTCTTCGTGGTTGTAATCTATTTTCTGTTCCAAAGAGTTGCAGTGATCCCTGTTGGATCGGTGAGGAGCTTAATCTCTTTACTCCATTAGTGGAGGTTCTTCAGGGTTGGACTCCGATCGTCCCGTGGTTTTTACCATCTGAGTTTTTCACGTAAAAAATTCTGTGTCTGCGATTTGTATTTGGTATTTTTTGGTTTGTGCGTTTTGCTCGATTCTCTCGCAGGTACTCTCTGGTTTGGGAAACGGTTTTCACGTTTCGTTCCCAAAAGTGTGGTATCAGAGCCATGTTCTGAAATTTCAGAAGGGTGTCAGGAGTTGACAAGCAAACCAGGGAGGAGAGATGGACGCAAAGCCGGTGCGCATGGTAAACCTGAACGGTATCAACTATCACTATAGGAAGAGCAAGATGAAGGATCTGCTATTTGTCAAGAAGCTGCACTGCCAGTATTTGCTTCCGAGAGGCCCAGTGACAAATCCGAAAAGTACTGAAAGTTTGAGTATATATAGATGTGTGGGTACATCAGACAGTTCGTTGACGGAAACGTGTACAACCACGTTGCCAGTATTGAGCACGCGAGGCACTATGGGATAAGCTGAAATCTTTATATGCGAAGAAGATCGGGGTAAATAAATTGTTCCTTATCCGGATGATGATGGGTCTGCGGTACAAAAATGGGGCATCCATTACGGATCATTTGAGTGAGTTCCAGGACATGGTTGACCAACTATCCTCGATGGAAGTCAAGTTCGACGACGAGGTTCAGGGACTATGGCTGCTGTGTACATTGCCAGACTTGTGGGAGACCGTACGAGTGTCTATGATCGCTTCTGCTCCGGAAGGCGTGGTCAGTCTGGAGTTTGCCAAGAGCGGGGTACCGAATGAAGAGATGCAGAGACGTTCTTAGGGCACTTCATCCACATCCCACTCAGAGGCACTTGTTTCAGAGAGCCGCGGAAGGGGTAAAAGCAGGGTTCCAGGCGTTGGAAGAGACAAAAGCAGGAAAAGATCCAAGGGTCAGTACGAGGACTCGGAGTGTTACCATTGTGGCAAGAAGGGTCACATCAAGCAGAACTGTTTCGCTTGGAAGAGAGAGAAGGAGGGCGACAAGGGGAAGCAGGGCAAGAACACTACAACGGCGGACTCGACACATGGAGGTGATCTGATCATTGTAGGTGATGCGGTAGTTATGAACCTTGCATGCGATGACAATTCTTGGCTGGTGGACTCAGGTGCTTCAGTGCAGGTATCTCACAATATGACACTATTTGCTACTTACACAACAGGCGACTGTGGAGTGTTGAAGATGGGCAATGGGAAGATGGGCAATGGAGATATGTCGAAGGCAGTTGCCATTGGAGATGTGCATTTGAGGACAAAGACGGGTGCAGTTCTTGTTCTGAAAGATGTTCGTCATGTCCTTGATATCCGTTTCAATCTGGTGTTGGTTGGAAGGTTGGATGACGAGGGTTTCTTCAATCTTTTCGGGAACAGTCAGTGGAAGCTATCCAGAGGTTCGATAGTGATTGTCAGAGGAAGCAATCGGTCCGGACTCTACTATATTGAAGGGAGCGCACATGGGACACATGAGGTGAACGCAACTACTGATGCGTCTACCAAGTTGTGGCACAGACGGCTCAACCATATCAGCGAGAAGGGGATGAGCTACTTGGTGAACATGAAGGTGATTCCAGGGCTAAAGTCTACAAAATTGGAGAGGTGCACGCATTGTTTGACGAAAAAGCAAAATATGATATATTTCCAAAGTCACCCAAGTTCAAGAAAGCCGGCGTTGCTCAAGTTGATTCACTCGGATGTCTGCGGTCCTCTGAAGGTAAAATTTATTGGTGGTGCTTCTTACTTTGTAACTTTTAATGATGATTGTTCCAGGAAGGTTTGGGTCTATGTCTTAAAGACCAAGGATCAGATGCTGCCCACTTTCAAGGAGTTTCAGGCCTCCGTTAAAAGGGAAACGGGCAAGAAGCTGCTATGTGTTCGGTCGGACAATGGCGACGAATATATCGGTTCCTTTGATGCATACTACAGAGAGCAAGGGATACGACACCAGAAGACTCCGCCAAAGACACCTCAGCTTAATGGTGTAGCGGAGCGGATGAACATGACGCTGATGGAGAGGGTACGGTGTTTGCTGTCAGAAGTAAACTTACCGGACAGCTATTGGGGTGAGACTCTTTACACAGCCGCTTATATTATTAATTTATCTCCTAGTGCTCCTTTGCAGGGTGATGTGCCTGACAAAGTGTGGTACGACAAAGAGCCGTCATACAATCACCTGCGAGTGTTTGGTTGCAAGGCCTTCGTGCATCTATCGAAGGATGAGAGATCCAAACTTGAGCCGAAGACGAGGCGGTGCATCTTTGTCGGTTACGGTTGAGATGAGTTTGACTATAGACTCTACGACCTAGTGGGAAGAAAGCTCTACAGAAGCAGGGACGTGGTATTCGTCGAGGATCAGACTATGACCAACACTCAGAATTTCGAGATGTCTTCTGAGGCTGAGGAATTGCCTGAGTTAGAGTCATTTCGCTTCGAGCAGTTTTCAGAGGACATCACAGAGGATCCAGTTATGGGGATCCAGTACATGAAGTTGCTCCCAACCTTGATCATCAGCCTGCTGATGGTGGTCAGGGTGATCTTCAGGAGGATAAGCATGCCGACAAGGCAGTTCCTGAGGAGGAGGCTGTTAGTATACAACCAACACCAGTGGTTCCATTGAGGAGGAGCGATAAAGAGCGTCGACCATCTACGAGATACTCACCGGGTGAGTATATACTATTGACTGACGGTGGAGAACCTAAAAGTTTCGCAGAGGCTATGGAAGATGAACACAGGCAGGAATGGATGGAGGCTATGCAGGAGGAGATGAGTTCCTTGGAGGCCAACTCTACTTATGATCTGGTACGATTGCCAAATGGCAATAAGGCTTTGAAGAATCGATGGGTGTTTAGAGTGAAGCAGACAGATGATGCTACTCACCCTCGATACAAAGCGACGCTGGTAGTTAAAGGTTACGGTCAGCGAAAAGGCGTAGATTATGATGATATCTTTTCCCTAGTCGTCAAGCAGTCGTCTATTCAGGTGGCGCTAGCATTGGCAACCTATTTCGACTTGGAGGTCGAGCAAATGGACATGAAGACGACATTCCTCTACGATATCTTTAGGGCACTGCCGATAGGAAACTTTCTTTTGGTGGTGACGAGCCGAAGCTGGTTGGGTATACCGACATCGATATGGCTGGAGATGTAGACAAGAGGCGATCGACTTCGGGCTATGTGAAGATGTTTGCTGGTGGAGCAGTATCGTGGCAGTCGCGGTTGCAAAAGTGTGTTGCCTTATCGACGACAGAGGTAGAGTACATTGCGGCGATGGAGGCTTGCAATGAGTTATTGTGGATGAAGAAGCTCTTGCAGAAAATTGGACTAAAGCAAGAGCAATATCCTTTATTTTGCGATAGTCAGAGTGCTATTCACCTTGTGAAGAACCAGACATTTCATAGCCGGTCCAAGCACATTGAGATCCGGTATCATTGGATACGGAATGTTGTGAAAAAGAAGGAAGCGGCGCTTGAGAAGATTCATACAGATGACAATGGGCCAGACACGTCACAAAGATTCTTCCAAGGAGAAAGTTTGAGTACTACAGACGTATCGTCGGGATGACGACCCACTCCACATAGTTATTAAGGGGGAGATTCATTGGAGTGGGTGTGGTTCCCAACCTATGTGGAAAATACCTCGAAGTGCGACGAGCGACATCCGTGTGTCGAAAAAGTTCAAAAAGTGCATCAAGCGCGGTGTATTGAAACATTTATGGTAAACAAATATTATATTAGATTTTTATCTTCGACTTTAATTATATATTTATGATTGGATCTTTCATTTATTAACTTTCCTTATAATTGAATTTTCAATTTATGGCAAGTTAATTTATGATTTGATTTACATTAAATATATGATTGAATGTAATTGAATTTCCATAAATATTTTTGGCTTCCATATATAGATTTTTATATGGAAACTCTAATTCATGCAAGGGTTTATATAAAGGCTCATGCAATATACAACATGAGAAAAAAAAAGAATAGAGGAAAAAAGGTGGCATGCGTACCATTGCAACTTTGGAGAGGAGAAAGAAGGATTGGAGGCCATTTCGGAGAAGGAGATTAATTAGGATATTTCTCATTGTCTTTTTTCTTCGTGGTTGTAATCTATTTTCTGTTCCAAAGAGTTGCGGTGATCCGTGTTAGATCGGTGATGAGCTTGTAGAGGGTGTAATCTCTTTATTCCATTAGTGAAGGTTCTTCAGGGTTGGACTCTGATCGTCCCGTGATTTTTTTCATCTGAATTTTTCACGTAAAAATCTCTGTGTCTACGATTTGTGTTTTGTGTTTTGTGTTTTTTGGTTTCTGCGTTTTGCTCGGTTCTCTCGCAGGTACTCTTTAGTTTGGGGAACGGTTTCCGCATTTCGTTCCCAACATTTAGTTGATGATATGAATGACAAGCAACTTCAAGAAGCGATTTACGAAGGAATGCCGAAGACAGAGACAAATGATCAAGGAGTTCCGGAGGCAAGTGTTCTTTCCTGCCAATCAATAAAAGGATAAACAAAAAAAATATAAGATATATCAAATGACTACAAATACGGCACATGTATATGTACATTAAAGTCTTAAAACTAATAAAAATGTTATTAAATTATATAAAATATAATTATCAAAAAGTTGCGAAGGCTAGGAGATATCATTAAAGAAAAACTCTAGACGAAGAAAAAACCGAAAAAATAAACCGAAATGCCACGTGCCCACGGTTTCTTCTGCAGTCTGTGTCGACGTGCTGATCACAAAATTGATACGCACGTTCTGTTGCTACGTAACCTGAAACTTTCTGTATTGAAAGTTTGTTTCAACAGTCGATCACAGTTTCCTCGATGGCGATTTAGCTTACTGGAAATTTTGGAGCACTTCAAATATGAAAAATATTACAAACTGTAAGAGAAGCAAAACAAAAACGAAACCTAGCAAGACTCAGACCGAAGTTACTGAAAGAAATAAATCTGTAGGAAAAATTTGAATTCAGACTGCAACATTAGGAAGAGGTACATATTTGCTTCCTATAAAACAGCCTGACACCTGGATATATGGTTGTTTTAATAGGAACTAGGAAGTATGATAAATTCAACACAAGTGAACTGTCTAAACCCCCTTGTCACCAAATATTAAAGTACACAATCGAGACAACACGAAAATAGCAGAGACTGGAACAAGAAGACTCGTATCAGAACAAAGATGCTGCTCAATCTGTTCACTTGTTATTTCGTGTTCTTCCCTCTAGGATCATCACAGTTCGCTGTTCCTCCTAACGACCCTCGTTTCACAAACAAATGTGAACGAATACAATTATACACTCGTAAACTTAACAGTAACAAAAAGAAGTTGGCTATTAAATGCCGCCACTAGTCTTCAGCTTTCTCCCAGGGCCTCTCGGATCAATTCAGAACTTGCCTCTCAACCTATAAACATAATCATAGTCCAGGATCAGATGCATTATGCCCATCCTAGGCTATAATTCATAGCAACCATCATACATATAAAAATGCTTACTTTTCAAATTTATATTGTTCTTACTCGTCACACATGATTTTCCTGCCTTAACCTTTTATGGTCCCTCTCGACTCGTTCTAGACGTCTCATCACCCTTGAATCATCGACATCTCGGTGCTTTGAGGATGATTTTTGATAGTTCTGGTGATCATATCCATCTTTCCCTGAGGGCTGTTTACTCGGGCTGACTGCCTTTCTCTTTCGACTGGCAAGCTCTGGAGAGTGAAACTCCCCTTCTCCAGCATTCTCAATTTCCTTCTCAGTTCCAAAATCTCCATTCTCAATGCCATGATCTTGGATCTGAGGCTCTTGCATGTACAAAGGTTTAGACAGTTTGACCTTGTCATCCTCGGGTGCTATCTCAATACCATTCTCCAGCTCCCTTTCTATGAGGTCATCGTCATCCATCACATCTATCTTTTTGGCTACCTCACCTCGTGCTTTTCTCCGTTTCTCAAGCGCAGCCTTAAACTTGTCCTTGTCAAGCTTTTTTATAGCATCCAACGGAGAGTAGACTTTTGAGCCTTCATTGTGACCAGAATTCTTATCTCTTGTTTCGGTAGTTCGGCCTGGCCCCTCAATTGAGCGTTCAGAATCATGAGTAAACCTACTAGGAAGAGATTCCGTAATATTACCTTGTTCATGGTGCCGACGATCCTTAGTCTCTCCTCCAACTTTACTAGCACCTAGTCCAATTCTTCCATCTTTCCCCCCATGGTCGTAACTTTCATTTTGAACAATTCTCTGGTTTCCAATTTGCTCATCTTTGTGAGGTTGATCTGACCCAGCTCGACTGGTTGGGTTGGCCTGGAGGACTCCATGCTGCGAAGGTGTCTCCTCAACAGCAGGTAGGGCTTTTGGAGGAGCATGATGATTGGCCCCGCTGGCGGAGGTCCCTTCGGCTTCATTTCCATGAGATGCCATTGCGCGGTTCTGTTCATATAATTCCAACATTTGATTGCTAACCTCTGCAGGCATAACATATCAACAGCTAAGTAAATATAAATTTGGATAGCTTAGAGTAAAAACAAGAATTTAGATTGTCAAACATGGTAAAAGGTTAGCTACAAAAGTATGTTGGGTTGAAACATGTTGACGATTACTAAGGAACTGAACATGACCATTCAACACCTGGTAATAGCTCAGAAGCTTATACTATCTTTTCCCCCAGAATATATTCAATAAAATTTCTTTTAATTATTAAGGGTAGCAAGAAATGAGAAAAGATACAACAAAAAAACATCTTGATTACATAATAGAGGCTGTGGATGAAGAAAAAGGAAGTTCTTGGGTAGCAAGAAAAAAAGATATAACAAACAATATCTTGAATAGATAATAATAACAGCTGTGGATGATGAAAAAAGGTTCTTTAGGATGCCTTTGGTAGCAGAGAATATAATTGAAGGAAACTGTCGGGATGTGACTTGAATCTTAACCCATATGTATGTCCCTAGTCAGTGATCCAATTAGCCAGCAACTTTGGGAGCGTTACACCATCCGACTCTCCACGATATTTACGGGTTTGTCAATGGAGATCAAGGGGGCAGCATCCCCTTGCGGGGATCCCACTGCCCGTGGATTTCATCTATATAGGAGTATGTATATAACTCCATCTGTTCTACGGTTAGGTTGTGAGATAAAATATACAGCCGTCTCCTCTAGTAGAACTCTGTTTTTCAGCTAGTGAAGAATGAAGATCGATCTGTTGCTGCCCGTAGACGTAGCCCAATTCATAGGTGAACCACGCAAACTTGCGATTGCTGTGTTTGTCTCTATTCTGTGTTTTTCTTAACAGAAAGGGCACGAAGAGAAATTCAGGCAAAATGTATATCATTATTCTTCATTTTACTGGCTTTAGATGGGAAAAGTTTCCAGTGATCGTGAAAAATGAGCATGTTCGTGTTCTCTTTTTATTAATTCAACGAGAAAAGAAGAGAGCAACTGGTTTTATCTCAATTGCTTCTCTTTTCCCTGCTCCATTTGAAATTAAACATAGTTCATCGAAAATAAAGGAAGCAAGTGTTCTTTCCTACATATCTACTAACATTCAGGTAGGTCTTGTACACTTATAAGGTTCTGAGTCTTCTGACTATTGCCAACATGTTATATTTATCCGTAGACTACTGTCAGAAATATGCTCAAGGTGTGCAGCTATATAATTGTCACATAAATATTTAAACAAAAGAAATTAAAATGGCTAAAAAATGAGGAGGATATTTTGGCAAGATGAAAAACAGGTGATAAGTTTTCTCATATGCAACTTATGAAGTTGCAGAAATAGCACAGCAGTTATTGTTAAGATCTCTTGGTGTCTAAAATGGTTTACTCTTAAAAATTTTGGCATTGAAAAAGAAGCTACAAGCCAAAGGAGTAAAAATCAATATTAGAGAATGATCGGGTGGAACTCCAATTAGAAACTCCACTTAGCAACTCCTCTCCTATTGGTCCACATAAGCAAAAATATTTGGACCCCACTAACTACTACCAAGAGAATTGGATGCAGCCGGTTTTCTTCTTACTCAAAATATAATATCTCATGGAAATATTGAATTGTAAAGCTATATTAAAAAAATATCCCTAATTTTGAAACTCACTGATTTTTTTAATCCATCGCAAAGAAGAAAACTCCACACGATGATGATTTGATCTACTGCTGCGTCTACTCCGAGCAAAGGTTCCTCTCTTGCGTCGGCTACATATAATCTCCCCTTCGCTCATGAAGGAATGACTTAGAATCGTTTATGTGATTGGTGATGGCTATTCTATGTCGGTGCCGACTCTGACAGTCCGTAAATGACAGGTTTTCCTCATTGGCCTCAACTCCAGCAAATCACCTCTTGTATGTAAAATCAACTCCCAGTGACAATGTCGGGAATCACTCATCTGCTCCGAAATTCAATTCTCAATAACAAATCGAAAATCAGTCATTTGCTTCGACTTCTGCCACTCGCTCTAGATGTTTTGCTCTCAATGGAGCTTTATTAGATATTTTAATGTTAGCTTATGACTAAAACCACTAAATAGTTCTTTTAAGGTGATTTTGATCCGACTTCATGTAGCAAGAGAGAATTGGAAATGCTTGTGTATAGTCATTGTTTCATGGAGAAACTATTAGTGAGAGAAGTGTAGGTTGTCCCCAAAAAAAATCGTATGGGATGCAAGAAAAGGATGCTATGGTCAGATTATGGGTGGTGGAGGTCAATGATGTTAAATACTACAATGGACATGGCAGAAAGTAATTCTTAGTTAGGAAGAGTCGACATGGGAGACGTAAAAGATCGGCGGATGTGAGCAGAGATTCTTGGAGCTGCAACGAGATAAGACCTCGCTTGGGGCGACGCGAGAGAGCTATTGCCCATAGGAGAACTGTAGCCACTAGGAGCCAACACTAGAGGGTCCTCGTGTAGGTTGCCAGATTAAGTGTGAATACGCGAGATAGACTGGCTCTCGTAGCCTACATAGGAAAATCTTGACAAAGCTATCACCACTTGGAGGCTATAAGAGAGACATCAATGCGCAAAGATGGCGTGAAAGTACGTCTCTCGCACAGGGATAACGTAAAAGAATGTCTCGTGAAGCTGATGCGAGAGGTTGCCAAAGATGTAGTCAAGATGCACTATGAGTCGATGCATGAGAAGATGAGTCTTCGTTGGAAGAAGCACACAACCACGAGCCGTTTAGAAGGAGAAGAAGATAGCCGATGGTTCTCTCCTCATTTTCGAAAGGTATGTTTTTATTTTATTTTATTTCTATTTTTTTCTATTAATTAATTAAAAAAAGGGCTGTATCCAATTCTATTGGTAGTAGTCACATATCATTTCTCTCGGTAATAATAAAAAAGCATAAACATATGTGGATATAAAAGGGAGGCAACAGAGATGATAACCTTCCAATTGCCTTGGGGTAACATCAAATTCTTGCCACCAGATTTTATCGCCATCAGATGGAAGCTTCACCTTCAAGAACTTTGCAGCCAAGAAGATGGCACCAGCAGCAATATGGTGGGGTTTAAATTGCAGACAGAGTGAAGTCCGTAGCCTGCATAGTCCTTTCCAATGCGTAGTAAATACACATCATTTAAATCTAAAATTGGAAAATAACTAAAATGGTAGCTTTGGCATACCCATCATTGACAAAATTCCAAGCAACTTGTGCAAGGGCATTTTGAGCAACTCCGAATTTCTTTATTGCTTCAACTAGAGGTTTATATGGATGGTGCACATTAAGATCAAAACCAAGGGTTGCTAGTACTACACGCTCCCCAAGTAAGACGAGCTCTTTCTGCTGTTCATACACTTCCTGCAGACATTGAATGATTACAATTAATATGTTACCAAAAGTAATCCTAAAAAGGATAGTTTTGTAGAACTCTTATAAAGATTGTGAAATCATGTGGAGAAGAAAGAAAACCCAAAGGAAGGTATAATCGTCACTTGTATATTATCAAGGCAATTCCGATTAAATGTTAGACCAATAGTACACTCTTTCTCAAAGACAAAATCACAGGCTATACAGCGGTCGAAATTTAGGATTCATCGGGTGAGAATATAAAAAAGAAAGGTCAGATGATAACTAACTTATAACAAAAAAGAAAATTGTTATGCTGATAAGATGACAATTAACAACAAAAGAGACTTTATCATAAATTTTCCTGGTCAGCTATTTGAATATTTTTCTTCCATTCAGTACTGTTAAGAGGCTTGCCCTTTGTAACATTACCGAATACCACATCCTTCTTTACATCCTCAATCCAAGTTAATGTAGGCCTACCCTACCTAGTTCTACAAGCTCCTTCAACTAAGATCCTCTCTCTCTCTCTTAACTGGTGCATCTATGGACTCCTTTCTAAGTGTCCAAACAACCTCAAACGATTTATTCTCATCTTATCCCCAATTGGCACTACTTCCAACTTCTCACAAATATATTGCTTCTCTTATCTGTCAACGCACTGCCACACATCCATATTAGCCTTCTTATTTTAGCTAAGCACTTTTTTGGACACGTTTACTCTGACCAGTCTTTGATAAGATAATATAAGTCATGATAAATGCTTAGTATATTGTGATATTTCGAGGAAGATTTCAATCATCTTATAGGTGTCAATCACTTAATAATTACAATTTAGCTACAACAAAGCGAGCTATAATCTTGCATATTATATATCATAAGCACGCAAACACTTTATTGAGAGAAATAATTTTGTCGATGCAACTAAAGTAATTTGAATCTAATAATAATGCAAAGTAACACAGTTTGAGCTCAAAATACAATACAGTCACAGGTTTATAAGGCAATAAGGCAATGCACCTTCTGTTTGATTCTTTGGACAGCGACAGGATCCTTTTTGTTGATAATTTCATAAGAAACAAGAATGACATCCTTCAAAGGCCGAGGACTTTCTTCAACTTTCCCCGCCAAAAACATGCAAACAGTAGCTATAGTCTGTAGATAACATTACCTTTAGATACTATGCATTTAACACAAATAAAACAATGAAAGTTCATCACAAAACTACTACTATTTTCATCTAATACAAGAGAATAGCTTTTATCAGTATGAGCTCAATCAAACTACAATAGTCTAGGAATACAGACGGATCCAGAACATAAAAAATCTCGAAAAGTAGGAAGATTATACATGAACATATCAATACAGATAAGAGAAGCAATATATTTGTTTTACTTTTAATTTCGTGCTCGAAAAGTAGGAAGATTATACATGAACATATCAATACAGTTTCCAATAAAAAACAGAAAAACAAAATGATAGATAAAAGTAAAACAAGCATGAAATTAAAGTACATGACCATGCAGCAGTCACCGCAAAGTAATATAAAGTAGCTGTGTGGCGTAGTCATCAGCTGTCTGGAATCAGTATCAAATATGCTAAAGTCAAAGCAGCAGGCATCAGATAGATACCCCACTGCAAACCTCTACTACTCTAATACTGAGTTACAAACTCAAAATTTTAAGGGAAAATAGGTCTTAGTGTATAAGCAGAAAAGTAAGAAGGGGGAAAATTACGAAATGAGAAGAAGGTTAAGTTACAGTCTAAAAATTGACACAAAAGATGATAAATGGAATGTTTAAATTCTAGAAACAAAATAACCCATGGCAACTTTTATCATGCCTATAACAACTAGATCAATATGGTAGGAATACATGAAAATGATGGTCGACTTCACAGATAGATCAAGGAGCAAACTAGAGAAACAGGAGGAGCCAATAGCAACATAACACGACAGAAACTATAGTTTAATGTCGAAGGTCATTGACACAATAAACACGATAATATTTGTGCATGCCTGCAAGAAAAGAACAAAAAATGTAATATAAGTCCAACATGTTTGACCGCTTAAAATCCATGAGTGAATAAGGTGCATAGGAAACATGCAAATAGTAGGTCGAAAAAGAAGAGAGAGAAAGAATAATACAACAATGCAAGACTACTCTCAACCTGCTTCCTTTTAACTTCTTCCAGTCCAAAATGACACTCCATGAGTATGACATCTCCATGGGTATGACGTTATGAAAACAGTAAACACCCATGATCTATGTTGCATGGACATGGATACGACATGACAACCTAAGGCGATATTTGCAGGGATACCCTAAGTAACTGGATTTCAACATTTATCCCCCAGTCATTAAATTTAGACAACACATACCAAAAGACAAGAATAACACTCCCTTTACCCGGGGGTTAGACCAGCCCTGGATGTGCAAGCAAGACAAGGGGTTTAAGGCAAGCCTCCAAAACTCGGTTTATGAATTCTACGAATACGAGTACCGAGAGTTTCATTTTGGGTAAGGATGTCCAATTTTCAATTGGATGTTGGGCTTTGCATTTCTTTAAATATATAAGAAAACTATGGAAGAATATTTTGGGTATAGTTTAGGAATTTCTAAAAAACGTAGTTTGATGTTAATTTAGGTAAATTTTACAACAACAAAGCATTTATCCCAAAATTTTGGGGTCGGCTCTTTGAATCATTTTCTTCCATTAAGCATATGCTAAGGGCCATATCCTCTATAACAATAACAAAAACCATATCCTTCTTTAAAAGTGCATTGCATGTTCGTTTAGATTAAGCTCTAGTCCTAGCGCTTCCCTTAACTGCTATCTTATTGATTTTCCTTACTCCTTTATATACTATCTTGTTGCTCCGCTTTACTAAAAATACTTATTGGTTGTGTTGTGCATGTCTAAACCATCTAACAATTGTCTCTCAACTTGTCCTCAGGTGGCGTCACCTCCAACTTTCTACGAATACCATATTGTATCCTAGCTTTTAATGCATTGTCACTCATCCATGATAGCCTTATTATTTTAGCTACACTAATTTTTTGGGCATTTTTCTTAATACTATTATTGCTCATCATTCTTAGTAACACATTTGGAATTGTCATTGAGTCATTCCTTTACTTTTGGCTTAATATGTCATAGAGATTTTAATCCAATTTTGCATAGTGAATCGTATCATCTTACATCTTCGCAGTGTTCTAAATTGCGGCCTCCGGCCGCACCAGAAACCCCCTAGGCTGTCTGTTCGGCCATGTTAGGTTTTGAAATTTCAAAAAAAAAAACAAATTTTTTTAGAAACTTACCTCGTTAGAGATTGGGCAGCGGCGGCTGGTGGTGGTGCCAGGTGGTGGTGCTAAGAGGGAGAGAGGGAGGGATGGGAGGAGAGAGGGAGGGAGGGGAGGAGAGGGGGCTGCTGCACCCCCCCCCCCCCCCCCCCCCACATATTTGTGTGTAAAAAAATAAAGGAAAATAAAAATGTGTATTACCCCAAGATTCGAACCAGAGACCCCCCCCCCCCCCCCCCAATGAGAGTGCAAGACTTATCAGTCCCCCCGCTAGCAAAATGGTCAAAGATAATTTGTGTTCTCGTTTACCATATATATAATATATATGTAAGTAACATATACATAAATAAATAAAAAATTCAGTACGGCGCCTAGGCGCTAGGCGCCCCTTTGGCGCACCGACCCCCCTAGCAAAATTTATAACATTGCATCTTCGTATATTCTCTTATAGTATAGGAAAATATCGATGGTGTTCTTTGGTTGCACGAGCTTAAACTGCATATCCAAAAGGTAGACTTATCTACATGCCAACTGGTCTCCTAGGTTTAATGGCATTACGACATGACCCTCTAATGCTCATATTAGCTACCAACATAGATGATTGATGTCAGGTCGATAGCCGGCCGTAAAACCTGTGTTAAATCATTTATGGAACTTTCTTATACTTCATAGAAACCCATCCCCATTATGATAGGAGAAGGGTTGGATGAGGATGAGATTTTACAAGACTTAATATAAGATTCAAAAAATTTAATATTGATATCATAATAGAAGAGTAAAGTTTTAAAGCTTTCCTGTCATATCATAGTTCTTAAATACAAATTAATATGCACAATCTTCTAGCATTGTATGTCTTGCCACACTTGAATTAGAAACTTTAAAGCATACGTACCTATTCGAGTACCTAGTATGTAGAAACGACAATTTCTATAAATTCATGATATCAATACGGTTATATATATATATATATATATATATATATATATATATATATATATATATATAAATTTCTTCATCATAATCAACAAATGAATTAATGAATTTTAATCAGAAACTATGTAGTTTAAGTATTAAAAGAAAGAAAGCTTGAATTCTGAAACAAGTACCAAAGTTGTATTTTAAAAAATATCCAATGACTCTAACTAAGTCTAAATTTCTTCATCATAATCATCAATTAAAATTGATGAATTTTAATCAGAAACTTTGTAGTTTTAAGTCGTAAAAGAAAGAAATCTTCAATTATGAAACAAGTACCAAAGTTGTATTTTTAAAAATATCCAATTACTCGTATTAGAAAGTACCCAAAATTAAAATTGACAATACAAGTAAATTTAATTTTCGGTAATTCTTTGGTAAGTACCCAGGAGTACCCAAGGAGTACTGGTACGCGATAAGTACACGGTACGGATACATTTTCCTAGATGGAGTATCCGTGCTTCATAAATTAGAAATGAATTCTTCCAATGCAAACTCAACTCTATAATGTAAATGTTGCTTGAACCAAAGCTTTTTATAATGATTTTGGTCCAATCTTCTAGCATTGTATTTCCTGTCACATTTGAATTAGAAATGACTTCTGTCAACCCAAACTCAACCCTACAAAATAATGCTTCTTGAAACCAAGCATTTTATAATGATTCTGGTCCATATCTGATCTGTTCTATTCTAAATGAATTATGTGCGAACCTTAGCGGTATTAAATAAATCTGGCACAAATTGAACCCATTTAAGATGAATTTGGTTAAACAAACCTTTTTAGGATGAATCAAATTCAAACCAAACCCATTAAGCATGAATTCATTCAACGCAAATTCATTTGAAATGTATTCAAATTGAAGCAATTCCATTAAAGAGAATGGTCTGAACCAATCCCACTAAAGATAATGGCATGAACCAAACCCATTCATGACTAATTTGGCACTCACCCAACTCATTTAACTTGAGTTTGTTAAAATGCAATGTACCAGAACTCTAGAGTGTTGGTGAGGATGAGGGTTATATATGTATATGCAACATGCCCCCACAGTTTGAAGACACATACCAAAACTCTAGAGTGTTGGTAAGGATGAGGGTTATATATGTTTATGCAACATTCCCCCGTAGGTTGAAGATGCATTTTATGGATTTTAGAGTTGGATTCATGAAGTGGTATAATTTCAGAGTTGGATTCGGTAGAGAGAGAATGAAGCTGTGTTGATCATAATACCATTTTAAAGGTATATCCACTGCACCAAAACTTTAGAGTTTTGGTGAGGGATGGGGTAAGAGTGTTGGGCAAACTCTAGGGCGTTTGGACAAAAAAATTCTAAGTGTGTTGGTTATATTTCTATATTCAACAGAATTTGCCTATCAGATGCACTTCAAAGTTATTTGGTACAAACCCCATACAAACCGCGGCACATTTAATCCAGCCAAACCAACTGGAACCCATCTGGTTTACACCCTCTTTAAGAGAAACTAGTTGGGTGCCTTCTAAACTCAATAGAGAAAATGCTGGTCAAGTTCCTTTCTATGCTCAACAGAGAAGAGGAAGTGCTGTCTTACTATTTCAACCTAAAAAGCAGAGACACCCCAAAATTCATGCAGTGTCTTTGTTTGTCGTGTCAGACACATGTATCAGACACTATGAAATACACTAGGACACACCAAAATAGGTGTTGAATCCGTGTTGCCGTGTATGAAATGCCCGTGTCGAATCTGTGTCCGTGCAACATAGATTTCAACCTTTAACCACCTAGACATTGATAGAACAATAAAGATTCCTTTGGTCATTGATTTGAGTAGGATCTGTTAGATATCCCCGTCCAAGTCTTCTTCCTTCTCTATTCCCCCTTTATCTGTTTTTCCTTTTGAGTCTCCCCCCTAAAACACAAAATTCACAGGTCTTCCCTCCTTTTTGATTAATTTCTAGTTGCAATCATGGCCCGCTTTGGCCAAAAGTTACTGAAAGTATATATCTGAAGCTGATACTAAGCCTAATTCACAGATACACTTTCTTTGACAAGTTTGGATCAGGATCATCAGGTATATTCAAACACAGTTTGGTATAATTGATATGTATTGGTGTTGTTCAACTTTTTGAACCTTGCTATGTTGTTCTGAGATACATGTTTAACACAACCAGATCTAATCTCACAACAAAATATAATCGCCAACAACAGGACAGGTGATGAGAGAGAGGATTTTCTGGTCGTTTTCTTTTGGTTGTCCAAAATTTAACAGCAAGGAAATATATTTTTCAAAAATAGCACTAAGAGGGAGTAAAGTGCAAAAATAAACGTTATGGGACCCTTATGAAAACAATACTGTGCTACACGCTTGTTTAAAGCATGCTTGAGGCTAGCGTCATGATTTTTCTTTTTGACACCAAGGAAGATTTCTCAGTCAGAGGAAGGTGTTGAGATTATATTTGACATAAAGGAAGCCTTTCATCAGAAAAGATATTCGCAAGAAGGTAAAAAGAAAAAGTATGAGCTAACATAAAACTACAACGCAACCTATATTAGCTAAAAGAAAGTCATCTTTACACTTGATAGAAAAAAGACTTGATATAAGAAGGGCAAGAGTATATCAGGTTATCAGATAGTGCAGGTTTAGCCTAGTAGGAAATAAGAAATGGTCCATGCAATAATTATAACTTTCTCATCCTCAAATACACAGTAGTCAATATTTCACAGATCAAAATAACTAATGAGTTACTAAAACTACATCACCAAAGGAGAGTATACTTTGCATGAAGGAACCAATACTTACCCTCCTGTCATTTTTGGCATGAGACTGACGAAGGAAAAAACGATGGCAGAAGACGATTGCTGTGGCAATTGTGACCTGAGGTCTACATTGAAAAGCATTTGCCATCATTACCTAATGCAAATAATAGAATTAATAGAATGTTTAGCCATCCCATATGCATAACATACAATGATGATCAACATATATCAAGATCACTTCTGACCAAAACGAACATCAGCAAAACAAAACAACCAGATCAAACCATCAAATTTAAATCAACAAGATAGCCACCATGGAATTCAACAAGGAAAACATATAATGGTAGAACAATTGGCTAATATCCAGCTCCCACTTTTGTCTAAAAAAACTAGCTTCAATATTACCATGTTCTATTAACTATTAACTCTATAGGAACTCGAACTCTGTGCCCAAATCCAGTTAGATTTCTTGATATAACTCTAGCTTTGTGGGTTTATCTGTGTAGAAAGAGTTAGAATTGGGTCCTTTTCTTAAAGATTCAGACCAAATCCTACCTACATAAACTCAGTGATGAGAAATTCCAATTCAAAATTATTGCAAATCTACCCAAATTCATCTTGATATTAGAATTCTTAGAAACAGAAGGAAAAAAAAGAAATGATTAGGAGCTTTGGTCCACTTCCTGCCCTTTGCCTATCTATCTATGGGCATTGCCAAACCCTACACATGGAAAGTCCATAGCCACTTAAACTACAAACCTTGTTTACTAATTTTGATCTAGCTAGAATGCTCAAAATAAAAATGTGCCTCAAAATGGTTTGAGAACACTTGCAAGAAAGAGAAATTTATACATATAGGAAATTATGATGGATACAAAAGAACTATTAGATATGAGGGCGTACATGGACATATGATGCATACCGAATAAATAATGAAGGTGGAAAGAGCTTCATATTTTCATGTCCTATAACTATAATATAACAGTACATGTTTTAAAAGAGTAGTTTTTTTTTTTCTTAGGAGTTCATCAAATACACATTTCTCTAAATGTCTTATAAATTAATCATATTTAATTCCTTTTAGGATAAACAAGATATCAAGAATTGGACGGTTGAGTTGGGAAGCATAGAATTTAATATTGTCATAAAATGATAAAAGGTGAAACACAAAAATATTCTAATATTATGTGGTAAAATATGTCAAATTGTATCAAAAAATAAATAAAGAGACTAGCAATTTCCAAAAACAATGGATTGAACTCTGGAAATAGTTGATGGTGGAACAAGGTAAGTCCAAAAGGCAAAAGGTAAGACGATGCTATTTTCTAGGCCCACCTTTTTCCACTACACCCTTGACACCTAAGAGGACAGGACTACTGTAATTTCCGTTTGGCAAGAAGATAAATCGTCTACAGGATTACTGTACTCCCTTGTATTTATCTAGTCATGATAATGAAAGGAGTGCTTGAAACCTTGCTCCCCTAATGAATGGTAAACAACTACATAACTGTAATCTTGGAACTAGTTATTAATAAAATATCTAAATAACATAATAAACATCCTGAGCAAATGATTTTCAGATTCTGATCAAGTGCTTATTTACCCTCGGAGTTCTAATAAAATATCATCACTGGCAAAAGAGGCCAAGATATCAAATTATGGAAATAACATACAAAAATATAAATATTTATATTAAAAAAGTTTCAACTGAGGAGGGAACTTACACTTTAAGTCGCATGCCCAAATCCTGCAGAAATGTGCAGTAAGACTTACGAAAATATGCTTCTTTCTTCAGATCAATGCCATCCCTTCGAGATGGAGGGTTTTCTTCAATGTCCTTTCGACTAAGATACCAAGAGGAACCTATGCGGTCACCTTCCTCTGAAAGATCATGAGAAAACCTGTAGGGGCTACTCTCCACCATTCCTTTATGTGAGGGATCCCCGTGTAATAAACCAGCCATGAATTTGGTTGCAAATACTAGACTAACAGATTAAGTCTAATCAGACTTGCCCTGTCATCTTCAACAACATGAGCAACTAGTTTCACTGTTTGCATCCACAGTTTCCTGTATGCAAAAGCAACATAATTTGTAGAGAACATACCACAGTAAAGTGTGAATAGTAATTAAAGCTAAGAGCAACTAATTTCAGCAAGCCGTGCAACTTAATAAATCCATCTGTAGCACACATAAAAGGTACTTTCTGGGCATTAATACTACATACTATAGCTACATTCAAAAAAAAAAATTATTGCTGCAAATAGTATTATAGACTTAACAGAACTATCCTTTTATTTCTTTTTCTGCTTGATTATGAGATCCTGACATCATACAACCATGTAACAACCAACTTCCGTTCAAATTAAGGGGAAATTTGTACAGGCCCCTCCAAGGTAAATAGGTTAAAGTGGCCTCTGTCAAAAGTAAGCATATTATTATACATTCAAATATATATATATATATATATATATATATATATATATAGTCATTGAATGAGCTAGGCCCCTCTCTCTCTCTTCCACCATAGATCATCCCTCCATATCCCTCTTTCCATTCTCTCCCTCATCTCTCTATACATATTCTCCACTCTCCCCAACTCATTCTCTCCCTAAACACTTTTTTACAGCTCTCTCTAGACTAGAAAAAATTGTAAAAATTATTTTCTTAAAAAAAAATTGTTAGTCAATATTGAGATCTGAACACAAGACCTCATCTCTGCACCCCTCATAAGAAAAGTATCCACCACTTGCTTGCTCTGCCTTTTGTAACAAAAAATAACTTTCATGGAATAAAAATGTGTAATATGTTAATGTTATTCGTCGTGCATCACATGTATTCGTAATATGTTTGAAACAATCAGTGTGTCATATATCTCTAGTGTATTACATATTTTCTTAATGTGTTACATATATGCGTAATTTGTTGTACTTTGGACTAACACCCTTTATGTATATTCTCTGAAAACTATAACACATTTCACATGTATGTAACAGAATTAGAATATGTGCAACACATAAAAAAAACATAAAAAAATGAACACATCAACAAAATACGAATACATCTAATACTTAATGAATAACATTAACATATTACACCTATGTATTCCATGTAATTTTTTTTTTCTAAACATGACAATCAAGTGGTTGATATCCTTTGTACATAAGGGGGGAGAAGAGAAAAGGTTTGAGATCTGGGAAGCAAGGAAGAGGTGATGGCCAGCGAATCTATGTCGGATTTGAATCCGACACGAATTCGTGTGGGATTCGAATTGTACGTTCCTGCAAGAAAATTCGTACCTAGGCCCGCGTGTTGGTATCTTATCATCGCCGTCGTTCGTCGCCATCGCTTCATTGGAAGGGATTTGAAGGCAGAAGAGGTGGGCTGGATTCGTAGATTTTTGGAAGAAAAATAACTAAATTGGTCCTCTTTATACACTAGTTAAGTTATGGGTCGAGACAGAACCCGTAACTTAAATGACATTTGGATATAACCCATAAGACAACTCGACCCGAACCCGTAACTTTAGTTAACTGACATTCAATTTAACATATAAAGCCAACCCGAAATGATCCTTATTGTGTATTAATTATTAAAGCTCCCTGCATAAACAACAAAAGAATTTTGAACTTTAAGCTAAATTGCAGAAAATATTTCAAGCTCCCATCAAATTTGCAGACACACATATATATATGGCATGTCGATCTGCGTGTTGTGTCCCAATTTCTCAAGGATGCCGTGTCGTGTCCGCATCACGACCTCATATCTGTATTGGTGCAATATTGTGTGTGTGTGTGTGTGTGTGTGTGTGTGAGAGAGAGAGAGAGGAGGGGGGGGAGTCAGATAGGAGAGAGAGAGAGAGAGAGAGAGAGAGAGAGAGAGAGAGAGAGAGAGAGAGAGACTACGGTTGAGAGAAAGATAAAGAGAGAGAGAGCATGCATTAAATGAAGACAGAGAAAGAGCGGGTGAGAGAGCATCTGGAGGAGAGCATAAGACAGAGGGCCCATCTCAATGAAGGGCAAGGTCATTTGCTATTTTTCATTTTTTTAATGTATAATAATTTGTTTACTTCTGAAAGGAGTAGCTTTTTAACAACAACTTATTCACTTGAGCTAGAGAGACCTGTAAAATCAACCCTGAAATTGAAGATACAATCCATAGTTGATTTATTATTACCATCATAAAAGTAGTTATCAGATAATGATCAATTGTAATGCTATTCTTTTTGTAGTAGTCCAAATCTAAACATCTACTATTCACATTTAAGTCTCTTTTTTATTCGCTGCTTGGAAAAGCATAAATTGCAAACTGAAACCAACTGGTTACAAAAATTAAATCTCATATGGACCTAGTGTAATGCTATCCTGTCTCATTTTTGTTCTTTTTTTTTATAGTCCAAACATCCACTAGTCACATTTAAATCTCTTTTTCATTCATTCATGTTGCTTGCAAAAGCACAAATTGGAAATTAAAACTACCTGATTACAAAAAAATGATCTCATTATGAACCAACTGTAGATAAAGGGAAAATCAATAGATTGGTACCGCTTCTTCCAGATAATTTTGGTGTATCTTGTGTTTGTTTATGTCCAGTTTTGTATTCTAGGAGACTACAATGTTGTGGAAGTCATATCATGGTTATTGACTGAGATAAGTAAAGCCTAGAACTAGTAGTAGTAGGGTTTACTTTTGTGTACTTCTGTCTAATATGAAGCTCTATGGATATCCAAACTTAATTTCTTCTAACATTGTTTCCTCACTAGAGGAAAAGGTTTTGAAACTTCCTAATCTCTATATACTATAAAGCTCTCAAACTCTTTGTACATGGTATCCTCACTAAGGAATAAAAAGAAATTAAGCTTCCTTCTTTACACAAGAATATATCAGAAATTTCCCAATTACGTATTAGTATTGGCTCAGAATATATGGTTCATATTCCTTCTTATATTCTTAAGATTTAGTGTCCACATTAAGGGAATGTGATACTTTTTTGAGGGATATCTCCAAATCTATAAGGACTTTCCTATGCAGCAACTTACATTATCCCCTTGTAGTTTTACCCATAAACTTTTCCTAAGATTATGAAAAATACAATGCTTTATGGTAATTAACTCTGGAGAATGGATGTGAAAGAAATTATATCTGACATGAAAATGTAAAAAATGCACTAATACAAGAAAAGGAAGGATAAAAGAGATGCAAATGCATGAGCAGCATGACGCCATGACCTAAGAAGTTGGACGAGAAAATTAATGTAGATGTTTTTCGACATAGGTCAAAAAATGCAATGACTAGGATGTTGGCCCAATACTAGATTTGATTTTGATAATGAAAATTATGTTATAAATGTGTCTAATTACTAACATGACCTTGTAGCAAAGACGGAAAAGCACGAAAGCCATGACAAAGCTCTAGCACAAGTAACAGATATGAAAAGCCAAGATTCAAGGGAAAAAATCAAGCTATTTGAGTCAAATTTGTAATCTTTTCTCTATTTCTGAAATGATTGGTCCTAGGCAAAAGATGTAACATAAGTACGTAAAGGCAATTGAAAGCATAGACCTAACCTTAGGAAGACCTAGAGTTGAGTCTATACCTAAACCAAACCATTCAACCTTCCCTTAAACTTATATTGGCCTATTTCCACTTGAACGGTACACTACACTGCCAGGGTACCGCCAGTGTACTATTGAATACAAAACCCAATTCAGAAGGTTTTCAGTGGCAAATTTCTTACCACACGGTATACTGGAGGTATACTACCAGTATATGCCAGTATACTGATCCTATACTGGAGGTATACTACCAGTATATGTCAGTATACTGTTGGAACTTAAAAATCTTCCAGCAAGTCGTCGTTTCACAAAAAAAAACATGCAATATGTTGTCGATATACCGGCAGTATACCGCTTGGTAAATCCTCTGTAACGACTATATTTATAGTCGTTACAGTTGCAGGGGTCTACCGGTAATATATCACTACTACAATAACGGCTCTACTTGGATATGCTATTTGAGGGATATATATATAAAAACAATATATATATATATATATATATATATATATATATATATATATATATATATATAGGCATTCATTACTCCTTTTACAACCCTTTCAAAATTAAACCTCTCCAACAAGAAGTGATTTCATTTGCTCCTACTTGTGATGGGGTAATCATCAATTTGTAATAGATATATTTATTTATTGTAAGAAGACCATCCTTCTCTTTTGTAAGAGGTTGAAGTCAACGAGTTTTTGAATCAAAGCTTGTGTGTAGAAATTTGCCTGTTCTTCCGATCAAATCTCACATTGTAACTATTTTCAAATAGTGGATTAATGTTAGATAGTGTTTTCGAAACTAGAGTCTCTCACGGAGGTACCATGATACATCGAGCGTTTAATATTGTTACTTATCTTTGCACTTTACTTTCAATTACTCACTATTTCCTTTACTTGTGCTTAATTTTTTGGAAAATCCTATTCACCCTCCTCTAGGGTTGCCTTCATAGGACTAGTATGTACTACTAGACCTCTGCAATTACTATTAAACCCATGCAATTAATTCATATGGATTTTTTGGCACCGGTAGAGTCACTAGTTTTGGTGGTAAATTATATGCATTTGTGTTAATAGACGATTCTCTAGATATACTTAGGTTCTATTTCTTACTCATAAAAGTAATACTTTTCGATATTTTATTACCTTTCGTAAAAGAGTTCAAAAGAAAAATGCTTCATGATAAATAGAATTAAAAGTGATCACGGTTGCAAATTTGGTAACGTGGATTTAAAAAAATTGTAATAAAAAGATTTTTCAATATGATTTCACTTGTCCTAGAACTCCACAACAAAATAGAGTTGTAGAAAGAAAGAATAGAACCTTAGATGCCATGACTAGTCACTAGAGTTGTTGAACAAATACAAACTTTCACAATATTTTTGGACGAAAGTCGTCAATACGGCATGCCATATACTAAACAGAGTATTAATTAGGCCCACCATTAAGAAAACCCCTTATGAATTATAGTATGGCAAGATTCCTTTAATAGAATATTTTAAAGATTTGAATGTAAATGTTGTACTTTAAAAACCAATGAGAAATTGGGTACGTTTGATGATTTTTTTTGTTGTTGTTGCTTATTCTAGACATAGTAGAGGGTTTAGAATTTTCAACAAGAGATCTCTAGTTGTAGAAGAGTATTAATGTTACCTTTGATAAATTTAACTCTTTTCCTCTTAGTGTTATTGATGATGTAGATGACTTGACTAATGGTATGAATGGCACTAGCATAAATAACAAAGAAGCACAATTTTCTACCAACAATAAAGCATCTACTTCCACGGAGGCCACCACAACCATTGAAACTCAATCGAATGGCCTACCAAAGGAATATAAATTTGTGACAAATCATCCAAAGGATCAGATTATTAGAGATCCTTCAAAGGGGGTAAGCAATCGCTTATCCACTTGGGAACATTGTGCAAATGTAGCTTAGATTACTCAAATTGAGCTTAAAATGTCAAAAGAGCCTATAATGATGAATTTTGGATACTAGTTATGCAAGAAGAGCTAAATCAATTTGAAAGAAATCAAGTTTGAAAATTAGTCCCTAGACCTAGTAATCATCTCGTAATCGTGACTAAATTGGTTTTTTCGAAATAAGCTTGATGAAAATAAGGCAGTTACACGTAACAAAACATGTCTAGTGGCACAAGGTTTTAATCAAGAAGAAAGAATTGATTATAAAGAAACATATGCACTGCTCGCACGCCTAAAATCTATTATAACACTTTGTGGTTTCGCTTCTTTTAATCATTTTAAACTTTTTCAAATTGATGTTAAAAGTGCCTTCTTAAATAGCTTTATCAAAGAGAACTTTATGTTGAGCAACCTTCCGTCTTTGAAGATTTTTTTTTATCCTCATGATTTCAAACTTCATATATCCTCATGATTTCAAACTTCTCAAAGCTCTTTATAGCATCAAATAGGCTCTTCGTATTTGGTATGAGCATCTTAATACTTTCTTGCTTAATAATGATTTTTCGAAAGAAAAAGTTTACATGACTCTTTTTATTAAATCTTTTTATCAAACAGTCTCCTCGTACTTGGTATTTACGTCTTAGTACTTTTTTGCTTGATAATGATTTTTTCAAAAGAAAAAGTTTACGCCACTCTTTTTATTAAATCTCATTGAAACACTTTGCTATTTGTCCAAGTGTATATATATAATATCATTTTCCGTTCTATTAACAAACTACTTTGTGGAGAATTTGCTAAATTTATGCATAGTGAATCTGAAATGAGAATGATGGAAGAACTTTCTTTTTTTCTTGGATTGCAAATCAAGCAAGGCAATGATGGAACGTTCATCGACCAAGCCAAATACACTCGGGATTTGCTAAAGCCTTGACATGGACAATTCAAAATCACTTGGCAATCCCATGGCTACAAAAAAAGATTGGATAAAGATAGCGAAGGTAAGGCGGTTGGCATTAGGAAAAATCGAGGTACGATAGTTATAGCTTAATTTACTTGGTCGTAAGTCATCCGAACATTATTTTTAGTGTTTGCATACATGAGTGATTTCAAGCACCCTTAAGTGTCGTTAAACGAATTTTTAGATATGTAAAAGGAACTTCAAATGTTGGCTTATGGTATCCCAAAATTTTGTTTTTAGATTTATTGGGTTACTCTGATGCAGATTTTGTTGGTTGCAAAGGAGAGGGAGCACAGGTGGTACATATAAATTTCGATAAAAATCACTTGTTTCTTGGTTTAGTAAAATTTTGCTGCCTTTTGAGTTACGAAGCCCCTACCTTACAAGTTCATGGTAAGAGCAATTATCTCCAAGCTCTCTTCTGGCTAGGATCGCTCAAGAAAATGGAGATCCTGCTTGAAGACCTTATACGTTTCATCTGTATTGAAGACGAAGCGAGAAGTCAAATCAAAGTGGACACACTGTCCAAGAAGTTTGTCAAGGCAAACATGGTGCAATCTGGAGATTCAAAGGAAAAGCAGAAGGCTTCCTACAACAACAAAAAGAATGACTTTAACCATCTGAAAGTGAAATCAGCTTCTTTCATGCCCAAGTCTAGCAACGATGGGACTTGCTTCAACTGTGACAAGAAATGCCACTTCAAGAAGGACTGCATATCCAAGCCTAAACACAATAAGAGCAAGGTGAGCTTAATTTGGTTGCTATGATTGCTCAGGTTGACTCATCTGGCGTAGACATGGATTGATGGGTGGACACGGGTGCATCTTGTCACATGTGTTCTAAAAAGTAATTTTTTATTAGTTATGAACCTACTTCTAAGAAGGTTTCAATGGCGAACAAATTTCAAGCTGGAGTTCTGGAGTTCAATAGCGAACAAATCTCAAGCTGATTTCTGGAGATCAGGTTGGTGCTATGTTATATTAAGCGTGAGGCAAGACGAGGCGACGAAGTTGATGCCTCGCTTAAGTGTCGCTTAGCTAGCGCTTAGTTAGCACTTCACCCATTTTTTTCTACGGAGCCTCCTACATGTAAAATATTCTATATAAACATAAATTTCAATATTTTTTCATACAATCCTACTAGTATATGCATGAATAACAATACCAATTATCAATCAAGCAAAGTAACAATATAAATACTAGAATCAATATACAAAGTCATCAAAATACCATGGTCAAAATAGTCAACAAGCTACACAATGCATACATACTACATAGTCATCAAAATACCATCAAACATAAAAGCTAAGTTTCCAAAGTTCCTACCTAAAGTTTTTCAACTATGTAAATAACCTCTAGATATCTATATTTTTTTGTTAGTTTTTTTTAACAAGACATTTTTTTCAGCGCCTAACACTAGGCGAGGCGTTATTAAGCGTCGCTTAAGCGCGCCTAAGCGATGATCGCTTTTCTGAGACGAGATTTTCCTAAGCGAGGCGTCCAACTTCCAGTATTCGCTTAAGCGCGCTTTTCACAACATAGGGTTGGTGGTGATAAAACTGACTTCGGAAAAGTCACTTATCCTGAAAAACGTGAAACATGTTCCTGTTATTGCCAAGAACATGATCCCTGGGAGGCAGCTGTGCAACGCATGCTTGAGAATGGACATCAATGCAAGCCATATAGTGAGGTCCAACAAAGGAGCATACTTCGATAAAGCTTTTTTGTACCGAAGGAATGTTTAAATTGCAAGTTGTAACTTCAGCTGAATGTATTAATGAAGTGTTTGTTTCTAGTTACTCTCTTGAGTTATGGCACAATAGACTATGACATGTTCATTGTAAGAGAATTAACAAGATATCTAGTATAGGACTTATCTCCAAATGTAGGGGTAAGAAAGTGGAGAAATATGAAGTCTGTGTGCAGACTAAAATTGTAAGAAAATCGTACAGACGGATGAACCGAAGTACAGATCTTCTGGAGTTTGTGCACTCATATATATGACTTTAACCACTTCTCCATAAAGGCCGAGATGAAGTATTTTCTTATATTCATCGACGACTTCTCGAAATACGCATTCATCTATCTTTTCAAATCGAAAGATTAAGCGTTCGAAAAGTTCAAAGACTTTAAGGCTGAAGTTGAACGTCAAACGAGACAACTCAACAGATTCAGAAGCGATCAAGGTGAAGAGTATCATTCTCTTGAAGTCGTATCGTTCTGCAAAGAACGTGAAATTGTCAATGAACGACTATTCTGTATTCCCCTCAATCTAATGGAGTAACATAAAGGAACCAAACGTTGACGAAGATGATGCACTCTATGTTGTTGACAGTCGATCTTCCAAACTACTTCTGGAGAGAAGTTACGCTAGTGGCCACTTTTATTCTCAATAGAATATCGTTTGCATAGTCAAATATTACTCTTCATGAACTCTCGTTCAAAATAAGACCCAACTTGAATGACATTCGAGTGTGACAGTGTCTAGCTTATGTAAAACTTTTTAACATCACTATTCAGAAGTTGGGAGCAAGGACTACGAAGACTATATTCCTGGATTATATCGAGAAGA
Organism: Iris macrosiphon; assembly: GCA_036927795.1. NCBI lineage: Eukaryota > Viridiplantae > Streptophyta > Magnoliopsida > Asparagales > Iridaceae > Iris > Iris macrosiphon. The sequence continues at coordinate 222,755,771 of JAYESA010000006.1, forward strand.
GTGATGCTCGTAGGTTCCTTGATCTTAGTAAAGTTTGGATATAAGAGAAAGAAAAGAAGATGAGAAGAGATAATATGAGAAAAGAGAGTGCAAGGACTTAATCCCTAGGTTGCACCTCATGTATATGAATATTAATACGCATGATGATAAATACACCTATAGTTATTTCATTGTACCAACATAAGATAAATAATAATAACTCCCTCCCTCCCTCAAGTGGAACATAAAGATCAGACATGTCCAACTTGTTACATAAATCAAAAAATGAATCACGAACAAGTAGTCAGATGAGAATATTATCTAACTGATCCTCAGACCGAACATATTGAGTGACAATCTGTTTCTTCAACAACAAATCATGAACAAAATGACAATCCACCTCGATATGCTTAGTGCGCTCATGAAACACTGAGTTATTTGCAATGAAAATTGTTGATTTGTTGTCACAATACATCTCCATTGATATAAACCATAATCTCCATTTCATGAAGAAGAGATTGCACCCACATCATTCAGAAGTTGTATGAGTCATCGCACTCAGCCTCTGCACTAAAACGAGCCACAACATTTTGCTTCTTACTATGCCACGTCACAAGATTGTTACCCACAAATGTACAATAGCTAGAAGTAGACCTCATATCACCGCGACTGCTTGTCCAATCAGCATCAATGAACACCGTCACTGTGAGCAACTGGAAGGTTTATACAACAAACCATTTCTAGGTGAACCCTTCAAGTATCGTAGAATACAAGAAATAGCCTCCCAATATGATTGTCGAGGAGCATGCATAAACTGACTAACTACTCCAACTGCATAGGTAAAATCTTGTCGTGTAAAAGCAAGATATATACAAGTTTTCCAATCAGTCGTCTGTAATGTCCAACATCCTCAAATAACTCTCCCATGTTATATCAAACTTGTCATGATAATCCATAGGAGTCTCAACTAGCCGACACTCCTACATCACAGTCACTGAGAGCAAGTCTAAAACATACTTGCGCTGCGACAGATACATACCCTTCTTAGATCGAGAACCTCGATTCCAAAAAAATATCAAAAAAGACCCAAATCCTTAATATGAAATTGACGACTAAGATAGGGCATTCAAGTCTACAATTCCAACATGATCACCCCGGTTATAATGATATTATCAACATAAAGAATAAACACGATAACACCTGCTGAGAAAGAATGACAAAATACTGAATGATCTGATATGGTGCACCAAAATTCATACTGAACGAGAACTGAACTTATCAAATCAAGTTCGAGGTGACTATTTCAGCCCATATAATGCTTTCTTCAAACAACATACGAGTTTTCCACTTCCAGCCACAACATACCCCGGTGGTTGATCCATATAAACCTCATCTTGCAAGTCATCGTGTAAGAAAGTATTATTTATGTCCAACTGATACATAGGTCATTGACGATAACTTCCACAGACATAAGAATACGAATTGAATTCAGTTGAGCCACTAGAGAGAAAGTCTTTATATAATCCACACCATGTCTTAGTATACCCTTTTGCAACCAACCGTGCCTTTAGGCGCTCAACTGAACCATCCGGATGATACTTTACGGCATACACCCATCTACAACCCATTATTTGCTTTCCAACAGAAAATGATGTAAGCTCCCAAGTTTGACTTTGATGTAAAGCACGCATCTCCTCATTCATTGTATTTTTTCAACCAGAAGATGACATAGCCTGCTTATAAATTTTGGAAATAAAAACGGAAGACAATGAAACAACAAATGCATAAAAAGATAAAGTATGGTGTAAGAAAACATAATTAGAGATGGAACGTTTTTTCTTTGTGGTACATATGTGTTTTCTTTTTCTAAGAGCAATAAAAATATCACCTGGATCTGTGGTGATGGGAGCATAAACCGTAAGTACGGAAGTTGATTAGTTGAGAGCTGAATTCTGCAGAACCACTGACATGTTCTTAGATCTTTGATAAATCTGTAAAAGAGGAATAAAGACATTGATTCAAGAATGACCAAAAGTGGAAGATACCAAATATGATAAAAATGGAATAAAACGGTCTCCTAAGAAAAGAAAGGGGTGGACTAAAAAAAGTAACATATGCACTGAAATAATACTTACGTAACTGTGGATTATAATAACAATATCCTTTTTGAGTACGAGGATAACCAAGAAAGATACACTTCAGAGATCGATGAGCTAACTTGTCTCGATTATGTTCCAAGTTGTGAACAAAAGCGACACACCCAAACACTCGAGGAGATAAAGAAAAAGGAGTGACAACTAGATGTAACATAAGGAATGGAACTTGGTTACTTAATATAGATGATGGGATCGATTAATTAGATAACATGCAGTAAGAACGACATATGTTCAATACTGTTTAGGGACATACATATTAAACATGAGAGTTCAAGCCATACCTAAAATGTGTCGATGTTTACGTTCGGCTATATCATTTTACTGAGAGATGTAGACACAACTGGTTTGATGAATTATGCCACAATCGGTACAGAAAGTGTTCACAGAAGATTTAAGTATACTACAAAGCATTATCAGAGCGTAAAATTTTGATGCGTTTATCAAACTGAACATAGACTTCATTATAAAAGATGGATAACACATTTGGAAACTCGTATCTTTCTTTCATTAAATAACACCAAGTCATTCTGGAATAATCATCAACAAAAATAACAACATACTGAAATTCTTTCGAACTTTTGACTCTAGAAAGACCCCAAATATCAAAATGAACAAGTTCAAAGCTGCAACTGAGGCCAAGGTTCTAAGACCTCCGAGAAATATGTATTTTTGTTACCCATTTCTTGAGAATTTTCCTTTGAGGAAGTAGGCCCCGAAGGGCTCTAGAGACTCGAACTCATACTTAGACTAGGACGAAGGACGTAAAGTGGCGTTTTAATGGCGCACTTTGCACTTTGCACATGCGCATCGAACGCGAGAAGGTGCTTTTGCGCGTAATTGCACCATTCTACGCTTGTTTTCGTATGGGTTCTGCGACGGCGCCCTAGGGCAGCGGGGGACGTGTGTCGTACTGGACTGTGATTCCGCGAGGAGACTGCTCGCGAAACTTAGTTTCGCATGAGGAGTTAGCTCCCGTGGAACTATAGTTCGCGTGCAAGGTAGTCAAAGGCACAAGGCACACTCGAGGTGCAAAAGGTCCATATTGCCCAAGGAGCAATGCGCAATTAAGGCGCGCGCCCGAGCAAAGCAATACGCAAATATAAAAAATAATAAAAATATACATAGATAAATAAATAAATTAGTAATGTAAGAAATAAAACCAAATAACATATTAAAACCAACAAAAATACTTTAAAAGATAACCAAGCTGACCAACAATAGCAATCAACATAACTAACAAGAGTTTGTATTATCTCTATCATGCTTTTAATAAATTTTAGTTTTTCGAGTTCAACTGTAATCAACTACTTGTATGAAGTAAGGATTATCTCCATGTCTCAATTTTTTTTGTATAAATAAAAAATACTACGCGCACCTAGGCGTGCCTTTTCTTGGTTACGCCTTACAGAAAGGCGTACCTAAGGCGTACCTTGGGTGCGCCTGGAGAAAAGCGCCTTGCCTAATGAGGTGCGAGGCACGCCTTTGACTACCATGTTCGTGCGGAACCGTGGTTCATGCGAAACGGTTGTTCGACTGCTTCATGGGCGTAACTAACCACTTAGTGGGAATTACTGCTATAATCGCCCACTTAATTGAGAATTAGGATCCATTTGGATAGGTTTTCTGAAATTTGGTTCTGAGAACAGTTTTCAAAGCTGTTATAAAAAAATTTGTGTATACAGATTATGACCTTGAGTTTGCTTACTTTCATCTGAAAAATAGTTTTAAGAAACAAAAGTTAAAAATTATGTTTGGTAAAATAGTTTTAAGAAACAAAAGTTAAAAATTATGTTTGGTAAAATAATTTTTAAATAATTTTTTATAAAATATTTGTAGTTGTGTTAAAAAAATTGTAAAAAAATAAAAAATATTCCATGTTACGATATTCCCCTTGGGCATATCTTCGAACACCTTGAAGTAGGGGTGAGCATTATTTGGTTTGGACTGAAAACCGAACCGGATGGGATCCGGTTCGATTTAAAAAAGATTTGGTTCGGTTTCGGTTTTGAAAATACTAAAATTTCTTATTCGGTTTTTAGGTTTCGGTCCAAAACCGAAAACCGAATAAGTTTTATGCAATTATGTAAATATCCTAATTCTATACATATTTTGTGATATATATATATATATATATATATGAAAATAATAATTCTATGTATATGTTTTGAAGCCCAATTTTGGGCACAACTTTGAAATACTACAAATATGTGTATAAAATTATAATTTTTAATATGATTTAACCACGATCTCAACTTTGGATCCGATCCATTAAACAATAGCAATAGTCCAACCGAATAAACCAAATAGCTTATTCGGTTCGATTCAGTTTCGATTTTAGCTAATTTGGATTCAGTTTCAGTTTTGGATTCATAGAATTTCGGTTAATTTGGTTTTGACTATTTCGATTCGGTTTAAAACGAATAGATCGAATGATCCCCCCTACCTTGAAGGCAGCGACGAGGATCGAGTAGGTCCGGTTGTTTGGGGGTGACCCATTGTTCCTCATATCGTGGACGACACGGAGCGCATCGGGGAGAAGCGCCCCCCTGTAGAGGCCCTTAATGAGGGTGTTAAAGAAGATGACGGTCATTGCAGGTGCTCGGTCAGGTCTGTTACTGTGGGTTGTGGCGGATGTCAGCAAGGTGAGGGCTGAATTGGTGGTCTTCCAGAGGATCGGGTTCAGACGGAGGTCGAGTTGGAGAAGTCTGGACAATAGGGGGTCGAGAGGTTGCGGTGGAGGTCGACAATGGTGAGCGGTGTTATTGGACTGTTGTGGGAAGGAAGCCGGGTTGGAACAGGAGATCTGCAGTGAGCAGGGTCTTAAAATGGTTTGGAGGTAGTCGAGGAACGGGGGGGTCGAGGAGCGGTCGTGGTGGCGCCGCCGAGAAACCACCCATCCCTTCCTTCGTTTCTTCTCTTTATAGAAGTGGACTCTTGAGAAAAATAGTGATGCTGAAAAAATAGCTTAGAAAGGTGGAGAGGCGGAGAGACGAAGAGAGAGAGAAAGAGAGATGATGAGAGTACCGAAAGAGAGGGAGGGTCGTTAGACTTTGAGAAAAGTGTTGAGAAAAGAGATTTTTTTTTGGTTTTTTGAAAACATAGTTTAAACACTCTCCTAAAAAAAATTGAAAGAAGGTTTTGGGGGTTGGGTTGCCAAACGTAGTTTTGTAGGTTTTTGAGTTTAAACTCAAAATAGTGAAAAATAAAGGCTCACTAAACAGACCCTTAGTCTCAGGATTTATTGTCCATTATAGGTAGTAGGCTGCTAGGGGTTGGCTCTTCTATATAATCTCAAATATTTCTCTTTTAGAGAGGAGACTTAGAGATTATAAGCTACGAGAGGAGAGTTAGCTACAGTTTTTGGAGGCAACAAAGTTTTGTCCGTATTGTCCGAATTTTGTCCTTGCAAGGGTGACGAAGGAGCGTTCCAGAAGCTCATCTATTCGAACTTGCCGGTTACTGGGAGCAAGTCGACGGAAAGGGTCGAATCTTGCTTTGAACACCAGTGATCTTTATCACCCCATTCATCTCTGTATTTCTATCATTCTTGTTGTAGCAATTCTGTTGAAATTTTTTAAGTCTTGCATTTTCAAAAGCTTGTAATCTTTCATTTGTTAAATGTTGTACTTTACATTTTTAGTATTTTTGTACGACCTTTGTAACCAGAAAACAACACCAATAACAAAAAAAATTCCTAAACCCCTAAAAGAGTATAATTAACCCTAATCCATCAACAAGCCCAAATTTCTCTACAGAAAGTTTAATTCAATGGTCAGAAACTCAATTCAATACTCTCTTCGCTCATCGTTATACGAAAACTAGGAGATCGGGATGGGGAAGAAGTGAAACCCTAATTTTCTCGGAAACGGAATGGAGAAATGAGCGGCGAAACTCTTACTTTCCTGCACGGGATTCGGAAACAGAAACAAAATTGAAGAATTGGGAACGTACCTCTCGGGGAGATATTCGGATTGGAATATCCGAAAATCAAAAACCCTAGCAGAGAGAGGGCGGAGAAGCGAAACCCTAAAAACAAAAAAACGAAAAAACAGAGAATATCGAGAGCTTCCGCGGGATTGCGGAAACAAAGAAAGAGACGAGCTTTGTCGCATACCCTTTCCTTTAAGGGATTTTTAGTTTTCAGGCAAATATCGCCTTCACTTGGTTTCCACGTGACCAGCAACCGGCTGGACATGTTGGTAGGGGTGAGCAATTTGCAGTTTTTAACTTTTTAACCAAAAATCGAACTAGACCAACAACAAAATTTGGTTCGATTTTTTTTGACAAATTCTATAGACATTTCATTTTTTTGCTTAGAACAGTCCAATTTTTTTAATTTATTTACAAGTTTGTCATCTAAATTTTTTGCTTGAGGGCAGCCTAAACCCTCATATAAAAGCCGATGACTTTTATTTTTCAACCCAATTTTTCTTTTTCAGGAAGGACTGTCAACATTGTTACAGTCCTAAATAATTAGGACTGGAAACAAATTTGACAGTCCTGCCAATATGAAGAACTGTCAACATTGTTACAGTCATAATTATTTAGGACTCTCACAATGTTTGAAGGACTATTAACTTTGTGACAGTCCTAAATAATTAGGACTGTAAAAAAAAATTTGACAGTCCTTCCTATTGGAAGGACTCAATTTTGTTTACAATCCTAACGAGGAGGAAAATAAGAAGAAGAATAAGCAGCAGCAGGGGCGGCGGCGCGGGGGCAACGCGAGGCGGAGGTGCAGGGTGCGGGGCGGAGGCGCACGGGGTGGGGAGGCTGTGCGCGACGGAGGCGTGGGGTGCGGGCGCGTGCGGGGTGCGCGCGACGGAGGCAGATGTGCGGGGCGGACGGGTGTGGGGGCTGCGCGTTTCTGATGCACCCGACTGATGCGCGCGAGGGTGGGTCGGCGCCGGAGCCGGCAACAGCAACAACAACAGCCCCCCGCACCCCGCGCGCCTCCGCCTCCTCTCCCGTCTTCCGCCGTCGCCTCCCCCTCCTTCTCCTCCAGCGGTTGGGATTGGAATTAGGGTTTGGGAGGTTTGGATGGGAGGTTGGGCTGTCCTGAGTAAATTTTGGTCTGACCTAAGTAAAAGTTACAAAAATTTGGGTTGTCCTGAAGTAATGGGTTGTTCTAAATAAGTATTGTAGTGCCTATAGAATTTGCCTTTTTATTAAGAAAAACTATACTTTTGGTCATTGAGTGTTATACCGACCAAAATTTTAGTTGCTTAAAGATATTTTTCAAAAATTTAGTCACTTAATGTTTGTCCGATCAAAGTTTTAGTCACTCAAAAAAAATTCAAAATATTTAGAACATCATAATTTTTTTGGAATATTCTGGAGATTTTTTGACAGTTATGGAGAATTTTTTGTAATTTTTCTATCATTTTTTGATATTTTTTTATAGTTTTCTAAGTTTTTTTTAATTTCAAATACCAAAACAATGCCATTTCTAGGATCGAAAATTTTGAAGAAAAAAACAAAAAAAATACACGTGGATGTGTCACGTCATATTTAACAACTGTCATTACTCATAATGTGCCATGTCAGCAAAAACTGTTAACAAACAACAGTTTAAAAGAGTGACCAGTTTTTTGGACGATACAACTAAATTTTTGAAAAAATATCTTTGAGTGATTAAACTTTGGTTGGGCAAACTATAAGTGACTAAATTTTTGAAAAATATCTTTGAGTGATTAAAACTTTGGTCTGACAAACATTCAATGACCAAAAGTATAGTTTTTCCATTTTTATTAGAGAAAATTTGAGTTGCACCCCACTTTATTTAACCATATTCAAGGTGCACCCCACTGCTTTACCATAATGTACAATACCCTCCCCCCCCTCTTTCCTCAAAAAATAACGGTCAACTCTGTTGATCGTTAATTTTTGACCGAAATACCCCTAGCAAATCATCATTATTACTAGTCCTCCCTCCTTAGCTTGAAAAGAGGGAACGGGTATTTCGGCCCATTAGTTTTTTACAGAAGTGGAGATTATTGTACATTATGGTAAAGCGGTGGGGTGCACCTTTAATATAGTTAAATAAGGCTTTTGATAAGGGCACTACGCATTTTACTTGGAGCTAGTCCATTGAAAATTTACCAAAAATTACAAGTTTGCCATCCTAAAAGTTACTTGGGGCTAGCCCAAATTTTTATCATTGATAATTACAAGTTTGCAACTCCCAAAATTCACTCAGGACTGTTATAATCAGGACTGTCAAAATTTTGACAGTCCTACCACTTGGAAGGACTGTCAAAATTTTGACAGTCCTACAAATTGTTAGGACTGTCATAATTTTGATAGTCCCACAAGCTATGTGGACTGTCAAAATTTTGATAGTCCTAATTTTAACCCACTGAAAAATTTATATAAAACTAGGACTGTCAGGATTTTGACAGTCCCACAAACAATGAGGACTGTCAAAATTTTGACAGTCCTCATTTTAATTGTCAGGATTTTTGTTTTTTTCTATTTAGTTAGTTTTGGATTTTAATTTTTTTTATTTAGTTTAACATCAAAAATAAAATATGTTAACATTGAACCCAAAAAAAAAAAATCTACCGTACGAATATTACGTCTGCCGTCGATCAGACTTTGAACGGCCATAACTATTTGTTTTTAAATCGTTTTTCGTTACACAATAGGTCGATTTGTATGTTTTCGACGAGAGTAACACAATTTGTGTAGAGAGAATTTTCATCCGAAGTAAGACGTACATATTACAGGCAAAAAATTTAAAATATAAAATTTTAAAGTATCATAACTTTTGACTGGGAGATCGAAACAAGGTCCAGTTTGTGCCAAAATGACCGTGTGGAAAAGTACTTCGGGATAAACGTTTCATCGTTTGACGGACTTCTCAAATTTTTTGAATCGCAAAAAAACGATGTTTCGACCTCCAAATTTTACTTTTGGTAATTTTTTTTTACAAAATATTTAATGTACCAATAATAAATTTACTATTTTAAATAAGAATACTTTAACAAATTTTAAGGATAGAAATTTGGGATATTTTGAAATTTTGATACATAACGACAACTGAGTTAATTTATTTTAATTTTTTGTTAATTTTGAAATTTCGATACAGTAAATTTACTGTTAATTTATTTTAATTTTATTTCGTTAAAATATATTTTATTAAATAAAACAGAAAATTAACAAAATAAATTGTCCACCCCACCAATTAACAAAATAAATTAACAGAAATTTTTTTTTAGGACTGTCAAAATTTTGACAGTCCTACCAATTGGAAGGACTGTCAAAATTTTGACAGTCCTAAAAATTTAACATATATTTTTAGGACTGACAGTCCTTCTAATTGGTAGGACTGTCAAAATTTTGACAGTCCTAAAAATCAACATATATGTCAAATTTTGACAATCAAAATTTTTAGATCATGATTTTTAGACTGTCAATGACAAAAAATTTAGGACTGTCAAATTTTTAGATCATGATTTTTAGACTGTCAATGTCAAAAAATTTAGGACTGTCAAAATTTTGACAGTCCGTCCAATTGGAAGGACTGTCAAAATTTTGACAGTCCTAAAAATTCAACATATATTTTTAGGACTGTCAAACTTTTGACAGTCCTACCAATTATTTTTAGGACTGTCAAAATTTTGACACTACTTCCAATTGGTAGGACTGTCAAAATTTTGACAGTCCTAAAAATCAACATATATGTCAAATTTTGACAGTTCTTCTATTTTTTTCTTTTTCTTTTTTGGTTTCCTGTGTGCTGTTATTTTTTTTTGTCATTGTGTTATTATTCATGTCTTCCGGCGGCGGAGTGGAGGACCTGGTGGTAGCGGCGGAGGAAGGAGGGGAGGGAGGAGCGGCGGACGTCGAGGGTGCCGAGGTAGTCGAGCACCGAAAGGGGATACGAGACGGAGGAACGGGAGAGGAAGGAGGCGGCGGGAGGCGGGGAGGAGGCAGAGGCAGAGGCGGCGACGGCGACGGGAGGCGTCGATGGGAGGCTGCGGTGGAGGACGGGGGAGGAGGCGGAGGAGGAGGGCTCCGACAAGAAATGAAGGAGGGAGGAAACTCCGGTGGAGATTAGGGGAATTTGGGCTAGTATGAGTAAACTATTGGGCTACTATGAGTAAACTTTGTTCATTAATGGGCTAGCCCCAATCCTAGGCTAGCCCTTAGTAAAGTTTGCAGTGCCCTTATAATTTGCCTTAAATAAGGTGGGGTGCAACTCAAATTTTCTCTTTTTATTATAACAGTTCAATTTTATATTTTATATTTTATATTTCATATTTTATATTTAAAATAATTTGGTTATCAGACCGGGTTTTGGATTTGAATTTTGATTTCCGACCCAAATTGAAATCGAATTATTATTTGTGTATTTACTTTTATACCCTTCACTCTATATTAAAAAAACTAAACTTAAAACACATTCTCTCAGGTCTCCTCTTTTCTACCGCCTTTTCCTCTCTCGAAGGAAGAAATCTCCTCCACGTCAGACTCTCCACATAGCTTCTTGTCTCATGTCGACCCGACCGCATGGTACCAAGCCGCATGGGCACCTGGCCGCATGTGTTGTGCTCTTGGCAGCATGGCAACTGGCCGCATGCGCTCCTGACCGTATGGCAACTTGACGCATGCGTCCGACGCAAAGCGACCGAGCTAGCAACTCGCTCATAAAAGTGCAAAGTGTGCCAACAAAGTGCCACTTTGCGTCCTTGAGCCCGAGTCCGAGTTGCTTCGGAACTTAGCTACTAAGGAAAACTTCCCAAAAGTGGTGACAAAATTAAGATTGTCATAAAGAATTTCACACTTAATCCCTCTAGGAAAGTCAACCCACATGGACCACCACTCCATATGCATATACCAATACTAAGCAAAGCTATATATTAAGATATACACATCGGTGGTTTTCGACGTGGGACTAAAACTTCCGAAGCAAAGTGAAAACACCAACATTAATTTGATGCGTCTTTTGTTAGAATAAATTTTACATGCTAGCAAGGTATTAACATAAAATTATAGCAAGTTATTAACTGAATCTTCTATGTTAGAATAATATTTAGTATTAACTGAATATTCTCTATTTTCGATTATGTTATTGGGATTCAACAAGCAGGCAAAATTAATAACAAAAAAAGAAGCAAACAATTATATTTTTTGCCGTTTGTTAATTAGATTTGTCTTTTGGTAGGATGGTCGATTATTTGTCTTCTATTATTATTTTTTTTTTCTAAATGAACCATTTCCATTAATTAGGAGAAGGACAAAGTTTACCCATATCATTAACTGATATGAGTTGAGATACAGTAAGGAAGAAGATGATGAATCATAACATTAGGTACATGATTTGATAAAAGAGAATGTGCAGGAGCCACTTTGTTAGCATCTCTATGGACAAAGTTGAATGAAGGCCCCTTGTCGAGGTGTCCTTCTTCAATTACGTGTCGAGCTTTCCACATGATATCCAGTTCTTTGCAGTTGATTGCATCCAGCAATGGTTTGCAGTCGCCTTCAGTTACAACATCAGAAACGTTTTGCCGCCGACAGAGCTTTAGAGCCAGAGTCAAAGCCAGTCCCTCCGCAATTTCGTCTAGTCGAGATTGCTCCATGGAAATGTCCTTTGTCGTCCCTCTGCCCCAGCCATTTGATTATCTGCAAAAGCTCCATCATGTTTTACTTTCCAGCTATTGGAGGGTGGGGGATGCCAGTCTTCCTCTCTCAATTTTTGCTGATGAGAAGCTGAATTCTACACTGGTTGAGCCGGTAACGATTGGAATTTGTCCATCATCCTTTGTGACGCTTTGATAACGAGTTGTGTTGAGATAGGTTTGTTCTGGAAAATGGTTTCATTTCTTCCCTTCCAGATAGAAGCTTCTCCTGATTTCGTCAGGATCTCCATTTTCGATAACTCGATTGAGGATAGCTTTAATCGATCGTTCTTGTTGTAGTGGTCGATTGGTGTTGTGCAGAGGGAGCCAAGCTGGACCTGTAACAGTACAAGACAAAAATAGATGGTCAAGGGATTCGATTTGTACCTGACAGAGCTTACATATTGGATTGAAATGTGGATAGAGGGCCAGTCCCATAGGTTTTTCCACTCCTTAAAATATGGTTGTCTAGGAAAATATTGAGTAGTCTGGCTGTAAGCTCGGTCATATATGAGGCGATAAGCAGACTTATTAGAACGTATTGAATAACCCATTTCAAGTATGAACCCAAACTAGCTTATCAACTGTGCTTGAAGAAGCCAGCGGAAGTTGGATAATGGTCATTGCTTCATTAGGTGGAAATAAACGTTCAATGAGGTTGATATTCCAACTGAATGTATCATGAATAATAAGTTCACACACTTTATGGACTTCATTGATAGCCCCAGGATTACCCATGATCCTGAAGGAAGTCATCCGTGGAACCCAGGGGTCCCTCCAAATATTGATTTGAGAACCATCTCCAACCGACCAACAAACACTATTGTGCAGTATCGATCTGCTAGAAAGAATACCATTCCAAATACAGGTAGAGTTATGTTGTATATTAGCTGTCCAGAATAACTTCTTTCTGAGGTATTTTTGTTTAATAATCCTAAGTACCCATTCAGCAGTAGGAGCGGTAAGGAACCTCCAAGCAAGTTTTGCAACCATAGCCATGTTGATAAATTTCGGATTTCTAATACCCAATCCCCCTTGACTTTTGGGTGCAATGAAGTTGTGCCAACCCGTGAAATGCATCTTCGTAGACCCATCAGTATCTCCCCACCAAAACTTCCTTTGATGTAGATAAGCAGATAGGGAATAAGTTGGAATGGCAGATAGGGACAGTTCTACCAGAGTGGGAGAGAAATTTGCCTTTCCACCCCGAGAGCTTAGCAGAGCTAGAATCAATGAGATTGTGGTACGTGGAAACTCTGTTTTTGGACAGGAGAAGGTGGTGACCCAGGTATTTATCCTTTGTGTCCATCAGTTTAACACCTAGGATATTAGTGAAAATTTGTCTCATGTAATAGTCCAAGTTAACGAAAGAAGTAGATAGAGGATTTGTCGAAATTAATTTGTTGGCCAGACTATTCCTCAAAAAGATTTCAGAATCGATTTGATTTGGAGGATATTCTTGATAGAGCAATTGCCAAAGAGAATAATATCATCAGCAAAGAAAAGACGCGAATATGATGTAGAATTACGGTGCAATTTAACGCCAGAATAAAGCCCCGTATTCTCCATAGATTGGATATGTTTAGAAAGAATTTCCCACATAACATGAATAGATAGGGAGAGAGGAGGGACCCCTGCCATATACCACGACCTGGGTGGAAGGTGGGTGAAGGAGAACCATTAATAAGTATAGCAAACGAGGTGGATTATGTTAATTAGATGTGTCTTCTGTTATACCTTGTTTTTACATGGCTTATGTTAATTTACTATTTTTGTAGGGAACATATTTTATAATTGTTTTCAGTACTATTTTTGTTCATTGTGGTAACCCTGTAATTTTAAAAAAAAGTGAACTTTAGGTAAGTTAGGTTACTTAGGTAACTTAGGTAAGTTAGGTTACTTAGGTAACTTAGGTAAGTTAGGCTACTCAATTTATCACTTAATTGTGTGATGTTTAATAGGTAGCACCAATCAATGGCATCAACTCCACATTCTTGAATGGCTATTTCAATCAAGGTTGTTAAGTGTCTATATTTTTTGGGAATGCCTTGCTACTGCAGATATTATCATGTTACTGCCTTGCTGCTAATGCTGCTATATTCTTGGGAATGCCTATATTTTTGTGTTATTTCAGTTGGATTCTCTTCCTCAGCCTGTGGCAAGACATACACTGCAGCCAATGGTAATATTTCATAAATTAACAAATTTGTTTAATACATTAAAATGTTACTAAAATTTTCTATAAAAATTGGCGATGATGATTTGGCATGGCATGAGATATGGAACATGTATACCACACGACATCTTTAATGATGCATAAAAAGTCATTCCGAGCCTTTCTTATCCCACTTTTTTTAGTGATTGTATGTGCAGACTTATGTTGATTTTATTTATCAATGTGACAGAGGAACAACAGAACGGGTAAACCTTGAGGTGAAATACTTATCTTGGCCATAGTTCCTACGATGTGACACACTGTGAATTAAGAAATTTTGATAGGGACCATTAAAAACTGATGCTAACTTCTTCTTCTTTTTATATCTCATGTCTAATTGAGAATGCTTATGCAAACCATTAAAGAAGGCTTATGCAAACTTGCTACTTAAATGCTAGCCTTTGCTCTTGCATGAGAATGCAACAGGTTTATCTATTGAAGTGTATAAGGTGCTACTTTAAATCAAAAGAAAAATGAGTGTCAATTGACTTGCAAAAATAAATAAATAAATAAATAAATCTTTGTTCAATCGTAAGCATGTTTTTTCAGTGAAATTCTTATGTTTATTCGATTGATATAAACAAAATATTATGGTGCACATGACCTCTAGCCTAGTGGCAAAAGCGGGGGACTCCGGGAGTGGTGACCCGGGTTCGATCCCCCCTTCCGCCCTTGGGATGGCTGGGTGGCTATTATAGCCACGATCCCAAGGGCAGGTCCTAAGTGCATTAATATATATATATATATATATATATATATATATATATATATATATTATGGCAGTATATATTTGATTGTATATAACCAAGTTGTAAGTTTGCCTATGTAACAATTAATGTAACCCTTGTGTTATACCTTATATAGTTATCTGGACGTGCATTGCAGACTTATGTTAATTGATATTTTTTGTGTAAAATTTTGTTTTTGAATTTGTAAAATTATGTATATATATATATATATATATATATATATATATATATATATATATATATATATATATATATATATATATATATATATATATTACCAATAGCTATGAAAAATGCAAATTAAATCTACAAAAGCAATACAACAAACACGTGGAGTGCATCGCACCCGTATCACTCTAGATCTATGATACGCTTGCGATACGAGTCCACCACACAACCAAACGTATCCCGAAGGACACGAGCAAGTCTAAAATAGTCTATATGAATAATACGAAGAGTCAATTACACATCTACGTATTCGTGTCAAAATATGACATGCACAAAGTCCCGTGTCAGAGGAAAAACCCTTAAATCAACCTGTATCTCCAAATTGATGGGATAGTGCCTACACCTATTCAATTGTGGATACGACACTAGCCACAAACAATCAAACACATGTCAATTTGGTCTAATTGACCAATTGCCCAATACAACATGTGTCAATTTCGGAGAGTGATATATCCATACGATGCGTACCAAGGAAATAGTCTGGTTTCTCAGCACCTTCTCTCTCCGATCCAGAATCTCAACTAGCTGCTCTGGATAGCTAAGAGTATGGCCCACCTCTATCTCTGAGTGATCCAATACGTGACTAGGATCCGCACGTACCGTCTCAACTGTGACATATGAAACACGTTGTGCACTCCCTCCAATGCATGTGGCAAGTCTAGTTTGTAAGCAACTATACCGACCCTCTCTAGAATAGGGAAAGGTCCGATGAATCGCGGACTAAGCTTTCTGCCTCCACCGAAGCGAATCGTGCCTCGTGTCGGAGAAATTCTCAGAAACACCAAACCACCAACCTAGAACAAAACATAACCTTAAGAACTTAATCTATAACAAACAACCAATATCAAGCACAAAACAAAAATCTAAAACTATACCTCAAACTCCAAAGGTCTCCGGTGGCAATCGACCCAATACCGATGTCTGTCCTGTGCCACTCGAAGTCTATCTCTGATCAGCTTAACCTTCTCCGCTGCATCCACAACTATATCTGGCCTTAGTAAAACTCTTTCTCTAACATCGTCCCATAACAAGGGAGTACGACATCTCCGACCGTACATAGCCTCAAATGGTGACATCTCTGTACTAGCCTGGTAGCTGTTATTGTAAGCAAACTCTACCAAATGGAGATGGTCCTCCCAAGATCTCCCAAAATCTAGTACACAAGTGCGCAGCATATCCTCGAGAGTATGAATAGTCCTCTCTGACTGCTCATCTGTTTGGGGGTGATATGCAATATTGAACTTGAGCTGGGTGCCCAAATTCGCCTGCAAACTCCTCTAGAAATGAGAAGTAAAATAACTATCCCGATCCGAGACTATGCTGACGGAAATTCCATATATCCTGACGATCTGCCTCACATATATCTCTGCCAGCTTCTCCGTAGACAAACCCACCTTGAAAGGCAAAAACTGGGCCGACTTGGTCAACCTATCAATGATGACCCAAATTGCGTCTTTTTCTCCTGGAGATCGTGGAAGTCCGGACACAAAATCCATAGTAATATGCTCCCACTTCAACTCTGAAATAGGTAATGGCTGAAGTAAATCTCCCAAGTCCTCCAACAAATACCGATCCTGCGTTAACAACATAGCTACCGGGTACCTGCTCAAGACATCGGCAACTACATTGGCTTTCCCAGGATGATACTGCAAAGATATGTTAAAATCTTTCATCAATTCTAACCACCGACGCTGTCTCATGTTCAACTCCTTCTGCGTGAAAACGCACTTCAAGCTCTTGTGGTCTGTGAAGATCTCCACACGCTCTCCGTACAAATAGTGTTTCTACAACTTCAGGGCAAAGATGACTGCTGCCAACTCCAAATCGTAGGTATGATAGTTCTTCTCATGAGGACGCAATTGCCTGGATACATAGGCAATCACTTTCCCATTCTGCTGAAGAACACAACCCAGACCTTTCCCCGATGCATCACTATAAATAGTGAAACCTCCAGACCCTGATGGCAACGTCAAAATAGGAGCAGACGTCAACCTCTTCTTCAATTTTTCAAAAGCAATATGGCACTCCTCTGTCCAAACAAACTCTATATCCTTCCTAGTGAGTCTGGTCATCGGCTCGGCAATTCTCGAATAATCTTGCATAAACTTCCTGTAGTAGCCTGCCAAATCCAAGAAACTCCTGATCTCTGCTACAGAACTCGGGGTCTTCCAAGACTCCACTGCTGCGATCTTCTTCGGATACACTGAAATCCCATCACCAGTCACAACATGTCCTAAGAATTCCACCTTGTCCAGGAAAAACTCACACTTTGACAGGTTTCCATACAGCTTCTCCTTCCTCAACACATCCAACACAATCCGCAAATGCTCCTCGTGCTCCTCCGATGTCTTCTAGTATATGAGTATGTCATCGATGAACACCACCACGAACTTATCAAGGTATTGGTGGAACACCTTGTTCATCAAATTTATAAATACCGTCGGGATATTAGTCAACCCAAACGGCATCACCATAAACTCATACTGGCCATACTAAGTCCTAAAGCAGTCTTTGGTATGTCCTCCGGCTTCACTTTCACCTGGTGGTAGCGTGATCTCAAGTCTTATCTTGGAAAATACTTTGGCACCACTCAACTGATCGAACAAGTCATCAATCCGTGGCAAAGGGTATTTATTCTTGATAGTGAGATTATTCAATGCCCTGTAATCAATGTACATGCGCACCGATCAATCCTTATTCGGTACAAACAATACCGGGGCTCTCCACGGTGAAGAACTCGATCTGATAAACCCCTTATCCTGCAACTCGTTCATGTAAATCCCCTAAAAATTTTAAATTTTATTTTAAGTATTTTTATTAAATTATTGAATTTCTAAAGAGTATTTTTAGAGTTAATTAGAAAATAAATTTTATTGATTAAATTACTTATATAAATACTCATTTGGAATTATTCCATAAAATAATTTTTATTATTTTTAGAGTCTTGTTAAAAGGTGATAAATTTTCTAGAATTTATTTGTATACAAATTTTTTTTTGGATTTTTAACCTCATATATATATATATATATATATATATATATATATATAAAAATATAAAGTTAATAATAATAATAATAATAATAATAATAATAATAATAGTAATAATAGTAATAGTAATAATAAAATAAAAAGAAATAAAAAGGAAAAGAAAAGGAAAAGAAAAACAAAAGAAGAAAAAAAGGAAAAAAAATAAAATAAAATAACAATAATAATAATAATGATAATAATAATAATAATAATAATAATAATAATAATAATAATAATAATAATAATAATAAGATAAAAACCTAAACAAAACCTAACCTAAACTTCTAATCCTAAACCAACAAAACCTAAAGCAAACATATTTCCTATTACTAAACCCCCCAATATCAAAACCCACACGCCCCCTACGAACTCGGACTCCCCCTCCCCGATCCCCCTCTGTCTCTCTTTTTCTCTCTATATATAAATATACGTATATATGTATTACAATCAAACCCTAACCCTAACCCTAGTCCCCGACCCCAACGTCGACCACCCGACGACCGGCGACCGCAGCCCGCCGCCGACTGACCGCAGCCGTGCCGGCGCCCCTCGCCCACCTTGGAGGTATGATATCTCTCTCATCTCTTGTCCTTTTCTCAAGCGCTTTATCTGTATACGTTTACAACCTAACCCTCTAGGATCTCCTTCAAGTGGGACGAGTTTTCGTGCTCTAGATTTGTCAAAAAATTGACTGAAAAATGGCCGAAAAACTGACAAAAAACAGTCCAGAATTTTGACCCAAACCCCCCATGTTCATGCCTAGTTTGCTACCAACCCGTTTAGTATTTTCAAAATCTAATTGAAGGATTTTCTTCTCAATATAACCGAGAATTTAACTATTCTTTTGTTTTTATTAATTTGTTTTATTTGTTAAATTATTCGACCTCTAAAACGATCAAAAACTTGGTAATTTAAAATTGAGATTTTGTGATACGGAGTATGCTCCGCCAAACGGGACTGCCTCGTTGCGTACCAATTATACCAAAATGCGCGTATGGTATATCCTGATGTGTGGACTTTCGCGGAAGTTGATTCGGACGTGTGTGCACGTCGAAATCAACCTGTATCCGTAAAAAGTTCCTATATCGCAACTTTTTGCAAACCACCACCCCACTTTGTGTACGCTCGTCGGAATGCAACAAAACTTGCGCCATTGGATTCGTGGTATCACGCTGGTCCTGTGAACCAAGTTTCACGCAATTCTGAGACAGTTGACCGAGCCGCCTATTCGTGGGCTCCATGGTTTGACTTGAAGGGCGAATTTGTGATCGGTTCACCGGAATTTAAAGTTGGACATACCGTTGAGTTTGTGTCGTCGTTTAGAATTTTTTTAACCTATAATTTGTTCCATTTAGAGACCTTTATCCCTGACACGCATTTCAGTGCAAAGCAGGCCACATGTGGACCCCGTTTTGACCCAAAATTATCGTTTGCCCCTGTGTCCAAATTGGACGAAAGGGTAGACTTTTCTGACTATCTCACTTATTATGGGAACGTTGGTGATGTTTATTTCAGCATCCAGAGACGTTCATTCTGATGCCATAGTTCTGATCCCTTGTGCTTGACGTTTGGACACTTACACTTCGCAACTTTCTTGCCAGGCAAGTATATCTTGCCAAATTGCTTACAGTACTTTGCATGCTTATCATATTTTCATATATTCATTATATATATATTTTTTTAGTCATAATTATATATTATATATGTTGACACACACTTGACACATAGTATCATGGGAGGGGAGGACAGTCAGTAGGCGTATGGGCTACCACTCTGGTAAACCGTAGTAACTAGCACGCACTACGGTAGTTGTGTCGCGATGGTCGCTACCCTCGCGGTATGTTAATTGATGGTGTCACGATGGTCGCTACCCTCGCGGTATGTCGATTGATGGTGTACATGGACGTGTGTGTGAGTTGTGAGATAGATGTATTTTAGAGTAGCCTACACATGCCTATACGTCGAAAATTTGTCCTTATTATGCATATTCATATAGATTATCTAGTACAGCGTACTTATATATTTTCTGTCTATTATGCATGTTTTACTGTATTCAATTGACATGCTTCTATGTATCTTGTTACGTCCCTCTGAGGACCTGGACCCTTTCCAGGTGTAGACGATCTTGACTATTCGCAGGAGCACGGATCAGGACTTGCTACCTTCTCTCTCTTTCGAGGATGCCTTCTCTTCAAGCCTCATTGTTCATTAGATGTACTTATTTTTTTCTCTTATATTCTAGTTTGGTAGTGGATTTATTTTTACCCAACTACTTGTTCTTATCAAGCATTTTATACTTGATTCAGTTATATAGTTGATTGGTTATTTGATTCTGTGGATGAGATCTGGTTATGTCCTGTGACTTATGACATAAATCTATACCACTTGTGAATTATTATTCATAATACAGCGTACGTATGTGTTATAGTTTCTATATATGGAGTTGCCATATACATACGACTGGCATGCTTACGTATTTCTAGTCCTACGTATTTTGGGACTGGGGCATGACAGTCCACCTGCCTCTTTAGCTCGACCAGCTCGCTGTTATTTACTCTATAGACATGTTATAAAATTAGATCTGCACCTGGGACCAAGTCTATAGAGAATTCAACATCTCGATCTGACGGTAATCCTGGTAATTCCTCAGGAAACCCATCCAAGAACTCTGTTTCAATGGATACGGTAACTCCTTGTCTTCCACCATAGCTCCATAAATATTGCCTTCTCCCTGCTCTGCAGCTCCTCTAGCAAACTCAAACTCTGGCTCTCCTGACAGGCTAAACAAAACTCTACCTCCTCTATAATCTATACTATCACGGTGCCTACTCAACCAATCCATCCCGAGTATAATATCGTAGCTCGAAAGTGGCATTACAAGTAGACACGCACTCAACTCCCGGCCTTCCAGAGTAACTCTTCGATCCTTGCAAATATCATTAACCAGGATAATGCCTCCCCCGGTCATTATCTTGCAAGTCCTAAGCAAAGACTCAGCTACCAAACCATGCTTCGGAGCAAAAAAAATAGATATAAAACTATGGGAAGTACCACTATCAAATAAAGCTAAAGCTAAAGCTAATGGAATTAAGAAGAAAAAACCTTGCGATGACATCTCCGGTGGGCTCGACCTCCTCGACTGTCATAGCGAACGCTCGTCCCTGACGTGCACCTCCCTGATGTTGGTGTTGGGCATAACGCTGCTGCTGGGTCGGAAGCGGCGGTCCCCTCGGCTGTACTGCAGGTGGTCTCGCCTGTGTCCTCGAAGATGGAGCTGCTCCCTGAACTGCACGACGAGGGTTGGAAGGACACTCTCTCAGCTGTTGCCCTTCGGTACCACAATACAGACAAACCCTCAGCCTTCTCCTGCAAACTTTCCAGATGTGGCCGGGCTTCTTGCAGTAGTGGCAGGAAGCTTATTGTAACTGTCTCTGCTGCTGTGGTGCCTGATAAAACGGTGCCCTAGATGGAGGCTGGTAGTGCTGCGGCTGCTGAAAGGGCATGCACTGGAAATGAGGACGCTTGGCAGTCACTGTGCTGCTGTTAGCCTCCAGAAAAGAATCGCGATCTCTCTTGGGCTTCAAACCCAACTCCCGCTCAACCTTGCGTGCCTCCGCAAGTATCTCCGAGTAGGTCTAATAGAAATACGGAATGAGGATCTTCACTTCCCAATTCAGACCCTCACGAAAATGGATAGCTTGAACCTCCGGCTCCCTCACCAAATACTCCGTAAATTGGCTCAGCCTACCGAACTCCGCTGCGTATTCCTCCACAAACATGCTTCCTGAATGAGGCTCTCAAACTGCCTCCCCAAGTCTAACCAGTCTGCCCGAGCAAAGAACTTATTCTTGAAGAGGTCCTTGAACACCTCCCAAGACTGCCCTGCATCAACAAGAATTGGCTCATTCCTGAATAAAGTGCGGGCGACGTCAAACAGCTGAAGTCCTACTGCCTCAACCTTCAGATCCTCAGAAAGACGAGATGTCACGTCCCGATCTCCCGCAGGCTAATCGGCCGTCCCCGCTAGGCGGGAATCACCCTCGCCAGCGCTCCCGCGGAATAATCGCTTTGACCCATCCGGACGTGATACCGCACGAGCGTGAGCCACGCCCGTGCAAGTCCATGGTTCATTGGCTGGCGGTAAGAGTTCTAAGCCACAGAGTCGCACAGATTGTCCGAGTGCAGCAGAGTCATGAACGCATAGGCGATTTGGTAACAGGTTCACTGAGTCGACAATATAGCGAAAGCATTGAAATATAAGTTGAAGTAAAGTAAGCTCTTTTATTGATAATAATAAGTGTTACAGGCGGCGCATGGCCGAGATTACAAGTCGCTCTAGCCTCTCTCTCTGAAACAATAAAAGTGTGCCAAGTGGCTACAATTTTGGATGAATTATACAGGCGATGTTCAGGCGATGTTCACAACATTATGTCTTCTATATGTACTTCTGTTCCGGACGTACCGCTGCTTCGGAGTGATCTCCACACCTTAGCACGCACGAGGGAGGCATCCGCACCGAACGAGGTTCTCCCGCACCCTGCATACAAACTGGTGGATTATCAGTACATTGAATGCACTGGTGGGGAAGCTACTCGCCCGCTCGACAAATCCAAACACGTAATATAGGTTCCGTGCTCAACTATTAAGTTGTCTTTCTAGTTGCCTTAGGATCAGTTTCATGCAAGATTTGAATAACCTAACTCGTGTGGCAGAGCGCCGTACGACATGAGAGAAAATACGGCGAGACTTACCAACTTACCATTTGTCCTTCCCTGTCCAAGGCAAACATTATTAATTCATGCACGGGCAAGTATAACATTCAAGAGGCATAGCATATGCAAGCACGATGTTGTGGACAAGATCACGTTACAAGTATACGATTTATAGGAGTATTAGGTGTGTTGCATACAATGATTTACTTGAAATATACTTGACACCGTTCGGTGTCTTTTACCTGACTATCTGAATCACCTGCACAACTTACCATGTCTTCCCTGCCACGAAGACACAAGTTAGTATGCAACAGGTTCAAATATACATGATGATCACTGACCTGATTGCCATAAAGGACTTAGTCTGTGATGAAGATGGTTTGCTACGTGCAAATACGAGAGGCGCCGCATACCATCCCGTCCAAGTAAGTGAGACTAAACGTGAGTTCCGTCCGGAGTCGGAACGGTGCCAGTGCCCCAGCAGCCGCCCGCAGGAACTATACCTTGTGCACAAGTTGTCCGTGATCGAACAATAATATTCATTCGCCCGAAGGCTACGTGAGTACAAGACAAGCGGTATTGCATGATTCATTTATATTGCATCTACGTTCCATTCATGCATTCAGGATTGAGCTTATACATTGTGCAATAAAATAACGTTAGACATTCGTAAGCAGGCAAGCATGCGTTTCTAAGGAACATAAGTAAACGCGTTTGCTCGGACCCGAAGGTAAGCCGAGAGATGAAACCGTTAGGGACTTAGCATGTGAGAGTCTGAATATAAGCGGTAATTCAATTTTCATGTTCTAGCATAAGCAATACAAGTTGGAATTATTCCCTTAGCTAGGTGCGTTGGATTCTTATTAGCATGCAGGGGTGATTCACCTAGCGACTAGCATGAATATTCCAGATTTTATGTGTGCTGGCTAAGCAAAGACAAGTTCACCGTAGCCACCCACCTTAGCGATAATTCGCCTCGGTAGAGCGATACATCAAGCGAGCCTCTGAAAGCCTAAGCCGGATTCCTATAGGGACAAGTCTGGATATCTTTTGCTTCTCGTTTGAGGCAAAGCGGGTCGGGACAGTTGCACTTTTGCCGATTGAGTCGGCAGTCCGCTAGAACGGAACAGGGTGTTACATCCTACCCAACTCAGAAAAGTCTCGTCCTCGAGACTTACTGAGGACAAGCAGTAATCTAGGGTTGAGGCAATCCTAGACAAGTCATTGTACTTGTTTATTTGGATATTCACTTGCATAAGCATCGAGATCGGCGTATCGCTTAGTCTGGATCGTGCACACTTTCGAAGTGCATTTCTAGCGTGAACACGTCAACCAACTTAGTGATAGCAAAGTCTTAGCACTCGAGTTTTACCTTTTCTTAAGTCTTGGATGGTGCACTAGTTTAAGGCATCCCTCGAATAGATGCATTCAACCAAACTTAGAGTTAGTGAAATCGGACAAGCTAATAGTGATACTCTCAAGGGTTCGCACAGGTTGGCACAAAGGCCACTCGCAACACACAAACATACAAGCAAGCATATCATTCAAAACGCATTTTGAAAGTATTTAGACTTATTGTTGGAATATCCCATCGAGGTATTGAGAGAGAGCGTGCACATAACCCACGAACAAACTTTCGAAACTGAGATAATCGAATTGAAGTCCAAGGGCGTAGAAGCCAGGCTCTGATACCAACATGTCACGCCCCGATCTCCCGTAGGCTAATCGGCCGTCCCCGCTAGGCGGGAATCACCCTCGCCAGCGCTCCCGCGGAACGATCGCTTTGACCCATCCAGACGTGATACCGCACGAGCGTGAGCCACGCCCGTGCAAGGCCATGGTTCATTGGCTGGCGGTAAGAGTTCTAAGCCACAGAGTTGCACAGATTGTCCGAGTACAGCGGAGTCATGAACGCATCGGCAATTTGGTAACAGGTTCACTGAGTCGACAATATAGCGGAAGCATTGAAACACAAGTTGAAGTAAAGCAAGCTCTTTTATTGATAATAACAAGTGTTACAGGCGGCGCATGGCCGAGATTACAAGTTGCTCTAGCCTCTCTCTCTGAAACAGTAAAAGCGTGCCAAGTGTATACAATTTTGGATGAATTATACAGGCGATGTTCAGGCGATGTTCACAATATTATGTCTTCTATATGTGCTTCTGTTCCGGATGCACCGCTGCTTCGGAGTGATCTCCATACCTTAGCACGCACGAGGGAGGCATCCGCACCGAACGAGGTTCTCCCGCACCCTGCATACAAACTGGTGGATTATCAGTACATTGAATGCACTGGTGGGGAAGCTACTCGCCCGTTCGACAAATCCAAACACGTAATACATGTTCCGTGCTCAACTATTAAGTTATCTTTCTAGTTGCCTTAGGATCAGTTTCATGCAAGATTTGAATAGCCTAACTCGTGTGGCAGAGCGCCGTGCGACATGAGAGAAAACACGGCGAGACTTACCAACTTACCATTTGTCCTTCCCTATCCAAGGCAAACATTATTAATTCATGCACGGACAAGTATAACATTCAAGAGGCATAGCATATGCAAGCACAATGTTGTGGGCAAGATCACGTTACAAGTATACGATTTACAGGAGTATCAGGTGTGTTGCATACAATGATTTACTTGAAATATACTTGACACCGTTCGGTGTCTTTTACCTGACTATCTGAATCACCTGCACAACTTACCATGTCTTCCCTGCCATGAAGACACAAGTTAGTATGCAACAGGTTCAAATATACATGATGATCACTAGCCTGATTGCCATAAAGGACTTAGTCTGTGACGAAGATGGTTTGCTGCGTGCAAATACGAGAGGCGCCGCATACCATCCCGTCCAAGTACGTGAGACTAAACGTGAGTTCCGTCTGGAGTCGAAACGGTGCCAGTGCCCCAGCAGCCGCCCGCAGGAACTATACCTTGTGCACAAGTTGTCCGTGATCGAACAATAATATTCATTCGCCCGAAGGCTACGTGATCCGCCCGGAGGCTACGTGATTATCGCCCGGAGGCTACGTGGTTTTCCGCCCGGAGGCTACGTGATTATCGCCCGGAGGCTACGTGATTATCGCCCGGAGGCTACGTGAGTACAAGACAAGCAGTATTGTATGATTCATTTATATTGCATCTACGTTCCATTCATGCATTCAGGATTGAGCTTATACATTGTGCAATAAAATAACGTTAGACATTCGTAAGCAGGCAAGCATGCGTTTCTAAGGAACATAAGTAAATGCGTTTGCTCGGACCCGAAGGTAAGCCGAGAGATAAAACCGTTAGGGACTTAGCATGCGAGAGTCTGAATATAAGCGGTATTTCAATTTCCATATTCTAGCATAAGCAATACAAGTTGGGATTATTCCCTTAGCTAGGTGCGTTGGATTCTTATTAGCATGCAAGGGTGATTCACCTAGCGACTAGCATGAATATTCCAAATTTTATGTGTGTTGGCTAAGCAAAGACAAGTTCACCGTAGCCACCCACCTTAGCGATGATTCACCTCGATAGAGCGATACGTCAAGCGAGTCTCTGAAAGCCTAAGCCGGATTCCTGTAGGGACAAGTCTGGATATCCTTTGCTTCTCGTTTGAGGCAAAGCGGGTCGGGACAGTTGCACTTTTGTCGATTGAGTCGGCAGTCCGCTAGAACGGAACGGGGTGTTACACGAGACACCCTCATAAGACGCTCAATGTCCTCGAGCCAATCATCAGCGTAGACGATGCCCTCCGTCCCCTTGAAGACTCGAGGTTCCAGCTTCTTAAAGTCCTGGATGTTGCCTGGTCGAAGCTGGGCAACCTGCGGAGCAACCTGCTGCTGGACCGGAACTCCTCTCTCAACTACGGCAAGAGCAAGCTGATGAGCACTCTAGAAGCCCTGCCGCAAGACGTCGGTTTGCCTCTGGTGTGCCTCAGACTGAGCCCTCTGTGCCTCCAACATCTCGTGAAATAATGTAAACATCTGTGTCGTATCTGTTGGCACGGAAGATGGAGGTGAAAGTCCCTCAGATACAGCTGGCACAGTCCTTTGAGTAGGAGGTAGACTCCAAACGCAGCTGACATGTCAATCACCGGAGAAGTGACTGGTGCAGGCCCTCGAAAAGTCGCAGACCTCTCAGAAGCTGTTCTTCCCTGCTGTGATATAGTCTTAGGCAACATCCTGAGATAAAGCGAAAGAAATAATCAATATGGCACACGATATAAGACACTCAAGAAAGGACAGTTGAAATGAATTAAAAGAGTTTTTCTAGATGTGAATGAGTATTCTCAGCCTATAGCCTATAGCCTATATCCTGAAACAAGCTAGTAATAGCACTCAATTCAGAGTACCACTACGAATCGCACTAATTGCGATCTCGAAGACCTGCATGGGCCACCACTAAAAATGTGTCACGACTCGCAACCGGTATAGGGGTGCAAGTCGTAAACAACGTCCAGCCTATGCCACAGCATCGGCGGTAGACGATGTTTGGGTAAACTATCTATCAATATAAGCAAGCCACCAGTAATATGAATATACTCAATCACAGATCTAAGATAGAAAATAAGCACGAATATGATAAAGAATAGAATAGTCACAATACAACTCATGAGACAAAAATAATATCAAATGAGTCCGAGAAATACTAAAAGTAAGCTAGAGACAAATTCAGTACAAAAGGAATAACTAAGATGCTACAAGTCCCGGGTCGTCTGTCTAAGTCGGGATGAGACCCTCCTGAATCAAGGTCTCTGGCTCTAAGCCCACAACATCCTGAGGTCCGTAATAAATGGGGTACCACTCCTCAGTGTCATCTGGAAAAAATATATCCAGTCAGGAAAGGAGCAAAGTACATCTCTAACAATGGTTCTAATAAATGATATAAACTATGTAACAATAAATAGATGTAAAATATACAAGATACAATATATAGGTACAAGAGATATACAATAAAGAAAATACTGAAATAAATACAAGAATGAACAAGAATACTAATGACTAAGTGAGTGAGTACCAGCTTTAACATATGATCGGCTTGGAAACTTGATACAAGATTAATGGCCTGGCTAATCATACGTGCGGTGTATGATTAACACTATTCAATGAACAAGACTTGATACAAGGAGGGTATGATCACATATCTACACTCTTCCTGCCCCCGACTGGTATAATGGATCCAACCATGGTACGTCATGACACTGGATTCTCTAGGAAGATAGCAAGTCTCCCCAAGAATCAGTGTTTGTACATGTACAAGAAGAACAAGGAAACAAGGCTTGCACAAGATACACGATATATACCAAGGAATAACATTCATGACGAGATCCGGATATATCAATCCGTGTAGCCTTCGTGTCAAGAAATCAAAGATATCTACACTAGATACAAGGAACATAGAGGATATCATAGATGAGAAACTATTAGAGAATGTACTCGCCTGAAATTCGGTGAACAATATCACATGTGTCTGGTACGGTGCCTCGAAGACCTAGATAGGAAATATTACATCAATACAAGGTTTCAGAATAAAAATAAGTTAAACTGGTCAACATCTAGGTTAAAAAGCCATTTCTAAGTCAAAATAGTCAAACTAGGCTAACTCTAGGTAAAATTGGTCAAACTTGGTCAAACTACCTATTTCTAGATTGTATGAGTCTATCTCTAAGATATTGGGTCCATACACTATACAACTAGGCCATACTAGCTAAACTAGGATACTAAGATACCGTATTGTAAGATACGCAATCAAAGAGATACGATAAAATCATAATATGCATATACAATCATCAATATATAACAATCATAACTAATCTAATGCTAAGTGGATACCTTGGCTTTGAACCAATGCGGTATCGCACCACTACACATCCATCTCAATATCCAAACTCAAATACCTTGAGTATCCCTCAATACCTTAATATTTACCTTGGTATCTCAAGGTAATGTCAATTCTAGTATGTAATTAACTACCCAACTCTAAACCATATACTAATATATATAACTAATATAAACTACCAAACTAATCACTAACTACTAATACATATATACATACATATACATACATACACCTACGTATCATTAACTAAAGTTACAATATATACATAACACTAATGGTATCACTGGTATATATATCTAACTACTAATCAAACTGTTAAACTATCAAACTCACTAGTTAAAATAACTAAACTACTAACTACCAACTACCTAGCTCTGGTACCCTGCTGCCTATTGCTATTGAACTGCTACTGCTCATGGAATATTGTTGCTGCGTTTGCTTTCTCGATTCACTACTGCTGATATTGTGCTCATGCTACTGCCTGCTGGTAGCTGCTACTGCTCGTGCTAATGATGCTGCCGTTGTAGCTGCTGCTGTTATAGCTATTGCTGTGCACTGCTGCTACTGCAGCTCGCTTATGCTGCTGCTATGCTCGCTGTTTGTACCTTGCTGCTAATGCAGTTTGCTGTGCAATGCTGAAACATGCTGCTCGAAGCTGCTGCTGCTGCTAGGGCTTGCTCCTACTGTGCAGTGCTCCTCAACCTCTCTCAACACACAAATACACCTCCACAAACACAAACACTTATATGTATACAACTAGATATTTATCTATGCACACATACACATACAATATAAATATATATATATATATATATATATATATATATATATATATATATATATATAAATCATACTTCGCACACACACACACACACACACACACACACACACACACACACACACACACACACACACATATATATATATAGAACTATGCATACACATTTATGTATATACATATGAATACATATATTACCAATAGCTATGAACAATGCAAATTAAATCTACAAATGCAATACAACAAACGCGTTGAGTGCATCACACCCGTATCACACTAGATCTATGATACGCTTGCGATACGAGTCCACCACAGAACCAAACGTACCCCGAAGGGCACGAGCAAGTCTAAAATAGTATATATGAACAATACGAAGAGTCAATTACACACGTACGTGTTCGTATCAAAATGTGACATGCACAAAGTCCCGTGTCAGAGAAAAAATCTCCAAATAAATCCGTATCTCCAAATTGATGGGATACGGCCTACACATATCCAATTATGGACACGACACTAGCCACAAACAATCAAACACATGTCAATTTGGTCTAATTGACCAATTGACCAACACAACATGTGTCAATCTCAAAATTCCTCCAAAATTGACACAAAATACACCATAACTTTCTTCATAGGCCTCCTAAGAACATAATTCTAATTCCTATGGGTAGCCTCATCATATGGGATGATTTTTAATAATTAAAATACAGATTTAGAGTCTACACAAGGAGGGAAAACTAAATTGTACCTATTGGAAGATGGATTCATAATGAAACTTTCAAAGTATGTGAAATTGGCCTCCAACTTGTAGATCCTTGCTACTCTTTGTAGATCATTGCTTTCACCTTGTAGATCCTTGCTCTACTAGCCTCCAATGGTGATTTGGAAATGAATTGGAAAGAAATTTGGTGTGAGAATGATAAAATTAGGAAAAGGGAATTCTAGATCTAGATTTGAAATGAAAATGAGGAGAGAGAAATTTCTCCCCTCTATTTGAATAAGCCGGCCACTTAGACCCCCTCCCTAAGCTTCTATGTAAAGTCTAAAATACCCCTTGGGGCCTCTCATGAAGAAATAATTAAGGAGGAAAGGTTCTAGTCTAATGGGTTTAATTTAATTAATCCTCCTCCTAATGAATGTGCTTCTAATTTGGCTCAAATCTAACTAATTATAAATATTGGTCCATGGATCTAATAAAATAATAAACTAACATCTAACAATAAATAAATAATACAATAAATAAATATACAACATGTACAGTATTTAATTAATTATAAAATGATCAAAATATCCTTTCTTAGAAAATGTGGTAGTGATAACTTCTGCGAAATCTCATACATTGTCCGGATATACCATACGCGCCTTTCGGTGCAACTGGTACATGAAAAAATGGTCCAATTTGATGGGACGCACTTTGTATTGCATATTTTGGATTTAAAAAAATATAATTTTTGGTCATTTTGGAAACAGAATAATTTGATAAATAAAGTAAACTAACTAAAACTAAAAGAAGAGTTTTAATCTTGGATATGTTGTCAATAAGTATCTTTAAATATATTTTGAAATTCGTGCATGGTTTGGAGGAAAATCGTGCTCAAAGTGGGGTGTTTGAGTGCTCAAAACTGTCACAGAAAACTATTTTTTTTCTCAACTTGGCTTCGATTTTTACCTAGTTTTTATGGCTATTTGTAAGAATCTATTTATTGGGTATTATAGAGGGTCAAGTAGGCCTTACATAGGACTTTATGTATCGTAATTCTGTCGTGTGTATGCAAAGATACAAGCGATTGAAGAGGCTTACCTTGTTGTAGGTGTTGCTTGGCCTGTCAGCGGATCGGGCGGGTTTGGCCTGCGTGCGGCAGTCCGGTGGCGCAGGGGGTGCGGCGATCGTCTGGGGAGAGGCCAATGTGGAGTTGCTTAGGGTTAGGGTTAGGGTTAGGTTTTGTGAGTCGTATATGTATATATAACCGAGAGAGAGGGGGCCTGGATGCGGGGTTTGGAGGGGTCGCGTGTGTGTGTGGTTGTTGGTTTAGTAGTAGGATTAGGGGTGGGAATTAGTTTAAGGGTTAAGGGTAGGATTTAGATTAAGGTTTTCTTTTCTTTTCTTTTCTTTTATTTATTTATCTATTTATCTATGTATTTCTTTCTTTCTTTCTTTTTCTTCTTCTTTTCTTTATTAGTATATAAATATACATACATATGTGTGAGTAAAACAATTATAAATTTTTTTTTATATTTGCGTATGAAATAAATTCTAGAAAAATATAATACTTTAACCAAAGATTTTAAAATAAACAAATAGTTTTGTAAAATACTTTTAAATAAACATTTATATAAGTTTATTAAATCAAAGAGTTTTATATCTAGAAAATAAATAAAAAATCCAATAAAAAATAAATTCTATTAACAAAATAATTAAATTACTTCAATAGAAATTGGCTTAACTAAGTAGATGTATCAAATTTTTATATTTAAATATTTATAAGGATATTTAGTAAATAGAAAATATATTCTAAATAACTAAATAGGAAATGTGCTTAACTAAATAATTAATTAAATAATATAATTTATATATAAAGCTAACTACTTAATTCGTAAAATAATTCCTAATTGATAAAGAAAAATGTTTCTAACTAATTAAACCATAAATTTAAATTAATAGCTTAATAGAATAATTCCATTAAATTGACAAAAATAAATAATAATGGAACAAAAAAATTAGGGGTTTTTACAAGATTATTGTTCATAAGAAGAATGATAGAACATGACCCTGTATGCTTAATAAGAGAACTTGTATGCTTGTCAATGAAAGAACCCTGCCATGCTAAGTTAAAAAAGAATGTTGCCTGCTAAGTTACACGATCACTGCTATTGAACAAACCATTGCCATGCTAATGAACAAGAGTAAAAGAATGTATGCATGTCCTTATCGTATTGCTTAAGAAGAAGAGTAAGAGTATGCTTAAATATGTTCCTTATCATATGCTAAAGAAAGAGTAGAATTACATGCTTAGTTAAAAGAGAGAGAAAAACTGTTGTCATGCTTGCTTAAATAGAGATTGCTTACATGCTTTTGTTATCGATGCAATAAAGATGGAACTGTATGGAATGCTTGAATTGTAATAAAATAAAAAGATAAGAGACTAATAGTGCACCCTGAGGTACGGTGTCATGCCCCGATCTCTCGCAGGAATGATCGCCCCCGCTGGACGGGAATTACCACGTTGCAATTCTCCCGCAGGACAATCGCTCCCATCTGGATGTGATGCCGCGTGAGCCTGGAGTAGCGTCCGTGCAAGGCAAATTCTGTAACGACCGATTCATAACTAGTTCGCAGAGTCGACATAGCAAAAAGATTTAATAAACAAAAGTATTGAATCCAAAATAAGCCATTTATTGATATAAGTAAAGATTACAAGTGACGTTAGACCGAGAATTACAATCGCTCAAGCTTCTCTCTCTCTCTCTCTCTCTCTCTCTCTCTCAATACAATGAATATGTTCTTAGGCTTACAACTGAATCAAGTAATATGGATGATGATGTTCCCATACATTACGTCCTGTATATGTGAGCTCGAGGTCCGTGTGCCACGTTCCAAGATGCGAAGTACGATCCAGCGCTTCGGTGCGTCAAGCGATCTCCGAAACTATGTAAGAAACTCCTTGTACCCTGCATGAAATCTGGTTAGGTGTCAGTACATTGAATGCACTAGTGGGGAGGCCTCTCGTCCACGCCATAAAATAAGCACGTTCATTAGTTATGTGTACTGACCGATTATGTTATCT
This sequence comes from Iris macrosiphon, assembly GCA_036927795.1. Taxonomy (NCBI): domain Eukaryota; kingdom Viridiplantae; phylum Streptophyta; class Magnoliopsida; order Asparagales; family Iridaceae; genus Iris; species Iris macrosiphon. Next base: position 222,788,849 of record JAYESA010000006.1, read on the forward strand.
TTCTAGTCTTTCCTTGGGATCAATTTTATGGCATAGAAATATAAAGGATTCTCGTATCTCGGAACGTGTCATACAATAAATAACTTAGTTCATCTTACCCTTTCTTACCATTCAGCCTTTCCTGTTCCAGCGCAACATTTAGCATCAAGTATATACATACATTATGAAATGAAGAACATTTGTTAAACTCAAGGTGTCTCAAGCGTGTCTCTGACTCAGACATTTGTTATTCAACAATAAGGTGAATCGTGCATCCATTCTTATAATGTGCGATGTGTCGTGCATCAAACTCTATCGTGTTACCCTTCTCATTATACGCGGATGGCCGCTATGCATGCATAACTTATCTATATGAAGGTCACAAGCTCTGCAAGCCATATTTGACATATCTTCTGGGATAAAATGACTGTTTTCCAGCTCGGTTGTGAGCCTTACTGGGCGTCCCGAACCATCCGACAAGTTAACTGTCTTTCCAGGTCGATAGCCAGCCTTGTTGGACGTCCCACACTCGCCTGCTAGTACTTCTGCTAGCAATAACACTAGGACTACAATAGTACTATCCTCCCGGGCCGATACGATTTCGATGCCTCGAATATCGTTCAAGGAATCTCTTCATGGTGCACAACCAGTTGTCCATGACCATGCAACTAATTCACCACTTTCATCCTAGCCGAGAACTTTCTTCTCATTTTCTTTCTATCAGAGGACCACACTCGGATCATTCTTCTCTGCGCAGTTCCCTGATTGGAGACTGCCTCGGTGATCTGAATATCTTGAGTACTTTCTCTTCTTTGCTTCTTCTGACTTAGAATGACTACTGAGTAGCCTTCCTCGTCTATGTTTGCAATATGACACTACTCTATCTCGTGTCACCTTCTGTGCAATGTGGTACATTAATATTACAAACGAGAACTACTTTGTGTCATATATGATAACAACTTCAAGCAACTCAGTATTCCTTAGGTTACACAGATAGAGAGTAACTTCCATATTCTATGCATATGATAAGACAGGGTTATCCCCTTAGCTATGTGCGTTCATCTCTTTTATTAGCAAGCATAGGTTATCACTTAGTAACTAGCATGTATCATTTCTTTTCTTAAGTGTGCAACTAAGCAGAGATAGGTTCATCGGAGCTACCTACCTTAGCGATGATTCGCATCGGTCGAGCGAAACTCCGAGCACGCCTCTGAAAATGTCTAAGTGTGAACTTCTCTGAAGAGCCAAGTCTAAAAGTCTTTGTCTTAAGTGAGTCATCTCACCGAGAAAGGTTGGACGATTTTGCTACCCTTTTGTCATTTGAATCAACACTTTGGGTTGAGCGGAGCAGGTCGTTACAAACGATCCATGTTATCTAGTGGGGTATGCTATTAGAAGAGAAATAACTATTGACTCTATCGATTAAAAAGACAAGAATTGAAAAGCTATTGGCTCTATCGCTTGATCGAGAAGATGTGAAAAGATTGAAATATCTGCTTGCTTATGATCATATGCACCATAGAGTTTTATCTGATAGAAGTGCATTCATGCATTGGTCTGACAACTTGTGCATAAGGCTTCTGGTCTCTCGAGAGGTTCCTGGGGCACTGAAAATCGTTCGATCTAGGAGAGATAATCGAACACCCTGAAGTATGGTCTACGGGATCTAGTGAGGTGTGGTTATTAGTGAAGAGCTGAACCATGAGTCTCGGCTACTAATTTGAGCATATTTTGGTATAGAGCAACCATGAGTCACAACTGCTAATAGTCATTCTGTGTTATCAGCGAGACTGGGTTTGTAGTCCCAGCTTGTTAATCCTGGGGAACCAAGACTCGGGGACCATCATGTAGTTAGGGCGCATGATAGGTTAGCCTTCTTGCATACCTAACACTTGATGCAGAGATGGACAGGGGAACCATACATATATTTTGCAAAACTATTCTAACATTGTCTGCTGCAGGGATAACCGTTCGACGAAGGGTAAGAATCACTGGATAAATGATAATCATTATAACATGTTTTCTATTGCATGTTGCTCCTAAGAACAATCAAGATTTATATGAAACATTGCCCTCATATTCATATAAAATATTGCTAGTGTTCATGGATGTTGGGGTGAGATGCTGTTACAGAGTCACAGCTCCTAACATTCATGCGTACTAGTGTAGAAAGAAGTTGCCTCATAAGAAACGATAGTACCATGCTTATATATAGAACTGAATAAATGAATCCTGCTATTGTCCCTAAGAACAATGAATATGGCTCACGATACACGCTGCGCACATCAAGATAGAATTGAGATACAATATTGTTGTTCGCCATTACAAGTTTTGAATGAACTTGGTTTAATAGCAAACAAAAAGTATAAAGAAATCTTAAACAAAAATCTAAGTACACTTTTTTTTATCTGGGAATTATGACGATGGAGATCGAGTACTGCAGCGACTCCTTTACTCTGTTGACTGTCTGACGAGAGAATAAAGATGCTCTCTTCTGGTTTCTCTCTCATGAGCTTGTATGCACGTACGTAGCTAGCCCGTCCTATTGTGTGGGTGTGCTACCCTACTATTTATAGTCGCCATACTGACGGGCTATGGATGCCGCATATGTCTCTGTTATGCGGACGATTTTGCTTTGAGGGGGCATATGATTTATGTGGCCTGCTTGATTTTTTATGCTTCTAAAAGGCCCCCTTCAAAATTTTAAAATGATAAGTTTGGAATACTTTGAATAAGAAGCATTGTCGAGGACTATTGGCCACATATGAGTGAAGTATCGCATATACACATTGCCGCATAGTCGATTCTGCCAGGCTATTAGATCTTTATTAAATGAGAAGATTTGGCTCGATCTTTGATCAAATATTCTGAGCCATCTCTTGACGCGGGGCTCGAGGCATCGATTTCAAAGAAGATTAAAGTGGATCCCGTAAATTGAGGTGTCATGTTTACCCTCATAACTGCTTGGTTCATTGCCTTGATATCTTCATACGATTTTGACGCCTATAAATAGGTGGCCATGAGGAGAGAGAGAGCTTTATCTCTTTGCTTCCTTTCTTTTTTCCTGTGAAGGATGTCAAAGGCTGCGGCTCTTCTCGCTAAGGAGTTTGTTAAGGGCCTTGATTCGTGGCCCCTTGATTTTGATACTTTACTTGGAGGTAGGGGAGCACCACGTTTCTCGTATCGGGCAGCCAAGGACACGGAGACACCAGTTCACAGTCTCGCTGCGTGTATGAGAAATCATCTAGAACACGTAAAGACTCTTTACACAGCCTTGTCGCATGGATGAGAGATCATCACGAATATGCGTGGGCTTTCCTCATGAGAATGTAGCATGGGAGGGCAACTGTCATGCGCAGACTAAGACTCTGTCGCATGGATGAAGGCTTACCATGGACATACAACAACTATGGCTCTGCCGCTTGGAAGGTACCTCATGCGCCAATTAGGTTTTGCCGCATATAAGGCACCTCATTGAGACCATGCGTAGACTAGGCTCTGCCGCATGGATGTCAAATTTTTTGGATTATGCACAATCTTTTATTTTCTAATGCCATAAGTTTTCCTTCCACAGGAACTGTCCCCCTCGTGCTGCCCGTGATAGAGCATGGAAGGATATCATATGCCCGTTGTTCGGGGTGAAGACCAACCTTATATGGCGGTTTGCCAAGAACTAACCCAGGAGAAGAGGATGAACATCCAGCGTCTTGCGTGGAACTGTCCATGTTTATGCAGCATGCTAGCTACGTTTCTTCCCTTTATGCGTCCTGCTACCGGTCAGGGTCCTGCGGCGCTGATCACTGGACTTGGATTGATTGCCTTTCCTTGCATCCAGTCTTCCTGCATGGTAAAAGAGTGCCGAACCTCCTTTTCTTTTGCCATCCATCAGTATGGATTATTTTTTATATACTGAGGTTTGCAAAGAGGAGGGTTGACCCAGCATCACCAAGTCCTGTTGTCGGCCTCACTTGTGTCAGTAGCAGAAACATCATGGGGGTGCCTTCAGTGGAGAAGGTTCTTGTCAAAGAGAACTCATGGAGTCCCTAAAAATGGATTCTATCATATGTACTCATGATCTCGAATATTAATGAAAACCCTTAAAATGTAATAGATTTCTATCATATGTACTCATGATCTTGAATATTAAAGAAAAAGTTTCTCCTTTTCCAGAACTTCTTCCTGTATTTGTCGTGTTATATGTTGTGAACTTTGGATATCGTACTAGAGATAATATGGATGTAGTACGATACCGTAGTTGTTGAGGACATCCCACTGGGGGATTTTTGATGAACCTATTACTTCTTGCACTTGGGTGCAAGTAATAGATTTGAAACAAGGTCTATCATAGGTGATATGGACGTGATAGGATTTTGTGGACTTAGCATTGCCGACGTACTTAGCATTAAGTATGGGTAATAAGTTTAGATGACACCGATATCAGAGATAATATGGACGTGATGATCGACAGTCAATATGGGGTGTTTGCTCAGAGGTAATATGGACATGACAAACTTGGAATTTCGTTAGAAGTATCTTACTCAGAGGTGATATGGACATGGTAAAATAAACTTATGTGGGACTAGAGTTTTTGTGGGAAAATAATTCAGAGGTAATATGGACATGATTATTTTGAGATAATTTTGCTAAAAAAAAATTGTGAACTCATCATCCTTGGTGTACCAAGGGTTTAGTACAGATGATAAGTTTGAACGACTGACACCATCAGAGGTATCATGGACGTGGTGGTAGAAAGTCGATGGGCAAGAATGTTCGCTCAGAGGTAATATAGACATGGCAAACTCTTGGGTTATGGACTTATTACCCATGGTGTACCTTAAGTACGGATAATAAGCTAAAATGACCAGCACTATCAGTGGTTATGCGAACGTGATAATAGAAAGTCGAAGGGCAGAACTTTACTCAGAGGTAATATGGACATGAAAAAGTTCTAGAAATATCTTACTCAAAGGTATTATGGACGTGGTAAGATATGAATCTGTGGGGATAAAGAAAAATATGACAGAGGTAAAGTGGACGTGACCATTTTCTTGTGGTGATAGATTTACTCTACTGTGGAAAGTGGAGAGATGTAGTTCAGAGGTAATATGGACATGAACTAAATTTTTCTCTGCTGGAAAAAATAAAGGAAAGTATTTCAGAGGTAATATGGACGTAAACTTGGGGACTTACTACCCCCTGGCGTACTTACACTGAGTACGGGTAGCAAGTTGGAAGATGAGGATGCTATCAGAGGTAATATGGACGTGATAGACTTTTTTGGTCGTAGATTCACTCTACTGAGGAGAATGACAGGATTACAGTTCAGAGGTAATATGGACGTAAACTGTTGCTTGGGGTGATCCCACCTTACTTGGGAGAGCATTTCGGATCCAGACTGGGGATAGTAAATGAGATATCGTGGAAGCGACTGGGCTTCGTGGACACACTTTTTTTTATAGGAAATCCAGTTTGGGTGGTCTCAACGAGAACGATTTGCAGGACCTGAGAACTTCTCCACCGGGAAATTTTTTGTGGATCCATTATCAGTTGCGTATTCAGGACCCCTGAACATAGATAATAGATTTGGTAAGGAATCATGGAGGGACACAAATCCCTTTATGCATTTATACTTGTTGGGGATAACCAAATGTAAATACTGTACTTTTCAAATTAATCTGCTGGGGATGGGGAAGTACTAGCTTAGACGTAGTACTTTTTGAGAAATTTTGCCCTCGATTAGCAAATCTTTATTAGACTTTGCGAGCCTGTATGCACTGTGAATTGAGGATATGATGCCCTTGATAAAAGGTTGGATCGATGAAGCATTGTCCTTGGTGAGATCGAGAAAACACTATCATGGATGAAAAGTTTAGATCTGCTATTGTTTGTAGACAGAGTCTGGAGCTCGAGCTTTAGGGACTACAATCTGGCTGGAGCGACGATGCGTGCTAGCACCTTCGTATCCCAGCCCACTGTGAGTTCTGTTGTAATAACTGTTGGATTATAAAGTAATACGCCGTCCCTTACCAAAGTCCAGACCTTCAGGTTTATAGAGGTTATAGCCTATCTTCTGCATAAGACAGAGTGATTGTTGGCTGGAATGACGAAACTGTGGCAGCTCATCATTTGTTGCATTGAATACTACTGATGACTCAGCTTGTGTAGAATGAGAAGCCCTATGCACAGGAACACAGCCACGTACACATGAGAGAGTTGGCTGAGTTGTGTGTGTAGGATCACTGTCACGTGCGCACAATTGCTTATTATGCCGAGGACCACAGCATGCTGCACGTCTTCGCAGAGAAGCACCGTCGTCTGCACATGAAGCGTGATAAGTCGCACCGGACTCAACTTTTGCATATAGCCTTGCACTGAAGACTTGCTCGGATGCATGCAACAGAACGTTGCCTATCGTGCGCCATTGCTAATGAGTTATGCGAGACTTGGCTTTTGTGCAAAAGGAGACTTGTTGAGCTGCGCTGAGCATCCGAAGTCTACAATCTATATTTTCTAAGGAAAGGATCATGCGACACGGCCTGCATTTCTTTTCCTTTGACCTGTTCATTAAAGGTGCTACTTGTTTTGTCAGGTCTTGAGTCATGACTTCACCTTATGGTACTGGTTTATGAGCTGGCGGAAGGTTGACGACCTCCATGGTTGCCTTGGAGATCGAAACGCACAGTCATGGGCTTCAGTTACTAGGAAGTCGCTGAATTGGAGGGACACTATGTTCGTAATGTCCATATTTTCCTCGAAATTGAGGGCGAGTACATTGGCATCAATCAGCTGCTAGATACACCCCTTCAACACCGAGCAGTCTTTGGTTGGATGATGGACGTACCGATGAAAGAGGCAATATTTTGGGTCTTCGACCTTGTCAGCCTCTTCAGGGCACCTAATGTTGGGTAGCCGGAGTTTGTTTTCCCTCATTAGTACATTGAAGATTTTAATGACGTCATCATTATCGAAGGAGAAAGTCCCATTTGGCTTTAGGGCTTCTGATTCATGAGTCGCACAGTCCTCAGGGATGGCCGATAGTTTTGTTGTGGCTCGGATATTTGGAGCACAACACTGTCATTTCCTTTCCAACAACTTCTAACCTTATGACCTAGACTAGCCACTCTACACCCATGACATAACTTTCACTCACAAACTCGTCTTTCCATGTTTCGTGTTAGTCGTACAATATTAGCGACGTATTTGTGCACACAAATGGCACATAAATATTCTTTTCCATTGCGGTCAATTTTAATACGCAACACTGACTCAATTCTTCCAATAACTTTGATATTCATGAGCCTAACTGGACCTACCTCACTCATGATCCAGTTGTTACTCCCAAATGTACACTCCCATGCTCCATATAGACTCCACAATATTTACGGCATATATCCTTCTAAAAACCTATACTTAAATATACAATTTCATTGCAATTAAATTTAATTGTACATCAGCAACCCAATTACCCTAACCATTGATATACACGTAGCCTATTCGAGCTAAACTATGTCCATGACACTTGTGTTGCATTAAATTAAGCCTCCTTGCACTCTATACACAACATTGATCACCTTGACAAATTATATTACCTTGTGTCACTTATTGTTGAACCGTTCATCAGCATAAATGATATATGACGAATGTATTCCTCTGTACTATCTTAACCTAGAATGAGACCCTTCCGTAAGCCTTATGAATAGGATCACGACCAGAGTACCTACTACTAACTTAAATTTTTATAAGTTGGGTAGCACCTTGGACTAAGCATACCCTTGCTCTAGAATATTACGTCCAACTAGGATTCCATTGATAACTGCACCCCCATCTTTCGAGACTCCATAGTTGACCTTGCGTATTTAAAATCCTTTTTCTACCACCTTATGATTAGGTCGTGCTTTACCTTTAATGCCGAAAAATCCGATACGACGAGTCCTATTTATTTTCTTCCGAAGTGAATTCTCTTACTCTTTTCTGCCATGCTAACTTTAAATTTCGAGGACAATTTTTTTATAAGTTTGGTAGATTGTAAGACCTCTCAATTTTTGAAATTTAATTTTACTATTTTTATCTAATTTTGGTTATCTTTAGAAAATATAATTATTCGTTCTATTTGACTTATATAAATATTGGTTGTATTAAGTAATTAAAAGTATTTGACAAGTATATATTTTTGGGTAAGAAATTAATGGTTATAAATTATTATAATATCTCCTAGAATTTATTCAATGAACAAAACTATTTTTTTTCAAATTTTATTATGCCTATATGTATAGGCCTATCTATATACATATAAAAATAGTAATAATAAGAAAAAGGAAAGGAAAAAAAACAAAAACAAAAACAAAAACAAACAACAAACAATAAACAACAAACAACAACAACAACAACAAACACAACAACAAAGGCAAGCCTAAACTATCCAACCCACCCCACGTATAGAACTTCCCCCTCTCTCGTGCCATATATATACACATATATGTATACCCAAACCAAAAAACCCTAACCCTATTCTAACCCGACCCCTCTCTTCCTCTACAGCCGAAACCCCTTCTTCCCCCACTCTCCTGGTCGTGAACTTCACGCCACCACCCTCCCCAAATACCATGTTCATCATCATCACCATAACCGCCATCAACCCCCTCACAAACACCATGTCCTCACCACCACCACCACCACCATCGTGACCCGGCCACCCTGCACCGCCGTACGCCGACGAACCCGCTGCTGCTGCGGCATGTTGATGTGGATGTGGATGTAGCTGCCGTTATGGCTGCTGTTAGCGCTGCTGTGTTGCTGTTGTCGGCCACCACTGCCGTCGACGATACCCCCTCCCAGCGAGCCCAATCTACGACGATCCCCCTCTGCTGGTCGACACCTCCGATCAGCCCCGAGGGCAGACGAGGTCGAGCCATGTAACTACCGCTTTCCAACATTGGAATATTTTGGCAATTTTGCACATTAATTAATTTTTATATATTATTTCATATTATTGGTTGCCTAGAATTATATTAGTGTTAGTAAGTGTTAATTATTGTTAGTCATGACTTTAACAATTAGAATTAATTACATTTGGTTGTCATGAAAGAAATATTCATTCTAGTTGCAGAGATTTCTTCCTTTAGTTAATTAGATTACATTCATGACAAATGGAGAGGGATATTTTTATCTTTTCCTATTTAGCCTTATTGTTAATAATTATATTTCATATTAGTTATATTGATTATATTTTTATTACATAATAATTGGTATTGTTGCTTTATGTCTATATTTAATATAGTTGAATGGTTAGTTGTTAGTCATTAGTTAGACTAGTTGTTAGTGACCTAAATGAACCAACTAGATTTGTCATGACTCATTAGTGCAACCAATTGGTTAGTCATGGTTGACATTTTTTAATTAGAGAATAATGATTAGTAAACCCTTTCTTTAGTTATTGGAACCTTCCTTAGTTAAACTCCTTTTAATACCAAACCTTCATGACTAACTTGGAGGACATTTTAGACATTGTAAAAAATATAACCCTAACCCTACTCCTAAGGAGAAGTCTATATAAGCCTCTTTATTCATGAATAGCCTCAATTTATTTCTATTTAAGTCATCCTCAAATTTGAGAGCAAACCCTAATTTTTTCACTCAAAATCTCATCCCTCTCATTTTTATTTTTCAAGGAGGCTAAGGAGCTTGTCATTGCTAGAAGAAGCTTTAAGAGGAGTCCAAGTATTGAGGAACATGTCCACTTCGTCTTTCTCGTGTCCAAATTCGGAGTTCTTCAAGGAGGTCACTCAAAACCTAGGTAATTCTCCATTTTCTACTCTATTTATGGTTAAAAATACCCATTGGACCTATATGAACCCTCCAATAGGTGGAATTGACCCTCTATTGGTAGATTTAAGTGTTAGAAGCTTTAAATTTGGGTAGATCTAAGTTTTGGCATGTATAATGATATTTTTTGTGCTCATTTTGGGGGAATTATAAATTTTGACCACCAAGTGTTTGATACTTGGTTCATGTGATATGTCATGTGATATGTGTTGGTGTTAGTGTGTATAATTAGGTGCTAGTTTTATAGATTTTGGAGTGCTATATATATATATATATATATATATATATATGAAGCTTGTATGGATCTACGTGTGTCAGTGTAAGTAGAGATGTGTTTAGTTGTGTGTGTATTTGCATTGGAGAGGAGACCCTGGAGTAAGAAGTGTATATAGATATAGGAGTTGAACTGTGTGTGTGTTGAGTTTGTGATGTGAAGGAGGTAGCAGGCAGATTTACACCAGGGCATGCAGCAGGATGTGGAAGTGTTGCACTAGGTTGGGCTTGGATACCTGAACAGGTAAGGAGGACAATGCTGGCTTAGCTCAGTTTGGCCTCACAACAGTCCATTGTGGTAGGGGTGTCGTGGTGACTGCAATATGCAGTCATGTACACTGTGTGCAAATGTATATATAGGCAATGCACCCATATACACTCAGTACATGGAGGGTGTAATCACCTGAAATTTTTAAGAATTTTTAAATTTTAATTTCTGGAATTAATTAGCATTTTTCTGTGAATTTTAAACCAATAAATTAAGGTAGTCTAATTTAAAATGAATTTTTAAATAAAAAAAAATTAAAATGTGATGAAAATTATATTTTTTAGTGTAAAATTAAAAAACCGGTCATGGGGTAATTTTTCGAGAATTTATTGGACTCTGGATGAATTTTTTAAGCATTAAAAACTATTGTAAAATTTAACTAATTAATTAATCAATTAATAATAAAACAAACCAAACCATTTATTTAAACCGAACCCTGAACCGGACCGGACCGGCCGGTTTGACTAGACCGAACCGCTCAGGCTAGCGGGTCAGATCCGGGTCAGACCCGACCCGCCAGGATCCGACCCGACCCATTACCAAACCCTAACCCCCAAATCTGAATCGACCCGACGATTCGCCTGGCCGGCGGCCGTTTCCGCCGCCGTGGCCGCCGGCCGACCCCTCAGTTCAGCTCCCCCGCACCCGACGACCCGTCCCCTTCGGTTTCCGGCCAACGTCCGGCGGTTCCCATCCCTATATGCCCCTATAAATACTTAGCTATGGTCGGCCGGAAAATCCCCTTGAGCACCCCTCTTCTCCGGCGAGATCCTGACTCCGGCTAACCCTCCGTCCCGGTCGCCCACCTCCAGCAGGACTCGACACCGCACCTACAGCCGGCGGTCCCTCTCCAGAACTCCGGGCGAGATCATCCAGAACCCGACGCTGACTACCCATACCGACCCGACTCCGGTGTCTCCGACCACCGGTGACACCACCCGACCACCCAGACACGTCGTCGACCTCCGCCGGCCTGAACCCCCTCCCAGCCTTCTCCCTTCGCCACCAGACACGCCCTGCCCGACCACCGGAGTTCCAGAACCCTAAAACCTAGGGTGGACACAGAACTCGACTCAGGACACGAGGACACAAGGATTCGAGTTTTTCGGACAAGTTCAGGTACCCGTAACTTTTTACTCGTAGCTCTGTTTCTTATTCTGTAAATTGTATCGTGTAGCCTGTATGACCCTCTCGATGCCCGGATAAACCGTTCGGTGCATCGCGACCTGTGGTGATCGCGAACCGCGATCCAAAAACAGGGAAAACTTAGCTCTGTTTTACCCCGGAATCGAGTACGCCCCGCCAAACGGGACGACTTGGTCACGTGCGGTCTTTACCGATACGTGCGGGTCGTTGATACGGACGTGCGGGCTTTCACAGAAGCTGATTCGGATGTGCGTGCACACCGGAATCAGTGCGTATCCGCAGACAACGCCCCGTATCCGACTTTTCTGTATTTCAGCTGTAACTTAGTGTATACACGTCAGATCGAGACGAAACTTGTGCCATCGGACTCGTAGCAATACGCTGGTCCTATGGGTCAAGTTTGGTTCGATTCTGAGAACGTTGACAAAATCGTGTGTCGTGGGCCCCACAGGCTCCACCTGACGGGCAATTTTGAGAACGACTCATCGGAATCCAATTCTGGAAGTTCCGTTGGGTTCGTATCAACGTTCCTGACTTGTTGATACTAAGTTGGACTGATTTGGAGAACTTTGACCCTGACTCGGTTTTCGGTCCAAAGCGGCCCACATATGGACCCGCTTTGGCCCAGAATTATCGTTTTTGCCCTTGTGTCCAAACTGGACTTAAGGACAGGCGGTTCTAACTATTTTCTATGTTCTGAGACTGTTGGTAATGATTATTTCAGCTTTTGGAGGAGTTATTGCTGAACCCACTGTTACAAGGACTGCTACCGGTATTCCAATCCCAAGCAAGTGTACCTTGCCATAAATTGCAGTTTATTAGTTTATTTTATTCTCTTGCTCTATTTTCTGTGACTAGTGTACATGATATAACCTAGGACCGTATGACATACTTAGCGTCCGATCATAGTCGGGTGCCAACCCCGTACGCGGAGTTGTGTACGTCATTTAGTGATGGATATTCGAAACCCTTCATATTCTCGTGCTTGTTTATCAAGTACACCATAACCTAGGACACTTGACACCATACATTGACAGAATCTTCCTGAGATATTCAAGGTGATTCTGTATAGAATACAGGATGGACATAGTTATTATATTCTTAAATTATGACTGTTGCATTAGCTCTGATCTCACGTGACATGGACATGAGACGTGTGGTTACATTGGATGGGGAGAGACACACAGGCTACAGGCTGTTCTATATATATACTACTATTGTGAGGTTGTAGACTCTCGAGCAGAGCTAGACCACTACTAGATATTGCTGCTACCGGCTCCCCGACACAGAGCTTGTAGCAGTCTCAGCCTGAGTACTAGTGTTGCTCTCAGTTGCATTTTTACATAGATGGTTATGTAGATACCCTGCTTATTTCATTTACTATTTCACTGCATATATTTTGGCTTGTATTATTTGTACCTTGCTATGTCCCTGAGGACCTGGATCCGGATGATGTCCCCAGGTTTAGCAGAAGAATATTATCCCGAGGTTTACGGAACAGGAGCTGAAGCTGTACCAGAAGCTGTTGCTGAAGAAGAACCTAACATAGAAGCAGAGGTGATGGCTGAAGACTTTTCATGAGCTTATGATGTTTGTACTATTCAGATACTTTATTTTGACTCTTTTGTTCTGGTCTGATGAACCAGTGTTTTTAGACTCTTATCGGGTTGTTTCCCGACATACTTTGCTGAGACTGGACTTTGATGTATTTCCTTTATTTGCTGTTGATCTTATTATCTTGTGTGTGGATGAGATTAGTCTTTACTTGATATTGTAGACCTTATAATACAGCTTAAGTATGTCCGATAGATCCATTAAATTGGGTTTGTCTATCGGTGCATGCTGCTGGCCATTGCCACGTGTCCAGTCCCTCGGTATTTTGGGACTGGGGCGTGACATGGTTTTTGTGGTGGCCCATGCAGGTCTCTACGACAAAATTGTTTGGCTTCAACTTAGGGGCCAAACAAACCTGTAAAAGGATAGGATAGGTTCTAGTATCTCATCCATTTGTTGAATCGTTTTTGAAACTCTATATCGCATTCGAATTAAGTACTTGATTTTGCATCCTGCTTGACTCTACTAAACGTTCTCATAAAGTTTATTTTGGATGCAGAAAAATGGATCCAAGAAATGGAGATGAAATTCCTTTTACACCACAAGACGCTGTGGTTACCTATGGAGATGGAGTTACACCAGAGAACAGAGGTCAATCCTCTCAAAGTGGACAAGCTGAGCAGCATAACTCAAGGTTCAGGCGTGACGACATCCCACCTCCGCCGCAGTTCACTCCACCGATGCCTGCCTTCCACCAGGGCAAGCAATAGATGGGCAGCAAATGTTCCAGATGTTTTATGCCATGATGCAAGCTCAACAACAAGTTCAACAGGAGGCACAGCGTCAGGAGGCAGAGAACCTGAGAAACAGCCTAGTAAATGCATTGAAACAGGCAAACCCACAAGCTAGGCGACCAGCGATGGGAAGTATCACTGATTTCCGTCAACTCAAGCCCCGTACCTTTTCGGGCAAGGAAGGACCAACGAAAGTGCATGAGTGGCTCACCAATACACAACATCAGTTGGAAGCAGCTGAACTTCCGCGGGAGAGATGGATGACTGCTGTCCGAATGCAACTGACGGACAACGCGCACCACTGGTGGCTAGCTGAAGAGAGAAGGCTCAGACATGACCGAGTTACTTGGGAGGAGTTCTCCAGACTCTTCCAAGAGATGTATATCCCAGCCGTTGCTAGATCAGAACTTCGAGATAAGTTCAACCGCCTTATCCAGGGCAACATGACGGTGGAGGAGTATAATGCTGAATTCATTCGCCTGAGTCGTTTTGCCCCTTCTCTAATTCCTACCGAAGAAGAGAAGGCGGAGAAATTCTTTGACGGACTCAGGTTCGAGCTTCAGAGGTTGATTGGATCTGTTGCCCCTACATCGTACAACGACGTCCTTGCTGCAGCACGACGCATGGAGCACGTCACCAGGAGGGAGTCAAGTCTGAAGCGACCATTTACCTCAGCACCATCCAAGGCAGTACAAGGAGATTCTGTAAAGCGACCCCAGAGGAATATACCGCAAAGAGCAGCACCAAGAACCCTACCTACTTGTCATTTCTGCGGCAAGTTGGGTCACATTGAGAAGGAATGCAGACGCAAATTGGGATTGTGCCTGGTTTGCGGATCCAACTAGCATCTATCCAGAGACTGCACAGCACGCCGAGAGGAAGCACCACGACTAGCTCTACCTGCACCAAGGCCAGATTATCCAGCAGTGGGAGCACAGCAGCCGGGAGTTGGAGGAGTCAGACCACCAGCTCCAGGAGGATATCAGCCAAGACCACCATTGCCACCTCAAGCAGCACTATTCCAACAGGCTCGTCAGCAGAGGGGTCCAGCTCAGGGACGAGGTCAGGCTTTTGCATTGGCTGTTCAGGAAGAAGCTACTGCTGGAGAAGTTATAGCATGTACCATTTTAGTAGCTTCATTACCTGCTGTAGCTTTATTTGATTCTGGGACATCACACTCATTTATAGCTGCTAGCTTCGTAGCCACCCATAGAGTACCTACTGCACCCCTTCCGAAGACTAAGAGAATTCTTACGGGAGGTAGAATTATACCTGTTAGTGATATCTGTAGATCATGTTCAGTAGTAGTCTGCGGAAGAGAGATGCGAGCCCAATTTCTGATCTTTTCTATGCCTAACTATGATGTTGTACTTGGTATGGACTGGTTAAGTCAGTATCATGCTACTCTTGATTGTCGGCTTGGAAAAGTTATATTCAGACCACCTGGACACTCAGAGTTTGAATTTCTTCGAGGAGCTGTAGAACAAGGTGTTCAGCCAACTCTTAGGGTATTAACTATAGAAGGGGAGTCAAGTTACCCAAGAGTTATATCAGAGTTTGTGGATGTATTTCCCGATGATCTTCCAGGTCTACCACCAGATCAGGAAATAGAATTCACCATAGACTTAACTCCAGGAGCAGAACATATCACTTCAACAGTTTATAGACTAGCACCTAAAGAGTTAGTAGAGTTGAAGAAGCAAGTTGATAAACTTCTGGAGAAAGGTTTCATCCGGCCCAGTGTTTCACCTTGGGGAGCACCTATACTTTTTGTACCGAAGAAGGATGGAACAGTTCACCTGTGCATTGATTACAGAGCGTTAAATGCTGTGACCATTAAGAACCGGTATCCCTTGCCACGCATTGATGACTTATTTGATCAATTGAGTAGAGCTAGGGTATTTTCGAAGATTGACCTAAGATTCGGTTATCACCAGATTAGGGTAAGGAAGGAAGATATCCCGAAGATAGCCTTTAGAACCAAGTATGGACACTATGAGTTCTTAGTAATGCCGTTTGGTTTAACCAACGCGCCTGCTGTATTCATGAGCTTGATGAACCGAGTATTCCGTCAGTATTTGGATAAATTTGTGGTGGTATTTATCGATGACATTCTGGTGTATTCCAAAAGCCACGAAGAGCACGGGGAGCATCTCAGAATCGTGCTAGAGACGTTGAGGCAGGAGAAGCTTTATGCTAAGCTCAGTAAATGTGAGTTTTGCATGGATAAGGTACCATTTTTAGGGCATATTATCTCAGGAGAAGGACTGTCAGTGGATCCAGAGAAGGTTGCTGCTATTGAGACTTGGCCTACACCGACATCAGTTGCTGAGGTGAGGAGTTTTCTAGGACTTGCTGGATATTACAGAAGGTTCGTAGAAAATTTCTCAAGGATTGCAGAGCCAATGACGAAGTTGACACGGAAGGATCAGGACTTTGCATGGACAGAAGAATGTCAGAGGGCCTTTGAAGAATTGAAGAGGCGTCTAACAACAGCACCAGTCTTGACTCTTCCTTCAGGGTCAGGCGGTTTTGTTGTTTATAGCGATGCGTCAGGTAGTGGCCTAGGATGTGTTTTGATGCAACAAGGCAAAGTTATTGCTTATGCATCGAGACAGTTGAAGGTCCATGAGAAGAACTACCCAACGCATGATCTGGAGCTAGCTGCTGTAATATTTGCACTGAAGATTTGGAGGCATTATCTTTATGGAGAGAAGGTGGAAATCTTCACTGACCACAAAAGTCTGAAGTATGTATATACTCAGAAGGAGCTTAACATGAGGCAAAGACGCTGGCTGGAGTTGATGGTGGACTTTGATATAGATCTGCAGTACCACCCAGGGAAGGCGAATGTAGTAGCAGACGCACTTAGCAGGAAGCCTACAGCTTATTTCTTGACAATGCAGCCTGAGCTATTGAGAGATCTACAGGAGCTTCAGATAGAGGTTATTCTACCAAGATAGAGTGGCTTGCTGGCTAATCTGGAACTGAAGTCATCGCTCGTGGAAAGGATTAAAGAAGCTTTGCCTATTGATGCAAGATTTCGAAGACTCAAAGAGAAGACAGAAGCAGGCATGCAGACGGGACTTCGCATACATGAGGATGGTACATTAAGGTGCGGAGATCGTCTATATGTTCCAAATGGAGAATTGAGACAGGAGCTAATGACTGAAGCCCATAGCTCCATATACTCTGTTCATCCAGGAGGAACAAAGATGTATCGAGATCTAAGGCAGTACTATTGGTGGCATAGAATGAAGAGAGAGATTGCCAGATTTGTAGCTAAATGCTTAGTCTGCCAACAAGTGAAAGCCGAGCATCAGATGACTGCAGGAATGTTGCAGTCGCTTTCCATACCAGAATGGAAGTGGGAACATATCACCATGGACTTCGTCACAGGATTCCCAAGAAGCCCCAGTAGAAAAGATGCGGTATGGGTTATCGTGGACCGACTCACTAAATCGGCACACTTCTTGCCATTTAGAGTTGGACAGTCCACAGAGATACTAGCCGACATGTATATGCGACAAATAGTAAGATTATATGGAGTGCCGGTTAGTATTGTATCAGATCGAGATTCGAGATTTACCTCTCATTTCTGGCGAAGTATGCAAGAGAGTCTTGGCACCAGACTAAAATTCAGCACTGCCTATCATCCCCAGACAGACGGTCAATCAGAACGTACAATCCAGACCTTGGAGGATATGCTGCGATCCTGTATGTTAGATTTTGGAGGGTCTTGGGAAGATCATTTGCATTTGGTAGAGTTCTCCTACAACAACAGTTACCAGGCAAGCATCAAGATGGCACCTTTTGAGGCGTTATACGGTAGGAAGTGCAGATCGCCAATATGTTGGAGTGACGTCGGAGAGCGTCAGATATTGGGGCCAGAATTGGTAATGCAAACAGTGGAGAAGGTGAAACAAATCCAGAATCACCTTCGGGCAGCTCAGGACAGACAGAAGCATTGGGCTGATACATACCGACGTCCCCTGGAATTCAAGAAAGGAGAGCATGTATTCCTGAGGATTTCACCTACTCGAGGAACCATTCGCTTTGGGAGCAGAGGTAAGTTGAGTCCAAGGTACATTGGGCCCTTTGATATTCTGGAGCGCATTGGTGAGGTGGCTTATCGTCTTGCATTACCTCCATCTTTAGAGGGAGTGCATGATGTATTCCATGTCTCACAGTTGAGAAGGTATGTGACTGACCCAAGTCACATAGTGGATCATTCTGAGATCGCCGTAGGTCCAAGCCTGAGATATGAAGAACAACCGGTGGGTATACTCGGAACCAGTGAGAAGACACTGTGGGGGCAGACAATTAAATTGGTTCGTGTGGCATGGAAGCAACACTCTCCTGGTGAATCTACTTGGGAGAGGGAAGATATCATGCGCCAGAAATATCCCCACTTATTCGAGGATGCAGGTATATCTTAAGTAAAATTTTGTAATTCCTGTAGTTCTGTTCTATTAGTAGTTTAATCTTTAAATTGCGAGGACGCAATTTTCTTAAGGGGGGTAGATTGTAATCACCTGAAATTTTTAAGAATTTTTAAATTTTAATTTCTGGAATTAATTAGCATTTTTCTGTGAATTTTAAACCTATAAATTAAGGTAGTCTAATTTAAAATGAATTTTTAAATGAAAAACAAAATATTAAAATGTGATGAAAATTATATTTTCTAGTGTAAAATAAAAAAACCGGTCATGGGATAATTTTTCGGGAATTTATTGGACTCTGGATGAATTTTTTAAGCATTAAAAACTATTGTAAAATTTAACTAATTAATTAATCAATTAATAATAAAACAAACCAAACCATTTATTTAAACCGAACCCTGAACCGGACCGGACCAGCCGGTTTAACTAGACCGAACCGCTCAGGCTAGCGGGTCGGATCCGGGTCAGACCCGACCCGCCAGGATCCGACCCATTACCAAACCCTAACCCCCAAATCTGAATCGACCCGACGATTCGCCTGGCCGAGGCCGTTTCCGCCGCCGTGGCCACCGGCCGACCCCTCGGTTCAGCTCCCCCGCACCCGGCGACCAATCCCCTTCGGTTTCCGGCCAACGTCCGGCGGTTCCCATCCCTATATCCCCCTATAAATACTTAGCTATGGTCGGCCGAAAAATCCCCTTGAGCACCCCTCTTCTCCGGCGAGATCCTGACTCCGGCTAACCCTCCGTCCCGGCCGCCCACCTCCAGTAGGACTCGATACCGCACCTACAGTCGGCGGTCCCTCTCCAGAACTCCGGGCGAGATCATCCAGAACCCGACGCTGACTACCCATACCGACCCGACTCCGGTGTCTCCGACCACCGGTGACACCACCCGACCACCCAGACACGTCGCCGACTTCCGTCGGCCTGAACCCCCTCCCAGCCTTCTCCGCTCACCACCAGACACGCCCTGCCCGACCACCGGAGTTCCAGAACCCTAAAACCTAGGGTGGACACAGGACTCGACTCAGGACACGAGGACACAAGGATTCGGGTTTTTCGGACAAGTTCAGGTACCCGTAACTTTTTACTCGTAGCTCTGTTTCTTATTCTGTAAATTGTATTGTGTAGCCTGTATGACCCTCTCGATGCCCGGACAAACCGCTCGGGGCATCGCGACCTGTGGTGATCGCGAACCGCGATCCAAAAACAGGAAAAACTTAGCTCTGTTTCACCCCAGAATCGAGTACGCCCCGCCAAACGGGACGACTTGGTCACGTGCGGTCTTTACCGATACGTGCAGGTCATTGATACGGACGTGCGGGCTTTCGCAGAAGCTGATTCGGATGTGCGTGCACACCGGAATCAGTGCGTATCCGCAGACAACGCCCCGTATCCGACTTTTCTGTATTTCAGCTGTAACTTAGTGTATACACGTCAGATCGAGACGAAACTTACGCCATCGGACTCATAGCAATACGCTGGTCCTATGGGTCAAGTTTGGTTCGATTCTGAGAACGTTGACAAAATCGTGTGTCGTGGGCCCCACAGGCTCCACCTGACGGGCAATTTTGAGAACGGCTCATCGAAATCTAATTCTGGAAGTTCCGTTGGGTTCGTATCAACGTTCCTGACTTGTTGATACTAAGTTGGACTGATTTGGAGAACTTTGACCCTGACTCAGTTTTCGGTCCAAAGCGGCCCACATATGGACCCGCTTTGGCCCAGAATTATCATTTTTGCCCTTGTGTCCAAACTGGACTTAAGGACAGGCGATTCTAACTATTTCCTATGTTCTGAGACTGTTGGTAATGATCATTTCAGCTTTTGGAGGAGTTATTGCTGAACCCACTGTTACAAGGACTGCTACCGGTATTCCAATCCCAAGCAAGTGTACCTTGCCATAAATTGCAGTTTATTAGTTTATTTTATTCTCTTGCTCTATTTTCTGTGACTAGTGTACATGATATAACCTAGGACCGTATGACATACTTAGCGTCCGATCATAGTCGGGTGCCAACCCCGTACGCGGAGTTGTGTACGTCATTTAGTGATGGATATTCGAAACCCTTCATATTCTCGTGCTTGTTTATCAAGTACACCATAACCTAGGACACTTGACACCATACATTGACAGAATCTTCCTGAGATATTCAAGGTGATTCTGTATAGAATACAGGATGGACATAGTTATTATATTCTTAAATTATGACTGTTGCATTAGCTCTGATCTCACGTGACATGGACATGAGACGTGTGGTTATATTGGGTGGGGAGAGACACACAGGCTACAGGCTGTTCTATATATATACTACTATTGTGAGGTTGTAGACTCTCGAGCAGAGCTAGACCACTACTAGATATTGCTGCTACCGGCTCCCCGACACAGAGCTTGTAGCAGTCTCAGCCTGAGTACTAGTGTTGCTCTCAGTTGCATTTTCACATAGATGGTTATGTAGATACCCTGCTTATTTCATTTACTATTTCACTGCATATATTTTGGCTTGTATTATTTGTACCTTGTTATGTCCCCTGAGGACCTGGATCCGGATGATGTCCCCAGGTTTAGCAGAAGAACATTATCCCGAGGTTTACGGAACAGGAGCTGAAGCTGTACCAGAAGATGTTGCTGAAGAAGAACCTAACATAGAAGCAGAGGTGATGGCTGAAGACTTTTTATGAGCTTATGATGTTTGTACTATTCAGATACTTTATTTTGACTCTTTTGTTCTGGTCTGATGAACCAGTATTTTTAGACTCTTATTGGGTTGTTTCCCGACATACTTTGCTGAGACTGGACTTTGATGTATTTCCTTTATTTGCTGTTGATCTTATTATCTTGTGTGTGGATGAGATTAGTCTTTACTTGATATTGTAGACCTTATAATACAGCTTAAGTATGTCCGATAGATCCATTAAATTGGGTTTGTCTATCGGTGCATGCTGCTGGCCATTGCCACGTGTCCAGTCCCTCGGTATTTTGGGACTGGGGCGTGACAGAGGGCCAGCGAATAGATCGAGTTGTTGCATTTCCTGCAGAAAACATGAAGGAAAATCTAGTCTGGATATGGTTAGTATGGATTGGGAGATCATTCTTGACTGTGCAACCCAAGTTGGTATGTTAGCACCTAGCTAAAGTCTTGAGCATTGCCTATATTGGTTGAGTGATCTTGTGGGGAATCTAAAATAGGCTTTGAGTGCCAGGTGTGGAAATACCTTCAGGAAGAACTTTGTAGTTGTAATTAGGTAACTTTGAGCACCTGAGGACTGATACCTATACTAGTATTGGACTGGAAATTCCTAGAGTGGTGCAAGTTCGAGCAATGGGCAGGTGTGCATTGCTTAAAACAGTGCACTGATGGGGTTTTGTTCAAGGTCTGAATTAGAGATGAGTGTATGAGGAGGATATCTGTAGGGTTTTGCAGTGCTGTTCCCACGTAGGTATAACATATATGGGGATGGGTTTTCAGTTGGCAGGGTAGGATCACACCGTCACGACCCGCACCCGGATATTCGGGCACGAGTACGTAGGTACGCCTAGCCTACGCCGCAGCATCGATGGTAGAACATTGTCTGGGTCAATTCTAATTAACTAAATATCTCAACAATATAAATATGGTACCTGTCAATCATCTCAACTCCAAACAGAGGAAAAATATGGTGTCTCACAAATGTAACTATACTCAATCACAATGCAAACTAAGAAAGATAAAGCACGAATGGAATAACGAAGAAAAGAATCAAGAATATAATCCGCAAGTCTGAAATAATATACATGTCATGAATCACAATGAAGTCTAATACAAGTCCATCAAAATAAACTAAATCTCCTCAGGCTCTGCAACTAAGTCCTCCTGGTCTATAGGAGTATCCTAGAAAGGTAAGCCCTCCTGCGGTCCGTAGAATATAGGACACTGATATATGAGCCAATCATCTGAAAAAATATATCCAGTCATGATTTGAGCGAAGTACATACCTCTCAAAGCAGTTTCAAATACATAATCAAGCATATAAAACAGATAATGGAAAAAAATATAAGATATCTAAATATCTGAATAAAATAAACTAGGATGAACATGTAATGTACTGGAATGAAGAACAAGCAATAGAATATCTGCAATATAAAGGAATAACTGAAATCAAACTAATGTGCCTCAGAATACAAGTCATTAAGTGATCAGTTTAGGTTAAACACGAATAAAATAAGGTAACTCGATTACAAGTGTGGTATATAATCGACATGTACACGAATACACTGGGGCTTTGATCACATAATCAACTCCTACTCCCCCATCCCCAACTAATATCAATTGATCCAATCTCGATACGTTACGAACACGAATATGGGCACACTGAATACGAGCAGTGTGTGTATATAAATATAAGCACACAGAACACGAGTAGTGTGTGAACACAAAATATAAATAATCAATACCCAATACACAATAAAATACATGTGAAGGAGTACCCGCTGAACACGGTAGGGGATAACATCTCCTGACAGGATCCATGTAGTACCAGTCCGTGAAACCACTGTGTCGGAATTAAGTATACGGTTCTAGAACAAGAGATATATACAGTATTATGAAATAAAAACTAATAGAAAAATGTACTCGTCTGAGGTCCTGAGCAAGGTGTGTCTCTCGATGCCCAAGCTGGTGCCACACAGGCCTATATATGGTATATGCATCAATACAAGGTTTTGAAATAAAAACTAAGTTAAATTATTTTAATTCTAGGTCATAAAGCCATTTCTAAGTCAAAATAGTCAAACTAGGTCAACTCTAGGTCAAACTAGTCAAACTAGCTATTTATAGGTTGTAAGAGTCTAACTCTAGGATATTAGGTCCATACACTATGTAAATATGCCACACTAGCTAAGTTAAGATACTAGGATACACGCAAAGCACCGTATCATATGATACGCAAGTTTTTAGATATAAAAATACTAATTTATATATATACAAGACAATACATATAGTAATCTTAGCTAACTAATGCAAATTGGATACCTTGGCTTGAACTAATGTGTATCTCACTACCTACACACCCATCTTGATACTCAAACTCAATACCTCGAGTATCGACCAATTACCTTAATATTACCTTGGTATCACAAAGTAATTCAAATCCTAATATATAGCTCACTACCAAAACACTAATTGTATACTAATATTAACTAAACTACTAAATACTACTAACTACTTAGCATACAATATATATCAATATTTATATACATATATACATACCTACATATTAATCTACTAATCTAACAAGTATGTATATACCTAATTATTAGCTAACAAGGCATATATACAACTACTATACTATGCACTTAACTACTACACTATCATGAACTACTAACTAGACTCTAACATTAACTAGCTAAACCACTAATAAACTAACTAACTACTGACTTGTTGTGCCTGTAGTTGATGCTGAGGTTGATGTTGAAGCTGCTGCTGCTCATTGTTGTTGGCTCATTGCTGCAGGTTGCTAAATATGCTGGTGACTGCTTGCTGTGCTACCCTTGTTGTGCATTGCTGCACAGTTGGCTTATAGCTACTGCTGCCCTCTGTTTGCTTGTTGTTGTTATTTTGCAGTTATAGTTGCTTGAATTGCTGTTGGTGATGCAGCTGCAGTGCTTGCTAGCTATAGCTGCACACTTCCTCGCTTGCTGCATGTTCTTCTCTGTTTGGATACTACAAACTGCTTGCTGCCTAGCTATAGCTGCACACTGCAAACTTCTTGCTATGCTGAATGCGTTGTATTGGCTGCTGCAGTGCACTTGCTGAATGCTATAGCTGTACACTGCCTGTTGTTCTTCAGTTGTTGGTGATTGCATACTGATTTCTGTGCTCTACCCGACCCTCTCACTCACATCCACACACACACACTCACACTCAATGCACACACACACACACACACACACACACACACACACACACACACACACACACACACACACACACACACACATATATATATATATATATATATATATATATATATATATATATATATATATACCCACATATATGAATATGTATCTATACACTATATTTATGTATCACAAGTTATAATCATATCTATATAATACTATAGAGATACATATACATATATACACAATCATATAATATATTATACTAATATATAATACCAAGTCAAATTTAATTGAGGTACAATGAACAAACACGTGGAATGCACCGCACCCGTATTAAACTCATTCTATGATACGCTTGCGATACGGCTCCACCACAGAACCAAACATACTCCGAAGGACACGAGCAAGTATAAATTAATAATTATGAATAATACGAAGAACAAATTACTCAACTACGTATCCGTGTCAAGATGTGACATGCACAAACCTCCGTGTCGAAGAAAAACTCCCAAATCAACATGTATCTCCAAATTGTCAGGATACGGCCTACACGTATCCAATTGTGGATACGACACTAGTCACACACAATCAAACACATGTCAATTTGGTCTAATTGACCAATTGACAAACACAAGATATGCCAATCTCGAAATTCTTCCAAAATTGACACAAAATACCACATAACTTTCTCTATAGGCCTCCTATGAACCTAATTCAAATTTCTATGGGTAGCCTTAGCATATGGGGTAGTTTCTTATGATTAAATTACATATTTAGAACCTAATTAAAGAGAGAAAATTGAAATGTACCTATTGGGAGATAGATTTCTAATAAAATTTCCAAATTGAGTAAAATAGCCTCTAACTTGTAGATCCTTGCTCCTCCTTGTAGATCCTTACTCTACTAGCCTCCAATGATGAATATAGAAGGAACTGAGAAGACATTTGAGTATGAATTGGTGTGGAAATAAAGAATTTAGAAGAAAAAAATTATATATCTAGATTGGAATGACAAAATGAGAAGAGAGAGACTCTCTATCCTCCTTAAAGGTGGCCGGCCCTTGCCCCTCCTACAAGCTATTATGAATTATCTAAAACACCCCTTAGGTCCTCTCATGAAGAAATTAATTAAGGAGGAAATGTTCTAGTCTAATTGGTTTCACTAATTAATTCCTCCTCCTAATGAATGGGCTTACTATTGGGCACAATCTAAACTAGAATCAAATGTTAGCCCATAGATCTAAACTAAACTAGTTAAGTCCACTATACAAGTCCAAAAATAAATCTAACATCTAACAATAAATAAATAATACAATAAATAATATTTACGACATGCATAATATTTAATATTATATTCCAAAAAATATAACTGCCCATGTCAAATTACCAAACTACCCTTAGTTGAAAAAGTGAGGGTGACAATCCTATCCACCTTAGAAAATTTTCGTCCTCGAAATTAAGGAAAAAAACTAACTACCAAAAGCAATCAATACAATGCAAGAAAGAATTATACCTCACGGCTAAAACAAATATGGATATCGCTCGCGCATCACGGCCTCTCGCTCCCAGGTACTCTATCCTGGCGAGTGATGCCTCCACGCGACGCGTCCCAAAGGAATCGTCTGGTTCCTCAGCACCTTCTCTCTCCGATTCAGA
The DNA here is from genome assembly GCA_036927795.1 of Iris macrosiphon. Classification (NCBI taxonomy): domain Eukaryota; kingdom Viridiplantae; phylum Streptophyta; class Magnoliopsida; order Asparagales; family Iridaceae; genus Iris; species Iris macrosiphon. The sequence goes on from JAYESA010000006.1 coordinate 222,814,668, forward strand.
ATTTCAACTAGCTGCTCTGGATAGCTAAGAGCAGGGCCCACATCGATCTCCGAGTGATCCAACACATGACTAGGATCTGTTACGTACCGTCTAAGCTGTGATATGTGAAACACGTTGTGCACTCCCTCCAATGCAGGTGGCAAGTCTAGTCTGTAGGCGACTGCACCGATCCTTTCAAGAATACTGAAGGGTCCGATGAATCGCGGACTAAGCTTTCCGCCTCCACCAAAATGAAACGTGCCACGTGTCAGAGAAATCCTCAAAAAAATAGACCGTCAACCTAGCATGAAACACAACCTTAGCACTCTAACAAAAATAAACAATCATAAGCAATACAAAACAAAATCTACACCTCAAACTCTAATGGTCTCCGGTGGCTATCGGGCCAATGCCGTTGTCTGTCCTGCGCCACCCGAAGTTTATCCCTGACGAGCTTCACCTTCTCAACTGCATCCACTACCATCTCTGGTCCCAATAAAAATCTCTCACCAACATCTGTCACTCCCCGATCTCCCGCAGGCTAAAATCGGCCGTCCCCGCTAGGCGAGAATGATCACGCCAGCGCTCCCGCGGAACGATCGCTTTGACCCATCTGGGCGTGATGCCACACGAGCGTGAGCCGCGCCCGTGCAAGGCCGTGGTTTATTGGATGGCGGTAAGAGGTCTAAGCCACAGAGTCGCACAGATTGTCCGAGTGCAGCAAAATTATATAAACGCATAGGTGATCGGTAACAAGTTCACAGAGTCGACAATAGCGGAAGCACTGAATAACACAAGTTGAAGTAAAACTCTTTATTAATATAAAAAAGTGTTACAGACGGCGCTTGGCCGAGATTACAATTCGCTCAGATCTCTCTCTCTGAAATAGTAAAAGCATGCCAAGTGGCTACAATTGTGGAATGATTGTACTGGCGATGTTCATGCGATGTTCCAACATTATGTCTGGTATATGTGCTTCTGTTCCGGATGTAACGCTCTAATGCTTTAGAGTAAACTCCACGCCTTAGCACGCACGAAGGAGGCATCCGTACCGGACGAGGTTCTCCCGCACCCTGCAAACAACCTGGTGGATTATCAGTACACGAATGCACTGATGGGGAGGCTACTCGCCCGTTCGACAAGTCCAAACACGTAATATAGGTTCCGTGCACCAACTATTATGTTGTCTTTCTAGTTGTCTTAGGATCAGTTTCATGCAAAGATTGAATAGCCTAACTCGTGTGGCAGTGTGCTGTGCGACATGAGAGGAAACACGGCAAGACTTACCAACTTACCATTTGACCTTCCCTGTCCAAGGAAAACAAGTTAATTTAAGCATGAACATTCATAATAAAAACTAAGGCAATAGCATATGCAAACACGAGGGTTGTTATATCATAATCGTTCAGGTGTTCAGTTATTCTTTTGACGCGATGCAATGACTCGCACGCGGATAGCCGCTAAGCGAGGATGACTTATCTATATGAACATTTATCGCTGGCATAGCCATAAAGGACCTTAGTCATTGACGGGAATGGCATGCAACGAAAGTATGTGGTGTGCTACAAGCCATCCCGCCAATCACATGGGACTAAAACGTTAAGTTCCATCCGGATCGGATCGGCCCCGGTGCCCCGGCGACCGCCCGTGGAACGAGATCCGAAGATCACCTTTTTTAAGTTGTCCGTGACATGCAGGTCAGGGTCTTTCCAAATCCATAACTTGACATGATAATCCATAATTCTTGTTCTGAACCGAGCGTTTGCTCCACGAGCTGTGATTCTTTATTTACGTGACATGATTCTCGTTTAGATGTAAACTGGATGTGATTATCATTCAATGTAACTTGACATAATTTCTATTCATTGATTCAACTTAACTTGGTGCATGCCCCTGGTTCGGGGACTGCCTTAGCGACCCAACGGTCCCGGATACTTGCAGGTTTATTTTGCACAGAAGGACTATTTGATAGTCTTCTGGCTGACTCAATGCATGAACGATACATGATAGTGTTCTCATTGTGGCACAATTTCGTGTAGAAAACATTGAGGCAAGGCAACATTTAGAACTTAAGTAATCGCGTTAGCTCGGACCCGAAGGTAAGCCGAGGAGTGAAACCGTAAGGGACTTTCCGAGCTACAAGATTTAGGATAGCATACGAGGGTCTGAATATAAGCAATATTTCAATTTCATGTTCTAACATAAGCAAAACAAGTTGGGATTATTCCCTTAGCTAGATGCGTTGTATTCTTATTAGCATATAGGGGGTGATTCACCTAGCGACTAGTACGTATCGTTCCATATTTTAAGTGTGCTGGCTAAGCAAAGACAAGTTCACTTTCACGCCCCGATCTCCCGCAGGCTATTTCAGCCGTCCCCGCTAGGCGGGAATCACCCTCGCCAACGCTCCCGCGGGACGATCGCTTTGAACCATCCGGGCGTGATGCCGTACGAGCGTGAGCCACGCCCGTACAAGGCCGTGGTCCATTGGCTGGCGGTAAGAGTTCCAAGCCACAGAATCGCACAGATTGTCCGAGTGCAGCAAAATCATAAACGCATAGCGATTTGGTAACAGTTTCACTGAGTCGACAATATAGCGGAAGTATTGAATAACACAAGTTGAAGTAAAGCAACTCTTTTATTGATATAAACAAGTGTTACAAGCGGCGTATAGCCGAGATTACAAGTTGCTCAAGCTTCTCTCTCTGAAACAGTAAAAGTGTGCAAAGTGGCTACAATTGTGGAATGATTGTACAGGCGATATTCAGGCGATGTTCACAATTTATGTCTTGTATATGTGCTTCTGTTCCGGACGCAGCGCCCCAAGGCTTCAGAGTGATCTCCTGGCCTTAGCACGCACGAAGGAGGCATCCGCACCGAACGAGGTTCTCCCGTACCCTGCATACAAACTGGTGGATTATCAGTACATTGAATGCACTGGTAGGGAAGCTACTCGCCCGCTCGACAAATCCAAACACGTAGTATAGGTTCCGTGCACAACTATTTAGTTGTCTTTCTAGTTGTCTTAGGATCAGTTTCATGCAAGTATTGAATAGCCTAACTCGTGTGGCAGTGCGTCGTGCGACATGAGAGGAAACACGACGAGACTTACCATTTGGCCTTCCCTGTCCAAGGCAAACATTGTTAATTCAAGCACAAACATGTATAAGCATTCAGGGGGCATAGCATATACAAACACAAGCTTTTCAATGCGAGATCATGTTTTGGGTGCATGGGTTACTCTGATTTCTCAGGTGGTTTGCATAAGATGTTCAAGTACTCTTTATGCACAAGTATTGTTATACCATGATCGTTCAGGTGTTCAGTTATTCTCGATGCGATGCAATGACTCGCACGCGGGTAGGCGCTAAGCGAGGATGACTTATCTATATGAACATGAGGTCACTGGCACGACGCCATAATGGATGGTCTAGTCTCAGTACAGAATATCGTGCGACGCATAGTTCAGGACGTCCCAGGGTATTCTGTCCTATAGCAGGCGACTATCACGAGTTTCGTCCGGATCGGATCGGTACCGGTGACCCAGCGACCGTCCGCGGAACTAAATCTTGTTTCCAAGTTGCCCTGTGACCATGCAAGTCTCTAATCATCAGGTTCTGATCAGGTACAGGAACAAGTTCAAGGCAGGATATATATATATGGAACAAGTTACATGGAACAAGTTCAAGTTGTCAAGCCCCGATCTCCCGTAGGCAAATCGGCCATTCCCGCTAGGCGGGAATCACCCTCGCCAGCGCTCCCGCGGAACGATCGCTTGACCCATCCGGGCGTGATACCGCACGAGCGTGAGCCACGCCCGTGCAAGGCCGTGATTCATTGGCTGGCGGTAAGAGTTCTAAGCCACAGAGTCGCACAGATTATCCGAGTGCAGCGGAGTCATGAACGCATAGGCGATCGGTAACAGGTTCACTGAGTCGACAATATAGCGGAAGCATTGAAACACAAGTTGAGGTAAGCAAGCTCTTTTTATTGATATTAACAAGTGTTACAGGCGGCGTATAGCCGATATTACAAGTCGCTCAAGCCTCTCTCTGAATCATAAAATTGTGCCAAGCGGCTATAATAGTGGAATGATCGTACAGGCGATGATCAGGCGATGTTCACAACATTATGTCTTATATATGTGCTTCAGTTCCGGATGCACCGTTGCTTCGAAGTGATCTTCACGCCTAAGCACGCACGTTGGAGGCATCCGCACCGCACGAGGTTCTCCCGCACCCTGCATACAAACTGGTGGATTATCAGTACATTGAATGCACTGGTGGGGAAGCTACTCACCCGCTCAACAAATCCAAACACGTAATACATGTTCCGTGCACAACTATTAAGTTGTCTTTTTAGTTGCCTTAGGATCAGTTTCATGCAAATATTGAATAGCCTAACGTGTATGGCAGTGCGCCGTGCAACATGAGAGAAAACACGGCGAGACTCACCAACTTACCATCTCCTTCCCTGTCCAAGGCAAACATTGAGGCAAAACTTGTTAATTCAAGCACAGACAAGTATAAGCATTCAGGAGGCATAGCATATGCAAACATGAGGATCGTTTTAACATGATCGTTCAGGTGTTTAGTTGTTTCTTGATGCGATGCAATGACTCGCATGCGGATAGCCGCTAGAGGATGACTTATCTATATGAATGTTAGTCGCTGGCATAGCCATAAAGGACCGTTTATAGTCTTTGAATAAGGATGGTATACAACGAAGCACGTGAGGCGCTGCACGCCATCCTGTCCGCACATGAGACTATCGTGATGTTCCATCCGGATCGGAACGGCCCCAGTGCCCCGGTGACCGCCCGTGGAACCGTTAGACCTTGTTTCCAAGTTGTCCGCAACATGTAGGTCAGGGCCAATTTTTAATCCATAACTTGATATGATAATCCATGATTCGTGATCTGAACGAGCGTTTGCTCCAAGAGCTGAAATACATGGATTCGTTACATGACGTGATTCTCGTTCAGACATAAACTTGATGTGATTATCATTCAGTTGCATGTGACGTGATTCTCGTTCAGTATTCATTTGCCCTGATGCGTGCCCCTGGTTCGGGGATTGCCTTGGCGACCCAATGGTCCCGGATACTTGCAGGTTCGTTCAGGCACGGAACGACTACGTAGTAGTCTCCCGGGGTTTGGATGAAAACATGGCAACATTCAAGCAGACAAGCATGCGTTTCTAAGGAACATAAGCAGACACGTTGCTCGGACCCGAAGGTAAGCCGAGAGATGAAATCATTAAGGACTTAGCATGCGAGGGTCTGAATACAAGCAGTATTTCAATTTCCATGTTCTAGCATAGCAATACAAGTTGGGATTATTTCCTTAGCTAGGTGCGTTGGATTTATTAGCATGCAGGGGGTGAATCACCTAGCGACTAGCACGAACAAATTCCAAATTTTATGTGTGCTGGTTAAGCAAAGACAAGTTTACCGTAGCCACCCACCTTTGCGATAATTCGCCTCGGTAGAGCGATACGTCAAGCGAGCCTCTGAAAGTCCAAGCCGGATCCTGTAGGGACAAGTCTGGATATCCTTTGCTTCTCGTTTGAGGCAAAGCAGGTCGGGACAGCTGCACTATTGCCGTTTGAGACGGCAGTCTGCTTGAGCGGAACGGGGTGTTACACAAGTCAGGATATATATATATGTAACTTGTTGAGGCAGGATCAGGATTACTCTAAATGTTGAGTATCGACTCCAACGAGCCATTTTATATAGTACAGGACAGTATTGCTCCACGAGCAGGGATTCTTGGATCACAAAATTGGTGCAAGTTCCCTGGTTCGGGAATTGCCTTAGCGACCTAACGGTCCCAGGTACATTCAGGTTTATTCATGCACGGAACAACTATCCGGTAGTCTTCCGAGGAGGACCTAAATGAATGCATGATAAGCATAGTATTTCACGGTCTGGCATAGTTATGCAGCAAGCATTAAAACTAGGCAATATATAAAAGCAGGCAAGCATGCACTTGTATAACTTAAGCATTCAAGTTCGCTCGGGCCCGAAGGTAAGCCGAGGAGCAAAACCGTAAAGGGACTTCCCGAGCGACATGATCTAGGGTCGTACAGTTTAGGGAGTGAACAGTGCACTAATGAATATATACATGTGTTGTTCTACTCGAGGCATAGCGGGTCCAGTTGCACAAGGCAAAGGTAGCATGCGAGGGTCTGAATATATATCAATATTTTATTTCCATGTTCTAGCATAAGCAATACAAGTTGGGATTATTCCCTTAGCTAGGTGCGTTGTATTCTTATTAGCATGCATGGGTGATTCACCTAGCGACTAGCATGTATCATTCCGTATTTTATGTGTGCTGGCTAAGCAAAGACAAGTTCAATGTAGCCACCCACCTTAGCGATGATTCGCCTCGGTCGAGTGATACTCCGAGCGAGCCTCTGAAATCCAAAGCCGTATTCCTGTAGGGACAAGTCTGGATATCCTTTGCCTCAAACGAGTATTCTCGCCTGAGCAAAGCGGGTTAGAATATTATACTTTTGTCGTTTGAATCGGCAGTCCGCTTGAGCGGAACGGGGTATTACATTCACCGTAGCCACCCACCTTAGCGATGATTCGCCTTGGTTGAGCGATACTCCGAGCGAGCCTCTGAAAGCCTAAGCCGAACTCTTGTAGGGACAATCTGGATATGCTTTGCCTCAAACGAGTATTCTTGCCTGAGCAAAGCGGGTCGGGACATTGCACTTTGCCGTTTGAATCGACAGTCAGCTTGAGCAGAACGGGGTGTTACAACATCATCCCATGATAACGGAGTACGATATCTCCGTCCATACAACATCTCAAATAGTGACATCCCGATACTGGCCTGGTAGCTGTTGTTGTAAGAAAACTCTACCAGGTGAAGATGATCCTCCCAAGAACCTCCAAAATCCAAAACACAGGTGTGTAACATATCCTCAAGAGTCTGAATAGTCCTCTCCGACTGTCCGTCTGTCTGAGGGTGATATGCGGTACTGAACTTGAGCTGAGTGTCAAAGCTAGCCTGCAAAATCATCCATAAGTGGGACATGAAGCGACTATCCCGATCCGAGACTATGCTCACAAGAACACCATTCAATCTGACTATCTGATGCACATACATCTCCGCGAGCTTCTCCGTAGATGTACCCACTTTGAATGGCAGGAAGTGTTGCATCTTTACCTCCTGGAGAACGCGGAAGTCCTGAAACAAAATCCATCTTCATATTCTTCTACTTCCACTCTGGAATAGGTAAAGGCTGAAGCAATCCACCTGGCCTCTGTCTCTCCGCCTTTACCTGCTGGTAAACCAAATACCTGGATACGAAGCTAGCTACCTTCCGCTTTATACCATACCACCAAACATGCTCTCTCATGTCCCTATACATCTTGTTGGCACCTGGATGCATAGAGTACTGAGATCGATGCGCCTTCTAAAGAATTTCCTAATACAATGCTCCACTCGGCACACACAATCTGGTACTGTGTCGCAATGATCCATCATCTGCAATGCTGAAGTCTTCTGCCAACCCTATCTAGATATGTGCTCTGATGATCCTCATAGACTCATCCTCGAATTGTGCGACTCTGATCCGGTCCATCAATTTTGATTGTACCTGAAGTTCCCACATCTGTGCTGCAACTCCAGGAACTAATACCTCAATGTCCAAACTATCAAGATAGGCCAACAAATGTCGGTCTCTCGTCAAATACATAGCCACTGGATACCTGCTCAAGGCATCCGCGACTATGTTGGCTTCCCTGGATGGTACTGCAAAGAAATGTCAAAATCCTTCATCAACTCCAATCATCGCCGCTGTCTTATGTTGAGCTCTTTTTGTGTAAACACATACTTCAAGCTCTTGTGATATGTAAAGATCTCTACCCGCTCTCCATACAAGTAGTGCTACCACAATTTAAGAGCAAAAATAACTACTGCCAACTCCAAGTCATGGGTAGGGTAATTCTTCTCATACGGGCGTAATTGCCTGGAAGCATAGGCAATCACCTTCCCGTTCTGCTGTAACACACAACCCAAACCCTTACCCGATGCATCACTGTATATAAAAAATCCTCCTGTCCCTGATAGCAATGTCAATATTGGAGTTGTAGTTAACCTCTTCTTCAGCTCCTCAAAAGCAAACTGACAATCCTCAGTCCAGATGAACTCCACATTCTTTCTATTTAGTCTAGTCATCGGCCCCGTAATCCTAAAAAAATCTTGAACAAACCTCCAATAACAGCCTGCTAGTCCAAGAAAACTCCTGATCTCTGCTACTGAACTTGGGATAAACCATGACTCAACTGCTGAAATCTTCTTCGGGTCCACTGAGATCCCGTCTCCTATAATCACATGCCCGAAGAATTCAACCTTATCAAGAAAGAATTCACACTTCGAAAGCTTGCCATATAGTTTCTCCTTCCTGAGGGCCTCCAGAACCATCATCAGGTACTTCTTATGCTCCTCCGGGGTCTTCGAATATATCAGTATATCATCAATGAATACTACTACAAACTGATCAAAGTACTGATGAAACACCTTATTCATCTGGTTCATGAATACCGCCGGGACATTGGTCAACCCAAACGGCATCACCAAGAACTCAAACTGCCCATACCGAGTCCTGAAAGCTATCTTCGAGATGTCTTCCTTCTTTACTTTTACCTGGTGGTACCCCGACCCCAAGTCTATCTTTGAGAATACCTTCGCTCCGCTCAACTGATCAAATAAATCGTTAATCCACGATAATGGGTATTTGTTCTTAATAGTGAGGTTGTTAAGTGTTCTGTAGTCGATATATATGCGTACCGACCCATCCTTCTTTGGTACAAAAAGTACCGGAGTATCCCACGGTAATGAATTGGAGCAAATGAAGCCCTTGTCCTGCAACTCATCCACCTGCTTCTTCAATTCCGCCAGTTCGCTGTTGTTTACTCTATCGACGTGTTGTGATATTGTTTCTATGCCTAACACCAAATCTATAGAGAACTCTATATCTCTGTCTGGTGGTAACCCAGACAACTCCTCCGGAAAGACGTTCATATACTCAACAATCAATGGATGTGGCGGCTCCTGCTCTTCTACCAAAGCTCCACAGAAGTCGCCTTCGCTCTGCTCTGTTGTTTATCTGACGAACTCAAACTCTAGCTCTCTTAGTGCCTAAAATAAACTTTGCCTCCACGATAATCGATACTAGCATGATGCCTAATCAACCAATTCATCTCGAGTATTATATCATAGCTCGAAAGTGGTATTACGAGTAGACATACGCCCAACTTTCGGCTTCCCAAAGAAACTCTTCGGTCCTTGAAAACATCACTGACCAGGATAATGCTACCCCCAGTCATGATCTTACAAGTCCTCGCCAACGGTTCAGACTTAAGACGATATTTCAGAGCAAAAGATACAGATACAAAACTGTGTGAAGCACCAGAATCAAATAAAGCATGAGCTGAAAAAAAATCAAGATAGACTGAACCTGAGATAACATCACCGACTGGCTCCTTCTCCTCGACGATTAAGACAAAAGCTCGCTCCTGTCGCTGTACACCTCTCTGCTGTTGCTGGAGCTGAGCGAACTACTGCTGTTATGGTGGTATAGGAGGTCCTCTCTACTGTCCCGCTGGTGGTCTCATGGGTGCTCTTTGTGCCTGAGCTTCGCCCTGATCTGGACGAGCTAAAACTTTAGGACAAGCCCTCAACTGATGGTCTCCTAATCCGCAGAATAAGCACTGACCCAATCTCATCCTGCATACAACACATACATGTCCTTGCTTCTTACATAAAGTGCAAGGAATAGCTGGCCTCTGAATCTGGGACATTTGATGTGCCGGTGCTCTCGTTGGTCCATGATACTGCTGCCTCAGCTGCTAGAAGTGCCTCTGGTGCTGCTGCTAAAAATGAGACCGCTTTATTGGACCCGTGTTGGTACTGGATCCTCCTGTGTCCCTCAGCCTCTAAGATCCAAGCTCTAGATCATCCTCTACCCGCTGTGCCTGTCTCAGAATCTTCTCGAAAGTAGCGGTGGGATCTTCGTTCGTGCGTGATTTGACTTCCTTATTCAGGCCCTTCCTGAACTTTCTGGCTCTTCCTCTAGGGTTCTGCCCCTCCACAAAGCAGCCTAATATGTAATACTCCGTCGCATACTCATCCACCGTCATACCTCCCTGAACAAGGTACTGTAATTGGCTCTATAGAGATGTCAGAGCCACATTTGAAAAAAACTTTTACTTAAAGAGCACTTTGAAAGCTTTCCAAGTAAATCCTGGTACTGAGATCCTGGGGTCCGTCCTGAACCAAGTCAATGCAATGTCGAACATTATGCACCCCGCGGCCTCTATCTGCAACCTCTCTGGAATCTGCGCCAGCCGCAGGTTCCGCTTAATGTCTTCTGTCCAATCATCATCATAAAATATCCATTCTGTGCCGTTAAAGTCCTTCGCCCCCATCCTCTTTAAATCTATGATGGTCCCCGGCCTCGGTTGTTGCAGGATAAACTGAGATGGTGCCGTCTGTGGCTAGACTAAGACGGCTCTTTCAACTGTAGCAAGCGCGATCTGGTGAGCATTCTCAATGCTCTGCCGTATAACCTTTGACTGACGTTGTTGCGCCTCCATCATCTGCAGAAAGAGCGCAAATATCTGCGTCTGATCGACTGCGAAATATGGGGATGGAAGATCCCCTGAAACTGTCGGCGCTATCCTCTATACCAGAGGTGGAGCACCTCTGAAAGCTGCTGTAGAAACGTCCACCTGGATCGGTGAAGCCGACCTCTGAAATGTAGGTGCTAGAACAGTGTCTGATGGTGCAGCTCTTATAGGCGATGAAGTGACTGACCGTGTTGACATGGCACCTGAGCGCTGGGAACGCGTCTTCGGCGGTATCCTGAAGATAGATGGAACAAAGGAATCAATATTGAGTATAATACGATATCGTCAATGAAGGACGAATTTTCTTTTAAAGTAAAATAAATATTCAATAGATAAGGACAGCAAACTGATATTGGAAGTATTTTCTAGTTGTGATTGAGTATACTCTCAGCCTAAATCATATTTTCTAAAGCAGACTCGTAGCAGTCCTCTTGGTGAGCACTACCACGATATCACTCTAATTGCGACTCTAGACCTATAATACCCCAGGATTTTTCAGAATATAAAAATAAATTTTTAAAATTTTTCTAAAATTTTTACTAATTAAAATAAATAATTTCTGGTATTAAATTATTTTTTGTGATTTTATTAAATATTACAATATTATGAAAATAATATTTTTGGGTGTAAAATAAATAATTTGACTTACTGTAATTTTTCTGGAATTTATTGGAACCCAGAACTATTTTTAAAAGACCTAAAAACTATGTTTTTAATCAAACCCAGAATGAACCAAAATAAACCATATTAAACCACAGCCTAAACCAACCAAAACCCAAATTTAAACCACAGCCTAAACCAACCCAAACCCAAATAAACTGGACCCAAACCCTAGCGGGTCGGGTCGGATCTATACCCAGAACCCGACCCGACCCGAACCCGCTATTGCTACAGTAGCTAATCCCTAACCCCTGACCGCTACCCTTCTCCGCTGCCTCCGTCGGCGGTTACGCCCCCGCGCCTCTCCACCTCCCTACCGTCCGGCCGCCCTTCTCCCTCCCCGCAACGGCCGACCGCTCATCTCCCTCTACCCTCGCCCAATATAAAACTCCCATCACCGCCATCTCCACCACCACTGATCACCTCCACCACGGCCCTCACCAAACCACAGCCACCGAGCCCGACTCTGACCCTCCTCAGCCGACCTCGGCCACCGCCTCCCGAGCTCGCCACCAACCTCCCGCCGCCTCTGCGACCCCGATCTCCCCCTCAACCACCACAACCACATCTCTGACCCGAGCCGCCGCCGCCCGAGCTTCCCTGGAGACCCACAGCCGACGCCCAGAGCAACACTGACCACCGCCTTCGGCGATGACGCCTCCGCCCCGATCTCGCCGGCAACGAAGATGACACCGCCGCCAACCAGTAGCTGCAACAGTGCCGCCGTGCCGTATCGCGTCTCCTCGCGAACGCGTTATACAGTCGATACCTACCTCTGTTCAGGTGAGTGTTTCTCTCTCCTCGTCGCCTCATTTTTTGTTCTGTCGAATCGTATGCGTACCCTACGTGACCCTCTCGAACCCCGTGTAATTCGTTCGGGGTATCCGCGTCCTGTGTCGGTCGCAAACTATGGCGAAAAATCAGAAAAATAAATCCCATTTTCTGAAAATTTAGAAAATGTCCCAAACTTCCCAGTTCGCGACCGTTTTGCGACCAACCTGTTAAATGTTTTCAAAATTGGCTTGAACAGTAATTTAAACCACCTAACCAAGTTTTAAACCCTGTATTAGTGTAATTTATTGAGCTGTAATTTGCATGTTATTGGAGATAAAAATGACCAAAATATTGGTTATTTAAAACCCTAATTTTTTTTGGAACTGGGTGCGTCCCACTATACGAGATGACTTGGTTGTATGCAAACTTCACCAAAAGGTGGGCGCCGTCAATACGGACGTGTGGGATTTCGCAAAAGTTGATTTGGATGTGCGTGCACACCGAAATCAACGCATATCCGTCGACAACACCCTATATCGGTCCTGTTCTGAAACTCGTTGTAACTTCGTGTACGCTCGTCATTTCGAAACAAAACTTGTGCCATCGGACTCGTAGCAATACGCTGGTCCTGTGGTCCAAGTTTGGTTCGATTCTGAGAACGTTGACAAAATCTCGTATCGTGGGCCCTACGGCTCCACTTGACGGGCGATTTTGTGATCGTCTCATCGGAATCCAGTTCTGGAAATTCTGTTGGGTTCGTATCGTCGTTCTGGACTTGTAGACACTAAGTTTAATGAATTTGGAGAACATTGTCTCTGGCACATTTTTCGGTGCGAAGCGGGCCACATGTGGACCCCGTTTTGACCAAAAATTGTCACTTTTGCCCCTGTTTCCAAATTGGACTTATGGACAGGCAATTTTAGCTATTTGATATCTTCTGAACCTGATGGTAACGTTTATTTCAGCAAACGGAGGAGTACCTGCAGATCTCGCTAATACCAGAGCAGCAGTTGGAAACCAAACCCCAGGCAAGTGTACCTTGCCATACTTGTAGCACTTGTTTTCTATTATTCCCTTGATTTAATTATATGATATATATGTTCAACCTAGGACCGTGTGACATTACTTAACGTCCAAATAATATTCGGGTGTCGACACCGTACGCGGAGTCGTATAACGTCACTAGAGATTAATATCGCGACCCTATATATCTTCGTGCTTGCATTATCAAGTACGTCATACCACAGGACACCTGAAACTATTCATGAGACAGAATCGTCATGAGATATTCATGGTGATTTTATATATGATACAAGTTTTGTGACATATACTTTATACATATGCATAGATATCATTATGACTTGCTGCATTAGATATGATCTTGCGTGCCGTGGACATGAGACGTGTGATTACATTGGGTGGGGAGAGACACACAAGCTACATGCTGATTTTATATATATTTATTATTGTGAGGCTCTAGACTCTACACCAGAGCTAGGCACATTACGTGATATTACTGCTACCAGTTCCCCAACACCGAGCTTGCAGTGGTCTCAGCCTGAGTATAGTGTTGCTCTCATTTTGCATATCACTTAGCTGGTTACATAGTTTACCCTATTGATTCATTTATTATTACTATGCATTTATTTTGGCTTAAGTTATTCTTATACCTTGCTATGTCCCCTGAGGAACTGAAATCCGGATTATGTCCCCAGGTTTAGCAGATGAGTTCTATTCCGGGGTATATGGAGCAGGAGCAGGAGCAGACACTGGAGCTGAACCGATCCCCGAGGACGAGGTGATAGCTAAGGATTTCTCTTGAGTATTTGCTTAATCTATACTCAGTATTTGTTATTGTTTGACTCTTTCATTTCTGGTCTGTTGAACTATTGTATCAGACTTATTATCGGGTTGTTCCTCGAATTATATTTTATTGAGACTTGATGTTGCTTTATATTTCATATTGATGGTATTTATTTCTGTGGATAAGATTAGTAGTATAGACCCTTATTGTTGTATTACAGCTTAAGTACACCCTGATGGGTCCATTAAATCGGGTCTGCCCATCGGTGTGTGCTGCTGGCCATTGCCACGTATCTAACTAAGGCAAGGTGGTAGAGAGGCTTCGATCATTGGTTGACATGGATGACGAAGAGAACAAAATTTAGACCACGATAAGAAGAATTTTTGATAAGTCTACATGGTTGAATAAGGCACGATTAGGCAGGTATTTGGAGAATCGAGTCATGGTGGCTAGATCAAGGAGATTAGAGTAGAAAAGAACTGATACCTATGGTGATATGGTTATTAACACAAGGAGTGGTACCAATTAAGGGATTGATTTTGTAATTAAGGCACAACTAGGGATAGAGGAAGGATCTACTCATTGTTATAATTAGAAAGATCATTATTGTAAAAGCACAAGGCCATATATGCAACACAAGATAAGAATTTGATAGGAAGGATATGGATACAGTCGAGGGGGTAATACAACTAATCCTTAAACTCAATACTATATTCAATTCTCATGCTAACAATCTACACTAGATCTAGCATATAAGAATAACATATCTATCTACCCTACTAAGGGTAACCATCTTCTCAAAACTTTATGTCCAGCATGTCTTCTTCTGCCTTGACAAGGATATGCTTCTGGAGGAAATATCGCGTACGAACGTCCATCTCTCTGAAATAGGGAGAGATGGTAAACAATAATAAGGATGTCGAGGGGAATAAATGAGTACAATTATGAAGTCCAAGGGCGATAATCAAATGCTAAGTGTCACGTCCCAGTCCCAAAATATCGAGGGACTAGCCACGTAGCAATGGCCAGCAGCACACATCGATGGGCAAACCCAATTTAATGGACCCATCAGGATGTACTTAAGCTGTAAAACAATAATAGGGGTCTAATATACTAATCTCATCCACATAATGAATACAACAATATCAGAATTATAAAGCATTATCAAGTTTCAATAAAACATAGCTCGGGGAATAACCCGATAATGAGTTTGATATATCAACTCAATAGACTAGAAATAAAGAGTCTAAAAATAGAAATGACTGAGTATAGAATATGCATATACTCAGGAGAAATCCTCAGCGATCACCTCGTCCTCAGGTTCTGGTACTGCTCCAAAGACTGCTCTTGTTCCTGCTTCTGCTTCTACTCCTGCTAATGCTCCTGTCGCGTATACCTCGGGATAGATCTCGTCTGCTAATTCTGGGGACATAATCCGGATCCAGGTCCTCAGGGGACATAGCAAGGTATAAAATAACTCATGCCAAAATAATTGCAGTGCAGCAATAAATGAACCAATAGGGTAAACTATGTAACCAGCTATGTGATATGCAAGTGAGAGCATTAATCATACTCAGGCTGAGACTACTACAGGCTCTGTGTCGAGGAAACCCATAGCAGTATTTTCTCGAAGGGCCAGTAAATGTGCCAAATCTCTGTGTCAGAGTCTAAGGCAACTCTAGTAAAGTAATATATATATATATATATATATATAATCAGCCTTTTGTATGGTAAAACTCTCCCCACCCAATGTAATCATACGTCTCATGTTCACAATGTAATCACCTCTAACTGATGCAATAAGTCATAATGAGATCTAAGCATGTATAAAGTATATGTCATAAATATGTATCCTATACAGAATCACCATGAATATCTCAGAAAGATTCTGTCTCATGAATAGTGTCAAGTGTCCTGAGGTATGACGTACTTGATAAGGCAAGCACAAAATGTATAGTGTCTCGATATCCATGTCTAGGTGATATTACACAACTCTGCGTACAGTGTTGGCACCCAAATATTAGTCGGACGCTAAGTAATATCACACGGTCCTAGGTTGAACAGAGATCTTACAGTCATAAATCAAAATAATAGTATAAACAGATGCTGTAAGTAGGGCAAGGTACACTTCCCTGGGATTTGGTTATCAACTACGGCTCTGGTATCAGCGGGTTCTGCAAGTAATCCTACGATTGCTGAAATAGACATCACCATCAGATTCAGACGACATCAAATAGCTAGAAACGCATGTCCTTGAGTCCAATTTGGACACAGGGGCAAGAATGACAGTTTTTGGTCAAAGCGGGGTCCACATGTGGCCCGCTTCGTACCGAAAAATGTATCAGAGACAATGTTCTCCAAATTTGTCAAAATTAGTATCAACAAGTCCAGAACGACGATACGAACCCAACGGAATGTCTAGAACTGGATTTCAATGAGCCGATCACAAAATTGCCCATCAGGTGAAGTCGTGGGGCCCACGATATGCGATTTTGTCAACGTTCTCAGAATCGAACCAAACTTGGGTCACAGGACCAGCATATTTCTACGAGTCCGATGGCACAAGTTTCGTTTCGATCAGACGTGCGTATACGAAGTTACAATGAGTTCCAGAGCAGGGCCGATACGGAACGTTCTCGACGGATACGCGTTGATTCCGGTGTGCACGTACATCCAAATCAACTTTCGTGAAATCCCACACCTTCATATTAATGGCGCGCACCTTACGGTGAAGTCTGCACGCGACCAAGTCATCCCGTTTAGCGGGACGCACTCAGTTCCGAGAAAAAATAGGGTAAATATTTTCCTGATTTTGGATCGCAGTTCGCGATCGCCACAGGACCAGACACACCGAGCGGTTTACACGGGTATCGAGAGGGTCACGCTGGGTTCATGTCATAACAGACGGAACGAAAAACGGGGCAGCAAGGAGAAAGAAACAACTACCTGAATAGGGCTCCATAGAGTGCTGAAACACGCGCTTCGCGAGACGGCGCGGCACGGCGGCTAGGGTTAGGGTTTCTCGTTGTCGGATCTGCTGCGGCCGGAGGAAGGCGGAGGCGATGGCGGCTCATCGGGGTCGTCGTGGCGGTTGGGTCCCAGAGGTGGAGGCGGCTGCTGGCAGAGCTCGTCGACGGGGGAGGCGCAGAGCTCTCGGGTCGTCGAGGGAGGCGGAGACAGGGGATCGAGGGTTACGGCGGAGGGGGAGATCGGCGGCGAGGGGTTGAGGTCTGGAGGAGGCGCCGGAGGATGGCTGGGTCAGGGTGTAGTGGTGATGGGGTGGCCGGAGCTGCTCGCGGTGCTGCGAGGTTGGTTGGGACGACGGGGCGGCCGGGTTCGAGGCTGAGGAGCTAGGGCACAGGCGGAGGCGATTGGGGCTCTGGTCGTCGGGGCTCGGGTAGAGGATGGCGGCTGGGATGCTGGCGGGGAGAGTGGTTCGGTGGCTGAAGACGGAGGGACGAAGTCGGCCGGAGCCGGCGGTGGTAGAGACGACGGTGGTGGTGAGTGGGGATGATGGCAGAGACAGTGGCAGAGGCTCGGGGGTTTTATAGGAGGAGGCGGTGGCCGTTGAGGGGAGGTGGAGACGCGCGGGGAGCGGGGGAGCCGAAACCGCCGTGGGGTCGGGGGCGTAACCGCCGGCGGCGGAGGGAAATGGTGGCGTAGGGAAGGGAACGGCCACAGAAATTTGGAAATGCTAATGTAGCGGCTACAGTAGCGGGTCGGTAGTGGGTCAGGTCGGATTCTGGGTTCAGATCCGACCCGATCCAATAGGGTACGGGTTGCGGGTACGGGTCGGCTAACGGGCCCAAATCCGACCCGCTAGGATTGGGCCCGGTTCAGCTAGACCGGGTCCGGTCCGGTTCAGGTTGGTCTGGGTCAGAAATAAACCGGGTTTATTTTGGTTTATATTGGTTTAATAAAATAATTTAGTTTTTAGGTCTTTAAAAATGGTTCAGGGGTCCAATAAATTCCAAAAAAATTACCCTATGTCTAATATTTTATTTTACACCCAAAAATATTATTTTCATAATATTTTAATATTAATAAAATTATTTAAAAAATACTGAATACCAGAAAACAATTGATTTAATTAGTTAAAAAATCACAGAAAATTCTAGAAAATTTATTTTTAAAATCTAATTTTTTTTGGGGGTTTACACTAAGAAATTGTCAAATCAGTTGTGGATTGAGATACTAATACTGCTAATCCTGATTAAAGCCTCGCTCGGTACCGAAAAGTAACCAAAATAATTTAATCAGGACCTGCATGGACTACCACAAAAATATGTAATGCCCAGTCCTAAAATACGTAGGACTAGGAATACGTAATATGCCAGCTACGCATTCGACCAGACTCCGGTCTGACTCGAATACGTATAAGCTGTATTATAATGGTCACTATCTATATAATCAAGTAAATATAAATATCTATGCCTCAATCCACAATGAACAGAATATACAAGAATGAGTACATGTGCTAAAGTCAGCCGCCCAGTAATACACAAACTCGAATAGACTCGAAAAAAAATATGAGTCTCTAAAACTAGGTTATATCAGCAGATGAATAAATAATATGAATAAATAACCATAACTCCAGTAGAAATGATATAAGTATCTGGTACCAATGCCTGCAAGACAAGCAATTCCATCAGCAACTCCAAAGGCTCCGTAACCGTCTATGCTGCAAAAACTGGCAGGGGACCAGGTCCTCAGAGGGACGTAATAAGGTACAAAAAACAACATGCTAAAAGTAAAATAGTATAATGCCACATACTCATGGGTAAACTACTATAACCAACTATGTGATATGCACGTGAGAGTATCACTTGTACTCAGTGTCACGCCCCGATCTCCCACAGGCTAAATCGGCCGTCCCTGCTAGGCGAGAATCACCGCGCCAACGCTCCCGCAGAACGATCGCTTTGACCCATCCGGGCGTGATGTCGCACGAGCGTGAGCCATGCCTGTGCAAGACCGTGATTCATTGACTGGCGGTAAGAGTTCTAAGCCACAGAGTCGCACAGATTGTCCGAGTGCAGCAGAATTTATGAACGCATAGGCGATTTGGTAACAAGTTCACTGAGTCGACAATAGCGGAAGCATTGAATAACACAAGTTGAAGTAAAACTCTTTATTGATATAAACAAGTATTACAGGTGGCACTTGGCTGAGATTATAATTCGCTCAGATCTCTCTCTCTCTCTCTCTGAAACAGTAAAAGTGTGCCAAGTGGCTACAATTATGGAATAATGTACAGGCGATGTTCAGGCAATATTCCAACATTATGTCTTATATATGTGCTTCAGTATCGATGCAACGCTCCAAGGCTTCATAGTGGACTCCTGGCCTTAGCACGCACGAAGGAGGCATCCGCACCGAACGAGGTTCTTTCACACCCTACAAACGATCTGGTGGATTATCAGTACATTGAATGCACTGGTGGGGAGGCTACTCGCCCGCTCGACAAATCCAAACACGTAATATAGGTTTCGTGCACCAACTATTAAGTTGTCTTTCTAGTTTCCTTAGGATCAGTTTTATGACAAGGATTGAATAGCCTATTTCGTGTGGTAGTACGCCGTGCGATATAAGAGAAAAAACGATGAAACTTACCAACTTACCATTTAACCTTCCCTGTCCAAGGCAAATATTGTTAATTCAAGCATGAGCATCATAATAAAAATTAAGGCAATAACATATGCAAACACGAGAGTTGCTATATGCTCGTTCAGGTGTTCAGTTGTTCTTTTGATGCGATGCAATGACTCGCACGCGGATAGCCGCTAAGCGATGATGACTTATCTATATGAACGTTTATCGCTAGCATAGCCATAAAGGACGAGTTATAATCGATGAACGAGGATGGTATACAGCAAAAGCACGTGAAGTGCTTCACGCCATCCCGTCCGCACGTGAGACTATCGTGAAGTTCTATCCGGATCGGATCGGCCCCGGTGCCCCAGAAACCGTCTGTGGAACCTAATGACCTTGTTTTCAAGTTGTCCGCGACATGCAGGTCAGGGTCTTTCCAATTCCATAACTTGATATGATAATCCATGATTCTTGTTCTGAACCGAGCGTTTGCTCCACGAGCTGGGATTCTTGGATTCGTTGACATGATTCTCGTTCAGAGGTAAACTTGATGTGATTATCATTCAGTTATAATGGGACAGGATTCTCGTTCAGTATTCATTTGCCCTGATGCATGCCCCTGGTTCGGGGATTGCCTTGGTGACCTAACAGTCCCTGATACTTGCAGGTTCAATTGCACAGAAGAGCTATTTGATAGTCTCCTGGCTAACTAGAATGCATACACGATACGAATAACGTTAGACATTTGTAAGCAGGTAAGCATGCGTTTCTAAGGAACTCAAGCAAACACGTTGGCTCAGGCCCGAAGGTAAGCCGAGGGGTAAAACCGTAAGGGACTTCCCGAGCGACATGATCTAGGGTAGCATGCGAGGGTCTGAATATAAGCAATATTTTAATTCCATGTTCTAGCACAAGCAATACAAGTTGGGATTATTCCCTTAACTAGGTGCGTTGTATTCTTATTAGCATGCAGGGGTGACTCACCTAGCGACTAGCATATAGCATCCATATTTTAAATGTATTGGCTAAGCAAAGACAAGTTCACCGTAGCCACCCACCTTAGCGATGATTCGCCTCGGTTGAGCGATACGTCAAGCGAGCCTCTGAAAGCCTAAGCCGAAATCCTATAGGGACAAGTCTGATATCCGTTGCCTCAAACGAGTATTCTCGTATGAGCAAAGCGGGTCGGGACATTGCACTTTTGTCGTTTGAATCGGTAGTCCGCTTGAACGGAACGGGATATTACACTCAGGATGTGTATTGTCCCGTTTTTCCTATTCGGGGAGCGCGGCCAAGAAATACTTAATACCGTCCAATCGGGACAGATTGAATCAAGATCATTTTCTCGTTATGGATTGGTTTCTTCGGAATCAGGTCTCATATTCAATGAATCGTGCCTCAAGGAATGACTCAGCGGCATAGTCGAGAGGGGCCTTTCCGTTGCGCTGGTTTTCTTACCCATTTTTGATGCCGCTTGGTTGCTTTCTTGTTGGTTTTATGATTTGCGTTTTCTTGAACGGTTTCGATGGATTTTATTGCTTTCGTTCTTAGGATTTCAGATTTTGTATCGAACCTCGGAGACCGAAGCAAGGGATATTGATCGTTTGTTGGTGCGTGCAGGTGATCGGGTAGACGACACTCGTGCGGAGTCTTGAAGTTCTCCCTTTCTCTCCTAGTTCACCAACTTGTGAGTGGCTTTATTTCGATTAGCTCCCTTCTTCCAAGTCTGCGTTCTAAATAAATTGACTCATTTGTTCATCCCGATCAAACGATACTAAAACATTAAGATTGAGGCAGAATAAAGAAGAAGTAGACTTGAAACATTAATAATGCTTGTCATACAGAAATACGAACGATCACCGCAAGGCTTACATGTCCGTTATATATATATATATATATATATATATATATATATATATATATATATATATATATATATATATATATATATATATATATATATATATATATATATATAGCCATCTTGTGTCAGATTTAGTTAGAACCCATTTAGCTATAACTGTTAATGCATGGTGCAAATGGGTGAATTGTGATAATTATGCAAGTAGCTTAGACTACGGGAAACACATGAAGTTAGTTACTTATATTGCTTGAATATGTGTCTCAATTGGTAACTCAGTTGGTTATGGAATAATGGTCTTGGACAACTTGTATACAAGGAATATCGTTCTACGAACGGTCGCCGGGGCTCTGGGACCGCTTCGCCCCGAGTAGAATAATTTGCTAGTGTAGTCCTAGCATTGGATGGGTCCGTGCATCCTCTAAGGGCTAGCTACCCGAGGCGGAATGGCAGCAGACCCATCCCTAGTCCAACCAAGTAATTGTTATGTATATTTAAACTGTGCAGACTAACTATGTCTTCGTGGCAGGGAAGGTCATGGTAAGTTTGACACATGTGGTTCAGACGGTATATGTAAAGTCACCGAGCGGTGGCACATTTGGTTATGTTATTTTACTCTATCTTATGCGAAGAATTAAAATAAGGCAAGATAGATAGATCACATGATAATAAATATTGCATGCTCATATGAACTCATTGTAGATTTTGGTTAAGTTGGGTTAGCTCGCCCTCACCGGTACTCTTTGAAGTACTGACCCTCGTTGCAGCAGGTTCCCCGAGCCAAGGTGACACGGCGAGGAGATAAAGTTTTCTCCAACCCCTTCCTGAATCAAGACGCATTCGTGACGTGACTTTTGGTAGCACCAGTACATAAGTAGAAAGGAGCTCGCTCTCACTTTTGGAAGCCACGGGACGATGGTACTGACTCGCACCCAAGGTGTTTTGTGTTTTGAATTCTAGTAAAAGATGTAATATATGGAACGGCTATCTCATTTTATATCCAAGTTGTAAGCCCGTATGGCATACTTATCATTTTGGGTCAAGAGTCTGTAATCAGATGTTCATCATCAATAAAAAGAAAACTTTTCTATGCCTCAATGTGTGTTATCTTAATTGCGTACTCTGTTGCTTATGTTCTAAAGATTATCATTATGCCTAGGCCTTGTGCACGCGCGCCCTACATGTGCACGGCATCACGCCCGGTGGACGATTATCGATTGGGCAAAATCAGGACGTGACAGGATGAAACCACTACAAGCTCTATGTCGGGGAGCCCATAGCAGCAAGTAGTATCAAGACTCAGTATAGGTGCTAAAGATCTGAGACAGAGTCCAAGGCACCTCTAGTGGTATCATGACTCCGATATATGTGCCACATCACCTCTAGAAGTATAATATATATATCAATAATCAGCCTGTAGTATGGTGTATCTCTCCCCACCGAATGTAACCTTACGTCACATGTCCACTATGTCTCATGTCCATAACACCCAAGATCATAACCTCTAGCTAGTACAACGAGTCATAATAATATCTATATAATATGCAAGTCTCATATCACAAATCCTGTAAGCCTATACAGAATCACCATGAATAACTCAAGAAAGACTCTGTCACATAAAATAGTGCCACGTGTCCTAGGGTATGGCGTACTTGGTAAAGCAAGCACGTAAAAATAATATCGTGGAATCAACTCTCTAAGTGACGTTACACGACTCCGCATACGGCGTCGACACCCGAATCTTGTTCGAACGCTAAGCAACGTCTCACGGTCCTAGGGTAAACACACACATCAACCATATAAAATAACTATAATAACTAAATAATATAATAAAGGCAAGGAATTGTAATACATCATGGCAAGGTACACTTGTCTGGGTTCTGAACTCCGTCAACTGCTCATGGAAAAGGGAAATCTGCACGTACACCTCCGGATGCTGAAACAAATATCACCATTGTTCTCAGAATACTAGAAATAGCTAGGATTTACTACCCATAAGTCCAATTTGGACACAGGGGCAAAATTGACAATTTTGGGTTAAAGCGGGGTGGTCCACATGTGGCCCATTTCGCACCATAAAATGTGCCGAAGACAAAGTTTTCCAAATTTGTCCTACTCAGTGTCTACGAGTCCAAAATAATAATACGAACTCAATGAGGCGTCCAAAAGTGGATTCTGATAAGGCGATCACGAAAACGCCCGTCATGTGGAATCGTAGGGCCTACAAAATAACATTTTGTCAACATTCTTAGAATCAAACCAAACTTGGATCACAGGACCAGCATAACGCTGCGAATCTGATGGCATAAGTTTCGTTGTGAAACGATAAGCACACACGAAGTTACGGCGAGTGTCAAAACATGTTTATACGGTATTTTTTGACGGATACGCATTGATTCCGGTGTGCACACACATCCAAATCAAGTTTTGTGAAAGCTCACACGTCCGCATTTATGTTATGCGCCTTTCGATGCAACTCGCACATGATGAAATTGTCTCGTTTGGCGGGACGTATCCCGTATCACAAGATTTTTGGTGTTTTAAAAATAAATTTTTGGTCGTTTTGGAACAAGAATAATTTTACCATTAAAGCAAACTAATTAAAACTAAAAGAACAGTAAAAATCTTGGTTATATTATGAAGAAGTCCCGTCAATTATATTTTAAAAATAATTAACTAGTTGGTAGAAAATTGGGCATGAACATGGGGTTTGGATCAAAATTCTGGACTGTTTTCGAATAGTTTTTCGGCCAACTTCCGGTCGATTTTTTGATCAAACCGGGGTGCCTAAATTCGTTCCACTTGAAGAGAATCCTAGAGGGTTATGTTGACCACGGCGCACGCATATAGCAGCAGCGAAGAAGGGACGCAAATTGGACAAGCGATGAGGTCAAAATCTCTGTGAGAAGGGGGGCCAGAAAGCTGCTGCTGTGCGCATGCGTCGCGGTCAGAGGGCGGGCGGCGGGCAGGCGGCGCTGCAGCGAGGTAGGGGTCTGTGGCGGGCGGGGGTGGCTCACGACGGTGGTCGAGGTGGTGTAGGCGTGGGTCTGGTGGAGGTGGAGGTGGGATTAGGGTTAGGGTTTTGTTTTGTTTACTTATATATATATGAGAGAGGGGGAGGGTGGTTCATTGTACGCGTGGGGGGGAGTTAGTCTGGCACCCCGTTTTCCCTATTCGGGAAGCGCGGCTATGAAATACAAGACGATATCGTTCGATCGGGATAGATTGAAACAAGAACTCGTCCTCGTTATGGATTTGTTTCTTCAGAATCGATTTCCATATTCAGTGGACCGTGCCCCCGGGATCGACTTAGCGACAGAGTCAGGAGGGACCTCTCCACTGCATCTTTGTTGTCTCAGATTTCGATGTCGCTTGTTGCTTTTGTGCTTTGAGTTAGTTTTCAGATTTGCTTATTTTCCTTGAAAGGTTTTGATGGATTTCATTATTTTTGTTCATTGAACTGCACTTCAATTCCGAGATGGGAAATAGTGGAAGAGGTATTGATCAAGCTGTTCGTGATACAGGTGAACGAGCAGTAGGCGGCTTATGAGCGGAGTCTTGAAGCACCTCTTTCCTTCTCCCTTTCAACCAACTAAGTGAGTGGCTACCATCCCGATTAGCTAGCCCTGCTTCCAAGTCTTCACACCTAAAATTTTGCATTCTTCTTTGCCCCGATCAAGCGATACCGAATAATAACTAAAAGATGCTAAGATAAAATGGGAATAGACTTGGACTATTATGCTTGTCAACTAAACTTGTGAACGGTTATCTTATTGTATGCTAGTTCGTTCAAATATTTTGTACATGCTTCAATTTTAGTTAGAATGCATCTTCTTCTATAAATTATGCTAAGTATGGATCATATCTTGTATGCGAATAATTGTTCATGGAGGCTATGCAAAATAAATCATGCAATACTGCTTGTCGTGTACTCGTGTTCTTGTACTCGTGTTGCCTCAACGACATGAATTGTTAACTTAATAATCATGTTTGATCATGGACAACTTGTGCACAAGGTCTTTGTTCAGCGGACGATCGCTGGGGCACTGGCACCGATCCGATCCGGGCGGAACTCGTGTGTAGTCATCGTGTACGAGACGGGATAGCTTACAGCGCATCGTGTACTCTCGTAGCATGATATCCTTGTCCTTGACTACGTCCATTATGGTAATCAAGCCAGTGATCCTCGTGTATATTTAAACCTGTTACAACTAACTTGTGTCTTCGTGGCAGGGAAGACATGGTAAGTATTGTGCAGGTAGTTCAGACGGGCAGATAAAAGCCACCGAACGGTGGCAAGTTCATTTTAGTAAATTTTATATGCTAGCATACTTGTAAATAAACTAAGGCAAGATAGAAAGACCACAAATAATATGCATGCTTCATATAAATAACGTGTTGATTGGTATAGTTGGGTTAGCTCGCCTTCACCAGTACATTTTGATGTACTGACCCTCGTTGAAACAGGTTCCCCACACTAAGGTGAACTTAGCGAGGAGCCAAAGTCGTCTTCCCGATCCAGTCCAGCTATAGGCGCATCCTGATCGCGTCGTATTTTGAAGTACTTGAAGAAAGGAGCTTGCAACTCAATACACAATGCAACTTAAAGGAAAAGCCGTCAACCCTCCCGGAGGTCTTATATTTTGAAGTTTAGTAAAGGGATGTAATATACAGGACTGCTATCTCATTTTGTGTCAACACTTTTGTAAGCCCGTGCGGCAATTTAGCTGACTCGTTCAAGAGTTTGTAATAGATATTCATTATCAATAAAGAGAACTTTTTCATGTTTCAAATCTGTGATTCAATTTAGCTGCGTACTTTGAATATGTGCTCGTTATGCCAAATACTCTAGCCTTGTGCGGGCACAATCCCAGGCCCGTACGGCGGTCACGATTCGGGGTATGCCCCAACGATTCCACGGAATCGGGTCGTGACATAATGGTATAAGAGCATAGATCCAAGTTCCTTAATCGTGCTGGAAAAGTTCCTTTAACGATCAAATTCCTGTACGAACTCTTGAACTCGCTAGGCCAAAATAAGATACATTCATGCAATAAGTCCATAATACATTATGATCCTAATGTAATTTACCTTCTTTTGAAGGAATGGCACCTGCGCAATCCTCAGCGCGAGCACCAGACGAAATGCAAGGCCAAGAAAGTAGTTTGGGTACTTCGGAAAGTTCGCGGAGCCAGCGAGCCATGTCTCGCGTCGATCCCATCCAGCAAATATTACGGATGTTGGAGGCAAATCAACAAAGGGATGAAGCTCGCTAAGAACGGGTCAAGAAGCGAGCGGAGGAGAGTCAACTCAAGTTTCAAGACAATATAGAAGCTCGATTCTCAGTCCAACAAAAGCAGGTAGATGTCCTGCAATAGATCGTTCAGACTTTGGCTTCCAACCATTTCGCGGCAACAGCAGCGACTCCGGTGGAATAGCCCATGCTTGAAGTCGAGACGCCTCAACCAAGGACGAGGGATGTGACTGCCTTCGACTTTGGCCACTTCAAGAAAGTCTGCAACACCCCCATTCAATGGGACAATGCGTGAAGTCATGAATCACGCTCTATCTCTTGAACCGCAGTATCCTCACGTTCCTATCGGCGCTGTACATACCTACAATCACAAATGCCAAAGCAACGATAGAGAAAAAAATGCTGCAAAGTGACAAAATGACGGTGGTCAGCAAATAAGGGATTGGAGCAATACATGTCAGTTATGCAAAAAGCATAGGCACGATAAAAAAGATTGTCGCTTGAGACTTGGGTTATGCCTCGCTTGTGGAAACCAGGCCATACCATTAGTTTCTGCCCGAACTTTCCTGATCGTCGTCCTCAACATAATGTTCCTTAGAGGTAGACTCTATTTCTAAGTTTCGGGACGAAACTTCCAATTAGTTGGGTAGGATGTGGTGCCCCATTTTCCCTATTCGGGAAGCGCGGCTAAGAAATACAAGACGGTATCGTTCGATCGGGATAGATTAAAACAAGAGCTCGTCCTCGTTATGGATTTATTTCTTCGGAATCAATTCCCATATTCAGTGGACCGTGCCCCCGGGATCGACTTAGCGGCAGAGTCAGGAGGGACCTCTCCGCTGCATCTTTGTTGCCTCAGATTTTGATGTCGCTTGTTGCTTTTGTGCTTTGAGTTGGTTATCAGATTTGCTTGTTTTCCTTGAACAGTTTCGATGGATTTTATTATTTTTATTCATTGAACTGTACTTCAATTCCGAGATAGGAAAGAGTGGAAGAGGTATTGATCGAGTTGTTCGTGATGCAGGTGAACAAGCAGTAGTCGGCTTACGAGCGGAGTCTTGAAGTGCCTCTTTCTTTCTCCCTTCTAACCAACTAAGTGAGTGGCTACCATCCCGATTAGATAGCCCTGCTTCTAAGTCTTCATACCTAAAATCTTGCATTCTTCTTTGCCCCGATCAAGCGATACCGAATAATAACTAAAAGATGCTAAGATAAAATGGGAATAGACTTGGACTATTATGCTTGTCAACTAAACTTGTGAACGGTTATCTTATTATATGCTAGTTCGTTCAAATGTTTTGTATATGCTTCAATTTTAGTTAGAATGCATCTCCTTCTATAAATTGTGCTAAGTATGGATCATATCTTATGGTGGCCCATGCAGGTCAACGACTAAATTGTTCGGTTTCAACTTCGGGACCAAACAGGCCTGCAATAAGATAATAATAAGTTTAGGATCTCATCCACTTGCTTGAATCATTCTTGACATCTATCTCGAATTTGAATTGATTTCTTGACTTGCGTCCTGCCTTGATTCCTGTGCGCCTCTTATTGTTTATTTTGGATGCAGGAAAATGGACCCACAAGCCAGCAACGAGGCTCATGCAGAAATACCACAAGCCGTTATGGGTACCCACGAAGACGATGCGACACCAGTTGGTGAAGGCCAATCATCACAGTGCAGTCAAGCAAGTCAGCCTGCCTCGAGAATCCATCAAGATGACGTTCCACCATCGACGCAGTCTACTCCACCGATACCTTCCTTTCCACTAGGACAGCCTATGGACGAACAACAAATGTTCTGAATGTTCTACGTGATGATGCAAGCCTATCAGAAGGTTCAACAAAAAGCTCAGCAAAACCAAGCGAAGAACTTCATCGACAGAATTAGCTCGGAGTCACGGAAGCCAAGCAGTTCAAATGCAATTACCTTCGACGAGGAAGTTCTTACTGCAGCACGACCTGTGGAGTGCACCACAAGGATCGAGTCCAGCCAGAAGCGGCCGTATGCGTCAGCACCAGACCAAGCACAACAGAAAAGAGCTACAAAGCGACCACAGATGAATCCAACTCAAGGACAGAACCAACAAGCTCCCACTTATGGCTATTATCAAAAACAAGGTCACACTTGGCAGGATTATAGAAAGAGGCTAAGTGCCTGTCTATATTGTGGATCAGCAGCACATCGAATGAAGGACTGTCCTGCTGCTCAAGGATGCGCAGCTGCACAAAAAGTCCCAGTTCAGGCCAGGCCCCAGCAGCGCAGCAGAGGGCGCCAGCTCAAGGACGCAGACAAGCTTACGTGATGACCGTGGAGAACGTGCAGACTCGTGGAGTAGCTAATGCGCGTAAGTGATTCGTAGTTATCCGTTTCTAGTCTTGTGTTAGCTCGTGCCTATTGGTTCGTGACCTCAGCCCAACCTAGAAATTTTGAACTTGCTAATAACCTGGTATGCTTTTATATTTGATAACTATAGAGATTGTAGAGTCTTTTGCTATTGTGCTTATTGTGTGTTGTTTTGTGAACTTAAATAATTTGTACCTCCTTTTATCATCATCTAGAGCACTCAATTTTACTGTACTTGACTTATGCTGCTATTCTATGGCCTAGTTTTACAAGCTTACTCTTTATCAGGCTTGTTCATGACATATGTGTTATTGAGGCCTGATCAACCCCATTAATACAAGTATCTATTCAGAATCAGTGTATTACGGTCTGATCAACCTTAGTGCATTTTGATTCGCACTTCGCATGACTACTTTACGTGGATTGAGATATATAGTTGACTAATATACTTGCCCTAGACATGTCTGAGCATATCATATCGGTTACATAACTGTATTAATACGAGCATGTGAATAGGAATTACCAAGATAGGATTCAATCCACAACTGCTTTGACAATTCCCATTTAAATTCTGTAAACGCCTTGATCCCAATACTTCTGTTCTATCACCTCACCCTTGAACTCTTTATTATTGATCTTCGTCTTCCCTTATTTCGGAAAGACGAAACCTCGTACTTGGTATAAGTTTGATATATAGTACTAGATATACCCCACAGACTGGTCGCATTGATGATGACCCTTTATACATGATTAAGGGAATACCATAGGTGATGTGTTTGGTGTTAAAGACTTAAGGATTCAATACCATGATTAATAGCTTTACTAGTTGTATAGCCTTAGAGGATAGATGGGTAAATTCTAAGTTGGGTAGAGACCGCAATGTTCACTTGAGAGGAATCCTTTAAATTGTAATCAAGTGAGATTGGATAGAGAGAACCCTACCATATTTTAATTTCGAGGACGAAATTCTTATAAGTTGGGTAGATTGTAAACCCCTGATTCTTCAAAAATATTAAACTTGGGATTTTTCACAATTTTCTGAAATTTTCTGGGATTTTTCCGTAATTAAAATCAGGATTTTAATTATTAAATGAATTTTTAATTAATAATAAATAATATTAAAATATTATGAAAATAATATTTTTGGGTGTAAAATGGAAAACTGGAGTTAGGGTAATTTTTTTGGAATTTATTGGGCCCCGGACCTATTTTAAAACACCTAAAAACTATTAATTAATTAATTATTTATTTATTATTTATTTATCTATTTATTTATTTAATTATTTAATCTAAACCCAGCCCGGCCCACCGGACCCAGCCCCAACAGCCCGGCCCATCCCCTGGCCTATCGGGTCGGGTCCGCCCGACCGAACCCGACCCGCCCGCAGACCCGTTTCTCCCCCCAGCCCCCGCACGAACCCACGCCGCCCGCGTCGTCCGGCGCTGCCCGCTTCCTCCGCCGCCCCGCCCGCGGCCACGCCTCCCCCTCGCCTCAGCCTTCCCCGCCACGACGCCCGCCCCGCTCGGCCCTGGCTCCCTCTCCCCTCACCTATAAACCCCCTCCCCCCCCCCGTTTAGCTCTCCGGTCACCTCCCCTCCCCATTGCGCTCCGTCCGACTCCGGCCGCCACCCGCCGCGTACCGCGCCACCCAGCGACGCGCCGCCACCGCAGCTCCCCTTCCTTCCCCTCGCCAGCCTCTGCTGTCCCCGCCGCCGCCGGCCAGCAGCAGAAGCAGCAGCAGCAGCCGCCCACGGCTCCGGCGAGCCTCCGGCGACGCCCAGCCCGCCCCGCCGCCTCCGGCGACGCCACTCGCAGCCGCCCCAGCCTTCCCCCGGCGCCGTGCCGCCCGCCTCCGGCAGCCCCAAACCCTAACCCTAATTTCCCTTTGTGTCAGGACGTGTCGGACACGTGTCGGACACGGTTTTTCAGGGTTTTTCGGATCCTGTTCAGGTACGCATATCTTTCTCCTCGCTGCCCCATTTCTAATTCCTTAAATTACAACGCGTAGCCTGCATGACCCTCTCGGTGCCCGGACAAACCGCTCGGGGCATCGCATCCTGTGGTGATAGCACACCGCGATCCAAAAACAGGAAAAACAACGACCCGATTCACCCCGGAACTGGGTACGCCCCGCCAAACGGGACGACTTGGTCACGCACGGTCTTCACAGATACGTTAGCGTCGTTGATACAGACGTGTGGGATTTCGCAGAAGTCGATTCGGGTGTGCGTGCACACCGGGATCAACGCGTATCCGCGGACACCGTCCAGTATCCGCCTTTTCTGAATCACGCCCTAACTTTCTGTGTACACGTCGGATTGAAACAAAACTTGTGCCATCGGACTCATAGCGATATGCTGGTCCTGTGACCCAAGTTTGGTTTGATTCTGAGAACGTTGACGAAATCGCGTGTCGTGGGCCCCACAGGCCCCGCTCGACGGGCAATTTTGTGATCGGCTCATCGGAATCCAATTCTGGAAGTTCTGTTGGGTTCGTATCATCGTTCCTGACCTGTTGACACTAAGTTTGGTGAATTTGGAGACCTTTGACCCTGACACATTTTTTGGTGCAAAGCGGGCCCACATGCGGACCCCGTTTTGACCCGAAATTGCCGTTTTTGCCCTTGTCTCCAAATTGGACTCAAGGACAGGCGTTTCTAGCTTTTTGATATCTTCTGAGCATGGTGGTAATATTTATTTTAGCATCTGGACACATTTCTGGAAATTTCTCGAGGGTAAAACTGTATTTGGATCCAAACATCAGGCAAGTACCTGCACTTCAAGTTTATTCTTTATATTGTGATAATTAGTTCCTTGCTCTACTAGCACCATTGGATGTTACACGTAGTATTAGAATACTGGATTTCATGTCTTGCTTTTCGTGTCGGGAGGGAGAATACTAGGAGGCATGTGGTTTACCCTTCCCCCGGTCATTGTCCGATAGCTGTTGGTATGCGACTGTACCATCAGCCTGATACTCGATTATTCATTGTTTGATAGCCGTCTATGACGGCCTGATTAGCCTTATAACCCCCTATATGTCGACTATGTATTCTAAATACACAATGACACACACATAGTTTCTTGTCTTGTTACAGTTGCATCTTCTTGTCTCATTATATCCCTGTTTTACTCATGTCCCTGATTTCTAGCAATTAATCATGTTTTACTTATATTCCTGATTTTTAGTGCTTAATTCTTAGTTAATTTCACTACTTATTTTGCATATTCTTATCGTGATTGTTTAGTCAGTTCTTTCCTACTTGTCATAAATATTTAGTTTAATCTTTGTTGTGTATTGTGTACTTTGCTCCTTTCCTGACTGGATCCATTGATATTAGGCGATGATGAGGACTATGCCCCCACCTATTATGGTCCCTATGAGGTAGCAGGTGATACTTTTGAGGAGCCGGTTCCTACTAAGGAGGCTACTTCTGAGGAGTAGTTAGCAGTTTGTTATTATTTTCTTTCAGCCTAGTAATCGGGTTTGTCCCCGATTTAAATTCTGGTTCTGTAATAAACTATGGATCTGGTTGTCACATTTTGTTTATGAAATCTTAGCATTCCTATTTCCTGTTATTATCCTTGTATCGTTTATTTTGGATGAGCTAGAGATTATCTGTGAATATGATCTAGACAGCGTACTACCGCCGACACTGCGGCGTAGGCTGGACGTACCCACGTACTCGTGCCCGAATATCCGGGTGCGGGTCGTGACATATCTTGTATGCGAATAATTGTTCATGGAGGCTATGTGTAAACCCCCTCGACCAGAAATTAGGGTTAAATAATTAAATTAGCCTAATTAGGGTTAACTGGGTATAATTAAGATTTATCATATAGTATTATAATACCTGTGAAATGATTTGTTATTTTAGGATACTATCCTAGCTGTTGCCCTGAAACAAATTCCCCATACTTGGCCTAGACATGCTAACCTATCATATTGAACCTAGAACAAACCCCGGATACGGATTTTCGTGCCTGATTTTAGTCGCACAAAAGTCGTTACAAACGTCCGTACGCAATTTAAATAAATTGCGTAATTACGTTCGTTGTCCGTTCCAATCGAAATTGAGACCCCACCTCGATCCGTCTTGACCAACCCAGATCATGATATTATTGTACACTGAGCCTACTACACCAATGACCCTTGTCCGACCAAATTTAGACCCCTGGATTTTTATTAAATTAAATTAGAAACACCGGTGCATTAATTACGAATTAATAAATATGGTGACCTAACCTCAATTGAATTAGACCCAACTCCAACCCAAACCCACATCCATACCCACAAGCCTCATACAAAACACCATACATCATCCTAGCCCAATGGGGAACACCAAACATGGTGTTTGGTTACATTAAATCCCCAATTTCAGGAATTGTGCAAATACCAAAATATTCAGGGGCCTATTTGCAAAATTGCAATGAGGTGTCCCCCTCTCTTTGGCCCAACATCATGAAGAGAGACTTGGTCATGCCCTAACCGTATCCATTTATTTTCCCCCCTTTCCTTTGTACTTACCTTACTTTATGAAGGGCACATCATGGCCCTACATTTGAAATGCCCCATTCCTAGCCCTCCCCTCATCTTGATGGACATCCCCAACTCCCCAAAAGCTAGGTCCAGCCGGCCCTAATCCCAAGGTAGCCCCCCCTACTCTCTCACCTACATAAACAACCTAGTACCTCATTAAAGAGGGCACACAAACCTAGAACACTACACAAAACCCCTAACTCCCTAAAACTCACACCAACCCGACCCCAACCAGTCATCACCCGCCGCCTCTTCCCGGCCAACCACCGCCTTCGGCCACCCCCATAGCCACCCGAGCACCTTCGCCGGACCTTCCCCCACCTGCCACCACCGCCACCCGCGGCCTAGCCGCCGGCAGCAACCCCCCAGCAGCCGTCCCCAACCCGAGCTCCCCACTTCCCCGAACCAACCCGACCACCCGACCTCCCCGTACTCCGCCACCACTATACCTCAGGCCGCCCAACTCAGCCACACTCCTCCCCGGCCAAACCCCTTCCTCCCCGCCAAACCTCGCCGCCGGTCGACGCCACAGCCACCCGCAGTCGCCCCCGCAGCGCCAAGGGTCACAGACCCGCTGCTGCTGTGCCGACGCCCCCAAGCTTCACCGGAGCTCCGTCCGGCCACCCCCGCCGTCGACGGTCAGCCGCCGGACTCCCCTTGGCCTGAGCATTGTATAGGTACATGATTTCATGTATTAATACTAGTATATTAATACTTATTTCGAGTTGTATTGGTTGTGTACACATATATATATATATTTTCGTATTTATTTCTGTATTTAAATACGTATTCAGTATTATATATATTATTTCCTGTATTTCTGTAGTATTTAAATGTATATATACTGTTTAATATTTTCTGAGTATAATTTATATATATATATATATATATATATATATATATATATATATATATATATATATATATATATATATATATATATATATATATATATATATATATATATATATATATATATATATATATATATATATATATATACATAATTATAAATAATAAATGTATATGTATACATAGTATATATATAATACTTGGGTATAAATACTTTAATTACCTAAAGTGTATATGTATATATATATAAATCTATATATACAAATAAATGTATATATTTCTGAAATACGTAATATATGTATTATTACCTAATTATTAAATATTGTATATAAATATATATAATGTTATATTTATTGTTTGTGTATACACATAAGTATATATGTGTATATATATATATATAAATAATGTGTGTATATATATATTTTTATATACTTTATATATTTAGTATATTAGTATGGGAAATGTATATATATTATATACATATATATGTCATTATTTACTTATATACTTAGTACATAAATATGGTGATATATCTATAAATAAATATATATATATAGATACTTGTGAATATTAATATGTGGAAGAATAAATTTATATTTAAATATATATAAATAATGTTATGCATATTTTTACTTAGGCACAAAATTACTATTTAAATACATATAAATAATGTTGTGTATATTTATTTATGTACATAAATAGTATCTAAATATTTGTATATATATGACTTTATGAATGTTATCTGTTTTATATATATGTAGTTACTTAATATATGTATTATTGCTAAATAATACATAAATACTATTTTGTACTACTAAACATATATATATTATTCTAATATAATTAAATATGATTTAGTGTATATATATATATATACTTGTAATAGCTATATGTATATACAGTCCAGACCCTGTGTCAGTGGTAGATACAAGCAGTGTGTTTTAGTCGTGCTATTGTAGCGACTAATAGTGTCATTATTATATCATATATAGGATTGCTGGACAGTACCGCCGAGGCATCAGGAGCAGGACTTTAGATTTCGCAGCTACCCGGGACAGGCAAGTATACCTTGCTGATTTACTGCTTAAAATTAAATGATAAATGTTGTAAATATGCATAAAACTGTGCGCGTCCGAGATTGACTCGGGTGCAGTCGACAATGCGTCGATGAGTAGTGTACTTGACCTAGTTGTTAGCTGACTCACCCATTACTGCGAGGATATTCTGATATCCTCCTAGACCATGGCACTATACACGTATCACCATGGTACATTCATATTGGGATGCGGGTCCGCGTACCCGATTCGCTATCGGTACGTACGACATACATCACGGACTAGCATGTATTCTAGAATAATATAGTTAGTTGAGACTTGACATCTAGATACGGTACACTCGTGTCGTGTATTCGACTTGCGTATCTACATTGGGCGGGAAGGACAACTGATAAACGTATGGGATACACCCATCGGACTCCGTGGTATCCAGAGGAACCACAGACCCGGTGACTCCCTATATTCAGATACCGCGCTCTTCGGAGTGTTACGGACGTATATACATTGCAGATACCACGTCCCTTAGAGTGTGGACGTTATATATATATAGATACCTCATTCTTCGGAATGATGGACGTTACAGATACCACACTCTAGAGGACGTTGGACGGTATGCCTACACCTACCTATACGTTCCGAGGTTGTCCTTACATTGCATTCACTTAGATGGCTAGCACACCCCTCTTTACTTTTATTCAGTACTATATCCGGCATACATATTGTATCTTGTTACGTCCCTCTGAGGACCTGGTTATCTTCCAGATCTGGACGAGGCCTATTATCCCACAGTATACGGGCCAGGTGTGGAGACGAGGTTTGCTCTTGACGAGGAGCTAGAGGTCCTTCCATTAGAGTACCCCTGATCAGATTGGTAGGCTTTCCGCCTATGACTGGAGCTCCTTACCTAGTTAGCCGTTGTTCCAGTCACTCTTCTTATCAGCACTTTATTTCAGACTATCAGTACTTTATCTCCAACATTTGTAGTGGGTTTGTTCCCACCAGACATATTTCAGTTGTACTATGTCATTTGACTATGTCCTTATATTCCAGTCTTTCATTTCAGTATTTTACTTGTTGTTTGTGGATGAGATTAGATATTGCCTGTTGTTGATATTAGACTTGCTAAATTTAGGACAGCGTAGCACGCTTTGCCAGGATCCATTAAATTGGGATATCCTCGGAGACGTGTCAGCTGGCCAATGCCACGTGGCCTGGTTCCATATATTTTGGGACTGGGGCATGACATGGTTTTAGTGGTGGCCCATACAGGTCAGTAACATTAAATGTTTATCGCTTGTGGTATGGTAACGTGCCCAGCGAGCCTGCAATAGGATAGAAATTACTAGGTCTCATCCACTTGATTTTGCCTTTGAACCTCTTCCAAATTTTAATATATCTACATCCTGTTTGATTTTTTTTTCCGTACTCTCTCTAATGAAGTTCTATCTCTTACAGCGAGATGAACCTTCACAGTAGACGTAAGATACTTGGTGCCATAGTGCCACCTGCAGCACCGAGGGAGGATACGACTCAGGGACCACCCAGAGAGCAGCCTCAGCCAGAGGCACAGGTGATCCCTCAGGCCCCGATGATGCACTGGCATCAGGTCTCTCCCGACGAAGGGACGCAGCAGCCAGAGGGCCAGACATCGCAGACGATCTCGAGGTAGTACTTCGAGGGACAGACCTCGAGGGCGACACCGATGCCGCAGTATGAGAGGCCGGCACCCGGTGAGATACCAAGGAGACAGCCGGAGGTACCTCTTCCACCACCTCCACCGTTTCCACCTCAGATGCCACCAGCGGAGGGACAGCCCCAGATGATGCAGTTCTTCCAGATGATGATGCAGGCCCAGTAGCAGCAGACGAAGACTCTGAGACAGGGTCTGATGGCAGTACTGGAGAGGGCACCTGCCCAAGCAGTCGCACCAGCACCTGCACCTATCCAGCAAGCAGGCACTGTACGAGGCTTCAGACAGATGGGCCCGGGAACCTTCTCGGGCAAGGAGACGGCAGAGGAGATCTCAGACTGGGTCTCCAACACTGAGATATTGTTAGAGGGTTTGCAGCTACACCCCGACCTCTGGATGACCGCGGTGAGGGCCCAACTCACAGGCAACGCCCATCACTGGTGGGACTCTATGGAGCGCAGCATCGACAGACAGCAGACTTGGGAGGAATTTTTGGAATACTTCAACGCGAAGTATTTCTCCGCTACGGTGAGGAACGCCCTGTACTCTCAGTTCCTGCACCTGGAGCAAGGGAACCTGACTGTGGACGCCTACGACGGAGAGTTCAGCAGACTCAGCCGATTTGGTGCAGCCCTGATCCCCAACGACCTGGAGAAGGCCAGAAGATTCCACCATGGCCTCTCTCACGAGCTACAGAGGTACACCACTACCCAGGCTAGGATCTCTTATGAAGAGGTCCTATCGGAGGCGAGGATCCAGGAGGCTATAGGAGGAGCGAGATATTCCAGCGCGAACGTACCAGCCAGGACCCAGCAAGGAGCAGGAGGACCGATCCGTCGTCCAGAAGCGCAGGCGCAGCAGAGGACAGCGCCGTACCAGCAGAAGGAGCTTCCGACCTGTCACTTCTGTGGCAAGAGGGGACACGTCATCAGAGACTGCCGAAAGAAGCTCGGGCTCTGCATGGTCTATGGAGCGAGCCAGCACCTTGCTAGAGACTGCCCCCAGCGCAGAGATGGAGCACCCCAGACTGGACAGAGACCACCAGCAGCACCACTGAGGATACTACCCCCAGCAGGAGGCCAGCGTCCACCAGCTACCGGAGGACAGCAGAGAGGACCACCCTTGGTCCCACAGGAGGCATACTTCAACCAGGCCCGACAGCAGGCAGGAGGGCAAAGGCGCGGGCAAGCCTTTGCTTTAGCATCTATTGAGGAGGAACCAGAGGGAGAGGCTATAGCAGGTACAATTCTAGTTGCATCATTACCTGCGACTGCACTGTTTGATTCTGGAGCTACACTGTCATTTATATCTAGTAGCTTCGTAGCAATGCATAGAGTAGCAACTTCCCCTTTACCTAAGAGTTGGAGAATACTTACCGGAGGAGGCATCGTACTGTTTACCAGCACCATTAGAACGTGCTTGATAGTAGTTTATGGTAGGGAGATGAGAGCACGATTGTTGGTACTCCCAATGCCAGCTTTCGACGTAGTTCTGGGCATGGACTGGTTAAGCCAGTACAATGCCGTACTAGATTGCCGGAAGGGTAGCGTTACTTTTAGACTGCCAGGACACCCGGAGTTCGAATTCATTCGAGGCACCATCGAGCGAGGAGTAGGACATGCAGCTGGAGCTTACATGGCGATGGAGACGGCACCCCCAGAAATCGTTGCAGAGTTCGAGGATGTTTTCTCCGAGGAGTTGCCAGGCCTACCGCCTGATAGAGAGGTGGAGTTCACCATTGAGCTAGTACCTGGAGCAGCACCGGTATCGTCAAATGTGTACCAGTTGGCGAAGAAGGAGCTTAACGAGCTGAAGCTACAGCTAGAGGAGTTGCAGATCAAAGGATTCGTTCGTCCTAGTGCATCATCCTGGGGAGCACCAGTGCTGTTTGTACCAAAGAAGGATGGGACGTTCAGGATGTGCATTAATTACAGAGCCCTTAATGCTCTGACTATCAAGAACAAGTACCCTCTATCGTGAATCGACGATCTGTTCGACCAGCTGATAGGAGCAGTAGTGTTTACGAAGATCGACTTGAGATCGGGCTACTATCAGGTGAAGGTACGAAGGAAGGACATTCCAAAGACAGCATTTAGGACTCGTTATGGTCACTACGAGTTCCTAGTGATGCCTTTCGGATTGACAAATGCGCCTGCTGTGTTTATGAACCTGATGAACCGAGTCTTCCATGAGTATCTGGACCAGTTCGTGGTAGTCTTCATCGACGACATATTGGTGTATTCGAAGAGCCACGAGGAGCACGGGGAGCACATGAGGCTAGTGCTAGAGACGCTAAGACGAGAGAGGCTTTATGCCAAGCTGAGCAAGTGCGAGTTTCTTCTAGATCGTGTCGCATTTCTTGGACACGTTATCTCAGGAGATGGCATTTCAGTAGATCCCGCGAAGATTTCATCGGTAGAGACGTGGCCGACCCCTACCAACGTCTCGGAGGTGAGGAGTTTCCTATGACTTGCCGGATATTACCGGAGGTTCGTAGAGAACTTCTCAAGGATCGTAGAGCCGATGACCCGCTTGACCCGCAAGGATCAGGAGTTCACCTGGACAGAGGAGTGTCAGACGGCATTCGACGAGCTGAAGAAGCGTCTGACTACAGCACCCATCTTGACCATACCCTCTGGACCCGGAGGATTCGTGATCTATAGCGATGCATCCGGGAAAGGATTAGGATGCGTCTTGATGCAGCATGGGAAGGTTGTGGCCTATGCCTCTAGGCAGTTGAGGACCCATGAGAAGAACTATCCTACCCATGACTTGGAGCTTGCCGCAGTGATCTTTGCTTTGAAGCTTTGGAGGCACTACCTGTACGGAGAGCGCATGGAGATATTCACCGATCACAAGAGCCTGAAGTACGTCTACACACAGAAGGACCTGAACCAGAGGCAGAGACGTTGGCTCGAAGTGATGGCAGACTTCGAGATTGAGCTGCAGTACCATCCGGAAAAGGCTAATGTGGTAGCCGATGCTTTAAGCAGGAAGCCCATAGCATTTTTCCTGACTACCCAACAATATCTGTTGAGAGATCTAGAACAGTTGGGTATCGAAGTCATTATGCCCGGAGTAGACGGTCAGATGTCGAGTTTCCAGGTACAATCGACATTGGTGGAGAGAATCAAGGCTGCTTTGCCGACAGACGCCAGATTTCAGAGGCTTCGACAGAGGACAGAGGCTGGAATACAGACGGGACTGCGTATATACGAGGACGGGACCTTGAGATGTGGAGATCGTCTCTATGTTCCGAGTGGAGAGCTACGCCAGGAGCTGATGACGGAGGCACACAGTTTGACCTATTCTATACATCCATGAGGCACGAAGATGTACCGAGACCTGAGGCATTACTACTGGTGGCACGGGATGAAGAGAGAGATAGCCCGCTTCGTGGCTAAGTGTCTGGTGTGTCAGCAAGTCAAGGCTGAGCATCAGAGGTCTGCCGGATTACTTCAACCGCTCCCGATACCGGAGTAGAAATGGGAGCACATCACCATGGACTTTGTCACGGGTTTTCCGAGAAGTCCTAGTGGTCGCAATGCGGTATAGGTAATCGTAGATAGACTCACCAAGTCTGCCCACTTCTTACCCTTCAGGGTTGGGCAATCTACGGAAGTCTTGGCAGACATGTACATGAGGGAGATTGTACGAT
This sequence comes from Iris macrosiphon, assembly GCA_036927795.1. Classification (NCBI taxonomy): domain Eukaryota; kingdom Viridiplantae; phylum Streptophyta; class Magnoliopsida; order Asparagales; family Iridaceae; genus Iris; species Iris macrosiphon. The sequence continues at coordinate 222,855,381 of JAYESA010000006.1, forward strand.
TGCATGGAGTGCCAGTCAGTATCATGTCTAATAGGGATACGAGGTTCACATCGTACTTTTGGAGGAGTATGCAAGAGAGTCTTGGTACCCGCCTTAAGTTCAGTACTTCGTACCACCCGCAGACAGATGGACAATCCGAGCGCACCATTCAGACGCTGGAGGATATGTTGAGGGCATGCATGCTTGACTTCAGCGGTTCATGGAAGGACCACTTGCACTTGGTCAAATTTTTCTACAACAATAGCTATCAGGCGAGCATTCAGATGGCTCCCTATGAGGCATTGTATGGTAGGAAGTGTCGATCCCCAGTATGCTGGAGCGATGTAGGAGAGAGGCAGATTCTAGGGCCAGAGTTGATCGTCCATACAGTGGAGAAGGTGAAGAAGATCCAGGGGCATCTACGAGCAGCACAGGACAGGCAGAAGCATTGGGCTAATGTGCATCGACGACCCCTAGAGTTCCAAGTTGGAGAACATGTGTTCCTGAAGATTTCACCTACTAGAGGAACCATCAGATTTGGAGGCAGAGGGAAGCTGAGTCCGAGGTACATCAGACCCTTCGATGTGCTAGAGCGCGTCGGAGAAGTTGCTTACAGATTGGCCTTGCCGCAGACACTGGAAGGAGTTCACGACGTCTTCCATGTATCTCAGCTGAGGAGGTACATACCGGACCCGAGTTATATGCTTGACCACTCGGAGATCACCGTTGGTCCAAGCTTGTCATACCAGGAGGAGCCGGTAGAGATCCTAGACCAAAGCGAGAAGGTACTGCGAGGCCAGACTATCCCTCTAGTTCGTGTCGCATGGAGGCATCATGCACCAGGTGAATCAACCTGAGAACGAGAGGACGATATTCAGCAACGCTTTCCCCATCTCTTCGAAGGCCTAGGTATGTGATAGTATTTATTTCATTCAATAGTTTTGATATATGTCTGCTTTAATTTCGAGGACGAAATGCTCTAAGGAGGGTATGTTGTAAACCCCCTCGACCAGAAATTAGGGTTAAATAATTAAATTAGCCTAATTAGGGTTAACTGGGTATAATTAAGATTTATCATATAGTATTATAATACCTGTGAAATGATTTGTTATTTTATGATACTACCCTAGCTGTTGCCCTGAAACAAATTCCCCATACTTGGCCTAGACATGCTAACCTATCATATTGAACCTAGAACAAACCCCGGATACGGATTTTTGTGCCTGATTTTAGTCGCACAAAAGTCGTTACAAACGTCCGTACGCAATTTAAATAAATTGCGTAATTACGTTCGTTGTCCGTTCCAATCAAAATTGAGACCCCACCTCGATCCGTCTTGACCAACCCAGATCATGATATTATTGTACACTGAGCCTACTACACCAATGACCCTTGTCCGACCAAATTTTGACCCCCGTATTTTTATTAAATTAAATTAGAAACACCGATGCATTAATTATGAATTAATAAATATGGTGACCTAACCTCAATTGAATTAGACCCAACTCCAACCCAAACCCACATCCACATCCACAAGCCTCATACAAAACACCATACACTATCCTAGCCCAATGGGGAATACCAAACATGGTGTTTGGTTACATTAAATCCCTAATTTCAGGAATTGTGCAAATACCAAAATGTTCAGGGGCCTATTTGCAAAATTGCAATGAGGTGTCCCCCTCTCTTTGGCCCAAACATCATGAAGAGAGACTTGGTCATGCCCTAACCGTATCCATTTATTTTCCCCCATTTCCTTTGTACTTACCTTACTTTATGAAGGGCACATCATGGCCCTACATTTGAAATACCCCATTCCTAGCCCTCCCCTCATCTTGATGGACATCCCCAACTCCCTAAAAGCTAGGTCCAGCCGGCCCTAATCCCAAGGCAGCCCCCCCACTCTCTCACCTACATAAACAACCTAGTACCTCATTAAAGAGGGCACACAAACCTAGAACACTACACAAAACCCCTAACTCCCTAAAACTCACACCAACCCGACCCCAACCAGTCATCACCCGCCGCCTCCTCCCGGCCAACCACCGCCTCCGGCCACCCCCATAGCCACCCGACCACCTTCGCCGGACCTTCCCCCACCTGCCACCACCGCCACCACCGCCACCCGCCGCCTAGCCGCCGGCAGCAACCCCCCAACAGCCGTCCCCAACCCGAGCTCCCCACTTCCCCGAACCAACCCGACCACCCGACCTCCCCGTACTCCGCCACCACTGCACCTCAGGCCGCCCAACTCAGCCACACTCCTCCCCGGCCAACCCCCTTCCTCCCCTCCAAACCTCGCCGCCGGTCGACGCCACAGCCACCCGCAGTCGCCCCCGCAGCGCCAAGGGTCACAGACCCGCTGCTGCTGTGCCGACGCCCCCCGAGCTTCACCGGAGCTCCATCCGGCCACCCCCGCCGTCGACGGTCAGCCATCGGACTCCCCTTGGCCTGAGCATTGTATAGGTACATGATTTCATGTATTAATACTAGTATATTAATACTTTTTTCGAGTTGTATTGGTTATGTACACATATATATATATTTCCGTATTTATTTCTGTATTTAAATACGTATTCAGTATTATATATATTATTTCCTATATTTCTGTAGTATTTAAATGTATATATACTGTTTAATATTTTTTGAGTATAATTTATATATATATATATATATATATATATATATATATATATAAATACATAATTATAAATAATAAATGTATATGTATACATAGTATATATATAATACTTGGGTATAAATTCTTTAATTACCTAAAGTGTATATGTATATATATATATATAAATCTATATATACAAATAAATGTATATATTTCTAAAATACGTAATATATGTATTATTACCTAATTATTAAATATTGTATATAAATATATATAATGTTATATTTATTGTTTGTGTATACACATAAGTATATATGTGTATATATATATATATATATATATATATATATATATATATATATATATATATATATAAATAATGTGTGTATATATATTTTTTTATATAGTTTATATATTTAGTATATTAGTATGGGAAATGTATATATATTATATACATATATATGTCATTATTTACTTATATACTTAGTACATAAATATGGTGATATATCTATAAATATATATATATATATATATATATATAGATACTTGTGAATATTAATATGTGGAAGAATAAATTTATATTTAAATATATATAAATAATGTTATGCATATTTTTACTTAGGCACAAAATTACTATTTAAATACATATAAATAATGTTGTGTATATTTATTTATGTACATAAATAGTATCTAAATATTTTTATATATATGACTTTATGAATGTTATCTGTTTTATATATATATGTAGTTACTTAATATATGTATTATTGCTAAATAATACATAAAATACTATTTTGTACTACTAAACATATATATATTATTCTAATATAATTAAATATGATTTAGTGTATATATATATATACTTGTAATAGCTATATGTATATACAGTCCAGACCCTGTGTCAGTGGTAGATACAAGCAGTGTGTTTTAGTCGTGCTATTGTAGCGACTAATAGTGTCATTATTATATCATATATAGGATTGCTGGACAGTACCGCCGAGGCATCAGGAGCAGGACTTTGGATTTCGCAGCTACCCGGGACAGGCAAGTATACCTTGCTGATTTACTGCTTAAAATTAAATGATAAATGTTGCAAATATGCATAAAACTGTGCGCGTCCGAGATTGACTCGGGTGTAGTCGACAATGCGTCGATGAGTAGTGTACTTGACCTAGTTGTTAGCTGACTCACCCATTACTGCGAGGATATTCTGATATCCTCCTAGACCATGGCACTATACACGTATCACCATGGTACATTCATATTGGGATGCGGGTCCGCGTACCCGATTCGCTATCGGTACGTACGACATGCATCACGGACTAGCATGTATTCTAGAGTAATATAGTTAGTTGAGACTTGACATCTAGATATGGTACACTCGTGTCGTGTATTCGACTTGCGTATCTACATTGGGCGGGAAGGACAACTGATAAACGTATGGGATACACCCATCGGACTCCGTGGTATCCAGAGGAACCACAGACCCGGTGACTCCCTATATTCAGACACCGCGCTCTTCGGAGTGTTACGGACGTATATACATTGCAGATACCACGTCCCTTAGAGTGTGGACGTTATATATATACAGATACCTCATTCTTCGGAATGATGGACGTTGCAGATACCACACTCAAGAGGACGTTGGACGGTATGCCTACACCTACCTATACGTTCCGAGGTTGTCCTTACATTGCATTCACTTAGATGGCTAGCACACCCCTCTTTACTTTTATTCAGTACTATATCCGGCATGTATATTGTATCTTGTTACGTTCCTCTGAGGACCTGGTTATCTTCCAAATCTGGACGAGGCCTATTATCCCATAGTATATGGGCCAGGTGTGGAGACGAGGTTTGCTCTTGACGAGGAGCTAGAGGTCTTTCCATCAGGGTACCCCTGATCAGATTGGTAGGCCTTCCGCCTATGACTGGAGCTCCTTACCTAGTTAGCCGTTGTTCCAGTCACTCTTCTTATCAGCACTTTATTTCAGACTATCAGTACTTTATCTCCAACATTTGTAGTGGGTTTGTTCCCACCAGACATATTTCAGTTGTACTATGTCATTTGACTATGTCCTTATATTCCAGTCTTTTATTTCAGTATTTTACTTGTTGTTTGTGTATGAGATTAGACATTACCTGTTGTTGATATTAGACTTGCTAGATTTAGGACAGCGTAGCATGGTTCGCCAGGATCCATTAAATTGGGATATCCTCGAAGACGTGTCAGCTGGCCAATGCCACGTGGCCTGGTTCCATATATTTTGGGACTGGGGCGTGACACTATGCAAAATGAATCATACAATACTGCTTGTCGTGTACTCGTGTTCTTGTACTCGTGTTGCCTCAACTGCATAAATTATTAACTTAATAATCGTGTTTGATCATGGACAACTTGTGCACAAGGTCTTTATTCTGCGGACGGTCGCTGGGGCACTGGCACCGATCCGATCCGGGCAGAACTCATGTGTAGTCATCGTGTACGGGACGGGATAGCTTGCAGCGCATCTTGTACTCTCGTAGCATGCTATCCTTGTCCTTGACTACGTCCATTATGGCAATCAAGCCAGTGATCCTCGTGTATATTTAAACCTGTTGCAACTAACTTGTGTCTTCGTGGCAGGGAAGGCATGGTAAGTATTGTGCAGGTAGTTCAGTCAGGCAGGTAAAAGCCATCGAATGGTGGCAAGTTTATTTCAGTAAATTCTATATGCTAGCATACTTGTAAATGAACTAAGGCAAGATAGAAAGACCACAAATAATATACATGCTTCCTGTAAATATCGTGTTGATTGGTATAGTTGGGTTAGCTCTCCTTCACCAGTATATTTTGATGTACTGACCCTCGTTGAAATAAGTTCCCCGCACTAAGGCGAACCGAGCGAGGAGCCGAAGTCGTCTTTCCGATCCAGTCCAGCTGTAGGCGCATCCTAATCGCACCGTATTTTGAAGTACTTGAAGAAAGGAGCTTGCAACTTAATACACAATACAGCTCAGAGGGAAAGCCGTCAACCCTCCCGGAGGTCTTATATTTTGAAGTTTAGTAGAGGGATGTAATGTACAGGACTGCTATCTCATTTTGTGTCAACACTTTTGTAAGCCCGTGAGGCAATTTAGCTGACTCGTTCAAGAGTTTGTAATAGATGTTCATTATCAATAAAGAGAACTTTTCCATGTTTCAAATCTGTGATTCAATTTAGCTGCGTACTCTGAATATGTGCTCATTATGCCAAATACTCTAGCCTTGTGCGGGCGCAACCCCAGGCCCGCACGACGGTCACGATTCGGGGGACGCCCCAACGATTCCACAGAATCGGGTCGTGACAGTTAGTTAGGTTAGAGTTTTAGTTAGTGGGTAGGGTTAATGGGTTTAGGTGGAATGGGTTTAGGTTTTATTCTTTTTCTTTTCTTTTATTTATATATAAGTGTATGACCATTTAAAAAATAGTTTTAGATCTCAATAAATTTCAAAAAAATTATACAATACACTAATAATTATTCTACACCCAAAAATATATTTTCTGTATAATATTAATAAGTAATTAATTACACATAATTATAAATTCAATTATACTATATATTATAATTAGCTAAAAATAAATGAAATTTTTTTCTTAATCACAAAAATTTTATAATACCAAAAATATTAAATTCTAAAAATCAGGGTGCTTACAGTATTTTGGGATAGGGCGTGGCATAGTTTTTGTGGTGGCCCATGCAGGTTTATGACTATGTTACTTCGATTTTAACTAAGGAACCGAGCAAGCCTGCGATTAGGATAGGATAAGTAATATGATCTCATCCAATTGATTGATTCGTTCTTGACCTCTATATCGACTTTAAAATAATTTCTTGACTTGCATCCTGCCTTGATTCCTCTATGTGCCTCTTATAGTTTACTTTGGATGCAGAGTAATAGATTCACGAGCCAACGATGAAACTCCTGCAGGTACACCACAAGGTGTTGTGTCACCTACGATGATGGAGTGACGCCATTAAGTGGAGATACCTCCACTCAACAAAGAAATCAAGCAAATTAGCATGCCTCGAGGTTCCGGCGAGACGATCTTCTACCATCGTCGCAGTTTACTCCACCAATGCTCATTTTTCCACCAGGACAGCCGATTGATGGTCAACAGATGTTCCAAATATTCTATGCAATGATGCAAGCACAATAACAGGTTCATCAAGAGGACTAGCAATGCCAGCGGAGAAGTTCTTTGATGGACTTAGCTTTGAGCTATAGAGATTAACCAGCTCCATTATACCTACTTCTTATACAGACGTCCCTTTTGCAGCCCGACGCATGGAGCGCATTATCAGGAGAGAGTCCAGCCAGAAGTGACCGCATGCACTAGCACCAGACCGAGCACAGGAGGAAGAAGCTACAAAGCGACCACAGATGAATCCACCACAGAGATCATTTACACCACTAGCACTAGTCCTTCCTACTTGTCACTACTGTGGCAAGGTAGTCCATATTAAGAAGGAATATAGATGCAAATAGGGATTATGTTTAGCTTTCGGATCCAGTCATCATTCGTAAGGGATTGCCCAGAGCGTCTAGAGAGAGCACTGATGATTCATCGACCAGCCCTACCAACATCAGCACCAGGACTCCCTACTTGTCATTATTGTGGCAAGGTAGCCCATCTCGCCAAGGAATGCCGACGCAGATTGGGATTGTCCTTGGTTTGCAGATCCAGCCAACATTCAGCTAGAAATTACACGGAGTGTCGAGGAGAAACACCGATGGTTCACCGACGAGCACCGATGGTTAATCGACAAGCTTTACCAGCACCGGAAGGATATCGGCTGATGCCACCCTTGGCACCACAGGCAGCACTCTTCCAGTGAGCCCAGCAATAACAAAGGACACCACCACATGGATATGGACAGGCTTTTGCAATAACAGTGGATGAGGCACAGACTCGAGGAGTAGCGAATATGAGTAAGATTTAGTCTTATCATAGCTAGCTATAATAGCGAATAAACCTAGTAATACTTTAGCATGTGCCTGTTAGTTCCAATCCCTAGCCTATACCTAGTATTATGTTAGCATGAACTTGTTAGTCTAGATTAGTAATATGTCAGTGGTACCCAAGTTTTCATAAGCTGTAGTTGATCTTCGTTCTAACCAGGCTCCTTTACTTTTGAGTTACTTATCTCTCATTGCCTAGGAAAAAGTTTTTATTTCTTTCCTACGTGTTGATCTATATTTATAGTTTTTATTTCTTCTGCTTGAACAATATCCTCACCCTTTCTCTCAATTTTTTTTTGTTCATGGTTCCTTATCCTTTGTGTCGTGCTTCAACAAATATGTTTTGCAACCGTGTCATCTCTTTTGGAGCAAACCTTTTCTTGACCTGTTATATTTTATTTTTTTAATTGCGAGAACACAATTCTTTTAAGATAGGTAGTTTATAAATACCCAAATTTTTAGAATTTAATTTTAGAATTTTAATTATGAAATTTTGAGTTTTTGGAGATTTTTCTGTAAATTTTAATTAATTATAATAAATGTTCTTTCATAGAATTATATTTTTGTGTATTAAATTAATTATTAAAATATTGCAAAAAATAATTTTGTAGTGTATAATTAATAATAGAGTATTGTGTAATTTTCTAGAATTTATTGGGCTCAAAAACTATTTTTTATGACCTATATATAATAAACCAACTTAAACTAACCTAAACCAACCCAAACCAAACCAAACCAAACTGAACCAAACCAAACCGAATCAAACCAACCCATATTAAAATGAACTCGGACCAGTACCCGACCCGTACCCACTAACTCGACCCGCCCATTCACCTACAGTAACATCCCCGACTCCTCCCTTCCCCTCCCCCAAAACCGCCGTGACCGACCCCCTTCCCCTCCTTGTAACGTCCATCTCCGACCTCCTATAAAATCTTTAGCTAGCTGACTCTCACCACCCACAAACCCTCTCCTATTTCTGACCCTCGTTGTCGCCTTCAGCCGCCGGACCGCCGTACGCCACCGCCGCGAAGACGGGCCGTCCAACATCCCAAGCACAGCAACAGTAAGGTACTCAACTTCCCACTCTCGTATCTTCCTACACAGAAATCCAAATATCGATTTGTCGAATTCTATACGAAGACCACATAACCCTATTGAATCCTATAAAATTAGTTTGGGATATCGAATCCTGTGTCGGTCATAAATTATGACGCAAAATAGAAAAAAATGATCCAATTTATACTTCAGAAAACTGTCCCAAACATCCATGTTCATGGCATTTTTCCTTCAACCTAGTTATTATTTTTAAATTCTACTTGAACAATAATTTAAACAACATAACCAAGATTTAATTCCTTTAAATAGTTTATTTTAATTATTGTATGCTGTATTTTATTTGTGGTTGAAATTGACCAAAAACTTGGTTTTCTAAAATCAAAATTTCCCGAAATGAGGTACGTCCCGCTAAATGAGGTAACTTCATCATGTGCAAATTGTATTGAAAGTCGTGTATCGTCAACACGGACGTGTAAAATTTTGTGAAAGTTGATTTGGATGTGTGTGCACACCGGAATCAACGCGTATCCGTCGAAAAGTCCCGTATTGACATGTTCTGACACTCGTCATAATTTTGTGTGTGCTTGTCGTTTCATAAAGAAACTTGTGTCATCGAATTTATAGCATTATGCTGGTCCTATTACCCAAGTTTGGTTCGATTCTGAGAACGTTGACGAAACCCCGTTGCGTGGGCCTCATGGTTCCACTTGACGGGTGATTTCGTGACCGGCTCATCGGAATCTAGTTCTGGATATTTTGTTGGGTTCATATCATCGTTCTGGACTTGTAGACACTAAGTTTGACGAATTTGGAAAATTTTATCTCTGGCACATTTTTCGGTGCGAATTGGGCCATATGTAGACCCCGCTTTGACCAGAAACTGTCAATTCTGCCCTTGTGTCTAAATTGGACTTATGGGCAGTCAATCATAGCTATTTTATGTATTCTGAGAGCCATAATAGTATTTATTTCAGCATCTGGAGGCATACCTGGAGATTTTACTTTTACCGGAGCAACTTAAGGAGTTCAGAACACAGACACGTGTACCTTGCCAACTTGCAGAAGATCCTGTGCTATTATTTGATTATATTCTTTTCATATACTTTTGTGATATGCCTGTTCAACCTAGGATCGTGATATGTTGCTTAACGTCCAAACAAGATTCGGGTGTCGACGTCGTACGCGGAGTCGTGTAACGTCACTTAGAGAGTTGATACCACGATCCTATATTTTTACGTGCTTGCTTTAACAAGTACGTCATACCATAGGATACTTGACACTATTCATGAGACAAAATCTTTTATGAGTTATTCATGGTGATTCTATATAGGCTTACAGGACTCGTGACATAAGTCTTGCATATACATAGATATTATTATAACACGCTGTACTAGCTAGAGGTCATGATCTTGCATGTTATGGATATGAGACATCGTGGACATGAGATGTGTGATTATATTGGGTGGGGAGAGACACACAGGCTACAGGCTGATTACATACATATATATTTATTATTGTGGTACTTTAGTCTCTGTTCTAGAGCTTGGCCCATTTCGTGATATTACTGCTACCGGCTCCCCGACATAGTGCTTGTAGTGGTCTCAGCCAAAATACTAGTGATGCTCTCATTTGCATATCACATAGCTGGTTACATAGCTTGCCCTGAGGATCTATTTTTATATACTGTATTTTATTTGGCTTGAGTTATTCTTGTACCTTGCAATGTTCCCTGAGGACATGGATCCGGATTATGTCCCCAGGTACAGCAGAAGAGGAATACCCCGAGGTATACGGAATATGAGCTGACGCTGGAGCAGTACTGGCAACAGAGGACGAGATTGTGCCCGAGGATTTCTCCTGAGTATTCTGTTATATACTCAATTATTTATGCTTCCAGTTATTCTATATCTTGACTCTTGGATTATTGTATAACTTATTATTGGGTTATTCCCCGAGACACTTTTTATTGGGATTTGTTGATGGACTATATTTTTTTATATTGATTAGTCTATCATATTGAATTGTGTTTATTTTCTGTGGATGAGATTAGAATTAGACTGTGACATGTATCTTAGACCATTGTATTTGTTTTACAGCTTAAGTACACTCTAACGGGTCCATTAAATTGGGTTTACCCATTGGAGTTGTGCTGTTGGCCATTGCCACGTGGCTAGTCCCTCGGTATTTTGGGACTGGGACATGACAGTCATCGCACGATCATTTCTCGAACTGCCGCATCTGGTAAACCCTCTACTTAACCCTCTTCTAGCGTCTTCAATTGGTTTATTTAATTTGATTTAGATTAGAAGTTATTTGAGTTCCAAAACCAAAGAAAAACAGTTTTTAAAATAATGAAATTTCTTGATACGGGGTACGTCCTGCCAAACGAGACGACTTCCTCGTATGTAGATTGCACCGAAAGACGAGTATCGTCAACGCGGATGTATAGAATTTTACGGAACTTGATTCAGACGTGTGTGCACGCCGGAATCAACCCGTATCAGTCAAAAAATATCGTATCAACCTTTTTTGACACCTCGCTATAACTTCGTGTGTGCTTATTATTTTGCAACAAAACTTGCGCCATCGAATTCGTATCATTACGGTGGTCCTGTGACCCAAGTTTGATTCAATTCTGAGAACGTTGACCCAAATGCCGTTTTGTGGGCCCCACGGTCCCTCTTGACGAATATTTCATGATCGGCTCACCGTAATCCATTCTCGGATATTCCGTTAAGGTCATGTCAACGTTCTAGAATCGTAGACAAGAAGTTTGCCGAATTTGGATAACTTTATTTTTTGACACATTTTTTGGTGCAAAGTGGGCCATATTTAGACCCCACTTTGACCTGAAACTGTCGATTTTGCCCATGTGACCAAATTAAACTTATAGATAGTCAATCCTAGTTATTTCTTATATTATAAAAAAATTGGTGATATTTGTTTCAGCATCCGGAGACGTTCGTGAGGATTCCACCTTTTGGGGGGCTGTTGACGTATTGAACCCGCTATATGGACTTCGCTATGCCATTATTCAGGATCCAGGCAAGTGTAAATTGCCAAACTTGCAGTTGATCCTGTTATATTATTTGCTTGAGTTTACTATCATACATACATACATACATATATATATATATATATATATATATATATATATATATATATATATTCTTGTGATTTTCCTGTTCAACCTAGGACCGTGAGACGTTGCTTAGTGTTCGAACAAGATTCGGATATCGACGTCGTACGCGTAGTCGAGTAACGTCACTTAGAGAGTTGATACCATGATCCCATTTTTTGTGCTTGTTCTACCTGCACGACAGACCATATGACACCTGACATTGATTACATGAGACAGAGTTCATCCTGATGTATTTCTTGGTACTAGGACTCTGTTTAGGACTATAGGCTTCATGGAGTTACAGTCATAGTTATATATACTTGTTCTCATGACTCATGGTGATAGATAGTGCTTGTCCATGTGTGTTACTCTGTGATACGTGAGATTACATTGGATGGGGAGATACACACCATACTACATGATGCATATATATATATATATATATACATACTGTAGCGCCCCGTTCCCCCGGTACGGGGAGCACGGCTAAGAAACACAAACAGTATCGTTTGATCGGGATAGATTGAAACAAGAACTCGTCCTCGTTATAGATTTGTTTCTTCAGAATCGATTCCTATATTCAGTGGACCGCGCCCCAAGGATCGGCTTAGCGGCAGAGTCAGGAGGGACCTCTCCGCTGCTATCTTTTATTGCCTCGGATTTCGATATCGCTTGTTGCTTTCGTGCTTTGAGTTGGTTTTGGGATTTGCTTGTTTTCCTTGAATGGTTTCGATGGTTTTCATTATTTTCGTTCATTGAACTGCACTTCAATTTCGAGATTGGAAAGAGTGGAAGAAGTATTGATCGAGCTGTTCATAATGCAGGTGAACGAGCAGTAGGCGGCTTGCGAGCGGAGTCGTGAAGCACCTCTTTCCTTCTCCCTTCCAACAATCTAAGTGAGTGGCTACCAACCCGATTAGCTAGCCCTGCTTCCAAGCTTCACACCCTAAAATCTTGCATTCTCCTTTGCCCCGATCAAACGATACCAAGAAATAATAAAAGATACCAAGATAAAAAGGGAATAGACTTGAATTGTATTGCTTGTCAATTAAACTTGTGAACGGTTATATCTTTGCATGCTTGTTCGTTCGGAATGTTTATCATAAGCATAGATGAAAGTTTGAATGTACAAAGCTATATCCTGAATGCATGAATTGAACGTAGATGAGATGTAAATGAATCATGCAATACTGCTTGTCTTGTACTCATGTAGCCTCAGGGCGAATTACGTAGCCTCCGGGCGAATGCTTGTTAACGTAGCCTCCGGGCGAATGATTGTTAATGTGCGATCACGGATAACTTGTGCACAAGGTATAGTTCCTGCGGGTGGCTGCTGGGACACTGGTGTAGTGCCTCAAATCCCGATCCGACCGGAATGTGCACTACGTAATTGGGCTTGTGGCTAGTCCGTTTGAGTCATAACTTAGAACTTCGGCATCTTCTTGCCACGGACGAAATGCGATGATCCTTTCCAACTCATGGAAAGGCCTCTATTGAAACGAGTCCAATAGTTTTCGTGTTTGGTTGCTTGGTTTTCTTGATTGCCGCTTTGGGATTTGATTTGGTGTTGCTTTCGATTTGCTTGGTTTTCGCTGCTGGTTTTATCGTTTGGAGCTTTGATTCTTGGGGAGTTCGGCAAGGAAGATTAGGCAAGATTCTAATTGGTGCTCGTGCTGTGCAGGTCCGCGTAACTGACGTTTGATCGTCGCTAGGCGGGAATCTTTGTTTCAGCTACCTTTTCCTTAACCAGTGAGTGGTTTGGACCCTTCTTTCCTACTTCTTCACGCCAACATCTTTAATGTTTCAAACGTTCACTCGATGATGCCCGGTTGGACGCCTAGGAAATCCTTGCCACAATGCATGCCAGCCACTAAGAAAGGAACATGGGATTTTTGTAGACTAATATTTCTATATGCTTGCACACCTTATAACTGAGTTTGTTTATAATGGGGATTGGTTGTTGGTGGTGGCCTAGTGCCTCGGACGGAGTTTGGACCTATGGGATATCAAAATCGGAACACCGCATTGAGAAAATATGAACTGTTGCATGAGATATATATTGCTGCTTAACTTCTTTAGTTTCAATCGATGCATTGTATGATATATGAATTGTTCATGCATTTGCATGGTCTGGGACAACTTGTGCACAAGGTTTATCATTTCCTCGAAACGGCTTTCCGGGGCACTGGAACCGTATCGATCCGGAGGGAAATATTTGATTCGTGCTCGTCACGATGCATTGCGGGACCTCCAGCAGGGCTTGCTACCCGGGCTGATAGGGCGCGTCGCTAATGCTTGAATATGTCCCTAAGGTGTCGATCACACCAATGACCGCATAGACTAGAACACATGCTAATCTATTGTCTTGTGCAGATGGTAAGTATACTTGTGTTTCGTTGCAGGGAAGGCGTGCATCGGTTGAGTAAGCAATCGATGCACTGGTTGGATTCACTATTATTTTCATTCCTATCAAAACATGCAACTGATATGAATTGAATTCACTTGCCTCTTTATAGAAGTCATCTTAATGCATGCTCGCCCCTAATAAGCTAGTGTCGATTTAGTCGAGTGGGTTCATCCCGCTCACCAGTACAAGTTGAGTACTGACCCACGTTGTGGGCAACTATTTCAGGCACTCAGACGGTGCAACGCTAGTGGATAGACGAGAGGCGTTAGGAGCACCTCTATTTTGAAGTGTAGTTGGAGTCAGATCATTTTGGAGGCTTGGACTTTCAACCTATACAAGGGCGTAATGTATGAACGACGTGGACTATCTGATGGAGCGCGCCCTGCCTTTTGAGTTTATCTTTTGTAATGCAAATCAAGTAGCCGAGAGGCGCATCAATGTAAACTCTACGTAAATTACTCTGAATTATCAATGAAAAAGCATGTTTCTTCCTGCACTGTGTTCAAATCTCTGTGAATGTGTTTTATAAATTGTGTTTCAAAATGGGTTCCTATAACTGCAAGTTCTTGCCTTGTACGAGCGCAACTCCAGGCTCGTACGGCATCACGCCCCAAGCGAGGACGAATCGGTTCCGTAAAGGATCAAGCGAGGACGACCGACCCTTTCGGGATCGGGGCGTGACATATTGGTATCAGAGCTTAGGCTTTACTTCCACGGGATTTCAAAAGATTATAAAGGAGTTTGATGCGCCTCTCAATTGAGTTGCGTTCGGCGTCCGCTGCATGGGAAGAGTCGCTTATACAATAAGCCCATAGATATAAAATCTATCGTTTTTGGAGTGTTAACAAGCTACTCTCTTTTGTAGCCATGGCTAAGAAGAACACTGCAACTGCCAGCAGTGCTCAACCCATTCAGAGCGATCCAGCAAGCTCTGGAGAATCCGGAGGAGCGGGTTCAACCGGAATGGCGGAACGGCTTATGCACCTCATGGAGGCGCAGCAGCAACAAGCTGTTACCCAACAAGCTAACATACAAGCGCAGTTTGCTAATCAACAGAAGCAAATGGATACAATGATGCAACTGATTGCATCCCTGGTACCGAGCAACGGGACATCCGCAGCAACGCCTGTCACGCCTCCAGCCGTGGCGGTAGAAGATGAGTCAGAAGAGACTCAGCCTACAGCAAGGAACTCCTGCCGAGCAGCTGAGTTTACAAAAATGCACCCCCCTACGTTCAACGGACGAGCGGAGCCGGACGTGGTTTTGGGGTGGATTGCTAAGCTGGAAGGACTTTTCAACCTGGTTGGCATCCGGGGATCCAAGCGAGTTGCCTGTGCATCGGTTCAGCTGGAACTGCGTGCGCATGATTGGTGGGAGGCAACGAAGCAAGGAATTTACGATGCCAATCCCAACTGCAAGATTACTTGGGAAATGTTCAAATCTGCATTCATTGAACAGTATATTCCCCGAGCAGTCCGGCAGCAAAAGGAAGACGACTTCAGCAACCTGGTCCAAGGAAGTCTGTCTGTGGATGATTATGATTCAGTATTCGCTAAGCTAGCAAAGTTTGCTGGGCAATTCTTGCCAAATCAGCAGGCGTGGTGCTATAGATTTCAGAAAGGTTTGAATGACGATTTACGTAGGGACGTCATCAACCAAAGATGCCAAACATATAGGGAATGTTATGAAGCGGCTCTGAACAGCGAACGGATCTTCGGGCGCCCTCTCCCAAAGACCGAGGTGCAAACCCCCCGTGCCAATAACAATAAGCGTCCTCATGAAACGGGAGGGTCTGGAGCACACAAGCGCTCGCACACGTCTGATAATAGGGGCCAATCCCAATCACTGAACTGCAGCCGGTGCGGCAAATCAGGGCATAAAGTGAATGATTGTCGGGTTCAAGGATGTTTTAAATGTGGTCGCCTGGGTCACAAACAGTTTAACTGCAGAGAGGGCAAGCCAAATCAGAATAATGGAAATCAAAACAAAGGGCCTCCAGCAAGTGATGCCAATGCTGTGCCAGTAAATCCACAACGCCAGGGTGCTCAGGGCCGAGTCTATGCATTGACTCGGGATGAGGCATCTGTATCCGACACTGTTGTAACAGGTACTCTACTATACCGAGAATTACCCGCTAGAGTCTTATTCGATTCAGGTGCTACGCATAGTTTCATATCTGCTGATTTTACTGTTGAGCATAAATTAGCTTCTACTGCTTTAAATATGAACCTTTGCGTAAGTACCCCTTCGGGAGTCGATATGCCCGCCCATGCGATCTGTAGGGACGGTTACATTTGCATCGGAGGTAGGAAGCTTTCCTTAGATGTCATTGTACTAGACATCAAGGATTATGATATTATTCTCGGTATGGACTGGTTGGGTGCTTGCCATGCAACAATCGAGTGCGCGGAGAAGCGAGTCGTATTTCGTCTACCCGGCGAGGCAGACTTCTACTATTCGTGCAGCGCTGCACCGAAGACGGCAATGGTGATATCAGCAATTTCGGCTAGGCGTATGTTGCATTCGGGCTGTGAAGGGTACTTAGCTTCCGTTCGAGACACCCGGCGGGAATGTGCAGATGCAGCTCAGGCTGAAGTCATTGCAGATTTTCTCGACGTGTTCCCAGACGAGCTGCCTGGAATGCCTCCTGATCGTGAGATCGAATTCAGCATTGACACTTTTCCGGATTCGCGACCGATATCAAAGGCACCTTATCGCATGGCCCCAGCAGAGCTTAAGGAACTTAAAGTTCAGTTGCAAGACCTGTTGGACCGAGGATACATTCGTCCAAGCGTTTCTCCTTGGGGCGCTCCGGTGCTGTTCGTGAAAAAGAAAGATGGATCCATGCGGCTGTGCATTGACTACCGAGAACTGAATAAAGCGACCGTGCGGAATCAGTACCCTTTGCCAAGAATAGATGACTTGTTTGATCAGTTGCAAGGTGCAAGAGTTTTCTCTAAAGTTGATCTCAGGTCAGGGTATCACCAGTTGAAAATCAAATCAGAGGATATTCAAAAATCTGCTTTCAGAACCCGTTACGGACACTATGAGTTCCTCGTGATGTCGTTCGGTTTGACGAACGCCCCTGCAGCTTTCATGGATCTGATGAACCGCGTATTTCGGCCGGTTGTGGATAAGTTTGTAGTCGTGTTCATAGACGACATACTAATCTATTCCAAGAACGAGGCGGAGCACAAAGAACACCTGAAGATCGTGCTGCAGACATTACGAGACCATCAGTTGTTCGCTAAGCTCAGCAAGTGTGAGTTCTGGTTGAACAGCGTGGCGTTCCTTGGTCATGTCATCTCGGCCGAAGGCGTCGCCGTAGACCCGAAGAAAATAGAAGCGGTGGTGGACTGGAAGCAACCTACGTCAGCCAGCGAAGTTCGAAGCTTTCTGGGCCTTGCGGGATACTACCGTAGGTTCGTGAAGGACTTCTCTAAACTGGCCTCGCCTATGACTCGCCTTACTCAGAAAGGGATTGCATACGAATGGGGTGATGACTGCGAAGCCAGCTTTCGGGAACTTAAGCGGCGTCTTGTTTCAGCTCCGATCCTTGCACTTCCAGATGGGGTAGAAGAGTTTCAGATATACAGCGACGCTTCAGGACTCGGCTTAGGGTGTGTGCTCATGCAGAGGGACAAGGTAATATCGTACGCCTCCAGGCAACTGAAGCCGCACGAGAAGAACTACCCGACGCATGACTTAGAATTGGCGGCGATTGTATTTGCTTTGAAGTTGTGGAGGCATTATCTTTATGGTGTTGCTTGCAAAATCTTCACAGATCACAAGAGCCTCAAGTATCTTTTTACCCAGCGGGAATTGAACCTCCGGCAGCGACGTTGGCTAGAACTTATTAAGGACTATGACCTAACGATCGCGTATACTCCGGGCAAGGGAAACGTCGTTGCTGATGCTCTGAGTCGGAAGCACGTGGGCTCGTTATCTATAGACAGCCGTTTACTTCGAGATCTTGAGGCGATGGGCATCGAGTTTCGAGTTCGGCATCCAGGAGTGCAGCTGGCACCACTCCATCTTGAACTGGGTTTACGTGGTAGAATCAAATCAGCTCAGGAGGGCGATCAGTTCTTAGCGAAGGTGCGCGGATTGATCTCGGCGGGGAAGACGTCTGACTTTGTGGCAGGCGAAGATGGGGCCTTACAGATGAAAGGGAGGCTATGTGTTCCTAACGACCCAGAACTTCGAAGGGAAATTATGGCGGAAGCACACTACGCGAAGTATTCTTTACATCCGGGGAGCACGAAGATGTACAAGGACTTGCGCGGGACTTTCTGGTGGCACGGTATGAAGCGGGATGTGGCGACCTTTGTGTCACAGTGCATGGCCTGTCAACAGGTGAAAGCTGAGCATCAGAGGCCCGGCGGGGAACTGCAGAACCTCGCTATTCCCGAGTGGAAATGGGACAACATCACTATGGATTTTATTGTGGGATTTCCGAAGACGCCACGGGGGCACGATGCGATTTGGGTCATAGTTGATCGTTTGACCAAATCAGCCCACTTTCTTCCCATAAAAGTTACTTGGAGCGTCGATCGGTTAGCACAAATTTACATAGATGAGATCGTCCGATTACACGGAGTACCTGCCTCAATCGTCTCTGACCGTGACGGACGCTTCTTATCTCGTTTCTGGACTAGTCTACAAGCTGCTTTGGGAACCAAGCTACAGTTCAGTACCGCATACCACCCGCAGACTGATGGACAGACAGAGAGGACAAATCAGATACTCGAAGATATGTTACGGCTGTGTGCTATTGATTTAAAGACTAGTTGGGACACGCATCTTCCTTTGGCAGAATTTGCGTATAACAACAGCTACCAATCAAGCATCCAGATGGCACCGTACGAAGCACTATATGGGCGAAGGTGTCGATCTCCAATCTGTTGGGACGAAGTCGGCGAGCGGCAGGTACTCGGGCCAGAGCTGGTAGAGCAGGCAGTTGAGAAAGTTCGCTTGATTCGGGAAAGACTCCGCACAGCACAGAGCCGACAGAAAAGTTATGCTGATGCACATAGAAGACCCTTGGAATTCTTGGTCGGGGATCATGTCTTCTTGAAAGTGACGCCGATGCGAGGTGTGATGCGTTTCGGCGTGAAGGGCAAACTGAGTCCCCGGTTTGTCGGCCCCTTTGAGATACTAGAACGAGTTGCAGCTGTGGCATACAGAATAGCACTACCTCCCGCCTTGGCAGAAGTGCATGACGTATTCCATGTTTCCCAACTACGGAAGTATGTGCATGACCCAAGTCATGTGGTTAGCTTTGTACAGTTGGAACTGCGCGCGGACTTGTCATACTCAGAAGAACCGGTGCAGATCCTGGATCGTAAGGAAAAAGTACTTCGCAACCGTACGATGTCCTTGGTTCGCGTGCTGTGGCGGAACCATTCAGCTGGGGAATCAACCTGGGAAATGGAATCGGAGATGAAGGAGAAGTACCCTTCATTGTTCATTCAGTCGGAGGTAGGGCCTTGTTCTTACGTTTCGGGTCGGCCTTGTTCTTAAGTTTCGGGTCGAAACTTTTTCTTAGTGGTATATTATGTAGTGCCTCAAATCCCGATCCGACCGGGATGTGCACTACGTAATTGGGCTTGTGGCTAGTCCGTTTGAGTCATAACTTAGAACTTCGGCATCTTCTTGCCACGGACGAAATGCGATGATCCTTTCCAACTCATGGAAAGGCCTCTATTGAAACGAGTCCAATAGTTTTCGTGTTTGGTTGCTTGGTTTTCTTGATTGCCGCTTTGGGATTTGATTTGGTGTTGCTTTCGATTTGCTTGGTTTTCGCTGCTGGTTTTATCGTTTGGAGCTTTGATTCTTGGGGAGTTCGGCAAGGAAGATTAGGCAAGATTCTAATTGGTGCTCGTGCTGTGCAGGTCCGCGTAACTGACGTTTGATCGTCGCTAGGCGGGAATCTTTGTTTCAGCTACCTTTTCCTTAACCAGTGAGTGGTTTGGACCCTTCTTTCCTACTTCTTCACGCCAACATCTTTAATGTTTCAAACGTTCACTCGATGATGCCCGGTTGGACGCCTAGGAAATCCTTGCCACAATGCATGCCAGCCACTAAGAAAGGAACATGGGATTTTTGTAGACTAATATTTCTATATGCTTGCACACCTTATAACTGAGTTTGTTTATAATGGGGATTGGTTGTTGGTGGTGGCCTAGTGCCTCGGACGGAGTTTGGACCTATGGGATATCAAAATCGGAACACCGCATTGAGAAAATATGAACTGTTGCATGAGATATATATTGCTGCTTAACTTCTTTAGTTTCAATCGATGCATTGTATGATATATGAATTGTTCATGCATTTGCATGGTCTGGGACAACTTGTGCACAAGGTTTATCATTTCCTCGAAACGGCTTTCCGGGGCACTGGAACCGTATCGATCCGGAGGGAAATATTTGATTCGTGCTCGTCACGATGCATTGCGGGACCTCCAGCAGGGCTTGCTACCCGGGCTGATAGGGCGCGTCGCTAATGCTTGAATATGTCCCTAAGGTGTCGATCACACCAATGACCGCATAGACTAGAACACATGCTAATCTATTGTCTTGTGCAGATGGTAAGTATACTTGTGTTTCGTTGCAGGGAAGGCGTGCATCGGTTGAGTAAGCAATCGATGCACTGGTTGGATTCACTATTATTTTCATTCCTATCAAAACATGCAACTGATATGAATTGAATTCACTTGCCTCTTTATAGAAGTCATCTTAATGCATGCTCGCCCCTAATAAGCTAGTGTCGATTTAGTCGAGTGGGTTCATCCCGCTCACCAGTACAAGTTGAGTACTGACCCACGTTGTGGGCAACTATTTCAGGCACTCAGACGGTGCAACGCTAGTGGATAGACGAGAGGCGTTAGGAGCACCTCTATTTTGAAGTGTAGTTGGAGTCAGATCATTTTGGAGGCTTGGACTTTCAACCTATACAAGGGCGTAATGTATGAACGACGTGGACTATCTGATGGAGCGCGCCCTGCCTTTTGAGTTTATCTTTTGTAATGCAAATCAAGTAGCCGAGAGGCGCATCAATGTAAACTCTACGTAAATTACTCTGAATTATCAATGAAAAAGCATGTTTCTTCCTGCACTGTGTTCAAATCTCTGTGAATGTGTTTTATAAATTGTGTTTCAAAATGGGTTCCTATAACTGCAAGTTCTTGCCTTGTACGAGCGCAACTCCAGGCTCGTACGGCATCACGCCCCAAGCGAGGACGAATCGGTTCCGTAAAGGATCAAGCGAGGACGACCGACCCTTTCGGGATCGGGGCGTGACAACTGGCACCGTTCCGGCTCCGGACGGAACTAACGTTTAGTCTCACGTACTTGGACAGGGTGGTATGCGGCGCCTCACGTTCTTGCACGTAGCAAACCATCTTCGTCATAGACTAGTGTCCATTATGGCAATTAAGCCAGTGATCATCTTGTATATTTAAACCTGTTGCAAACTAACTTGTGTCTTCGTGGCAGGGAAGGCATGGTAAGTATTGTACAGGTTATTCAGACGGACAGGTAAAATCCACCGAACGGTGGCACGTTCATTTCAGTAAATTATATATGCTGCTTACTTGTAAATGAACTAAGGTAAGATAAAAACTCACAAAATATGCATGCTTTATTAAAACAACGTGTTGATTGGTATAGTCAGGTTAGCTCGCCTTCACCAGTATGTTTCGACATACTGACCCTCGTTGAAACAGGTTCTCCGCACTAAGGCAAACCGAGCGAGGAGCCGAAGTCATCTTCCCGATCCAGTCCAGCTGTTGGCGCATCTTCATCGCGCCGCATTTTGAAGTACTTGAAGAAGAAGCTTGCAACTTTCCATACACAATGCAGCTTCGTGGCAAAGTCGTCCTCCAGCCTGGAGGTCTTTATCATTTTGAGTTTATAAAGGGATGTAATGTACAGGACTGCTATCTCATTTTGAGTCAACACTTTTGTAAGCCCGTGCGGCAAATTAGCTGACTCGTTCAGGAGTTTGTAATAGATGTTCATTATTAATAAAGAGAACGTTTCCATGTTTCAAATCTGTGTTTCAATTTATCTATGTACTCTGAATATGTGCTTGCTATGCAAATCATTAAAGCCTTGTGCGGGCGCAACCCCAGGCCCGCACGGTGGTCACGATTCGGGGGATGCCTCAAACGATTTCAAGGAATCGGGTCATGACATAATGGTATCAGAGCATAGATTCAAGTTCCTTAGACTCTCGCACTGGAAAGGTTCCTTTAACGATCAATTTTTTGTGCGAACTCTTTAACTCGCTAGGCCAAAATGAGATACGTTCATGCAATAAGTCCATAATACATTATGATCCTAATGTAATTTACCTTCTTTTGAAGGAATAGCTCCAGCGCAATCTGCAGCGCAAGCACCGGACGAAACCCAAGGGCAACAAAATAGTACGGGCACTTCGGGAAGTTCAGAGAGCCAGCGAGCCATGCCAAGCATCGATCCCATCCAGCAAATATTGCAGATGTTGGAGACAAACCAACAAAAGGACGAGGCTCGCTATGAACGGGCCGAGAAGCGGGCGGAGGAGAGTCAGCTCAAGTTTCAAGGCAATATAGAAGCTCGATTCTCAGTCCAGCAAAAGCAGGTGGATGCCCTGCAACAGATCGTTCAGACTTTGGCTTCCAACCATTCCACGATAAGAGCGCCGACTCCGGTGGAACAGCCCATGCTTGAAGTAGAGACGCCGCAAATTCTAAGGGCGAGGGACGTGACTGCCTTCGACTTTGGCCACTTCAAGAAAGTCTGCAATACCCCATTCAACGGGACTGAGGATGCAATCATAGCTCTAGATTGGTTGGCCGAACTTGAAGATCACTTCGCTCTGCTAGAGGTCCCCGAAGAAAAGTGTGTCGCCTGCGCGCAGCTACAGCTCCGCCTCAACGCACACGATTGGTGGGACGTGCATCGACGATCTCTCCAATTTGATCACGGAGAGGAGGCAATCTCGTGGACGACTTTTCGTGCCGCGTTCGAAGAGGAGTTTGTACCCCCTCCAGTATAACGTCGGATGGAGAACGAGTTCGTACAACTGAGGCAAGGAAGCATGACAGTCAAACAGTACTCCACCGAATTTAACCGACTCTCCAAATTCGCTAGGGCCTATTTACATGATGTAGCGAGTCGAGCAAGAAGGTTTGAAGGTGGACTATGCCCTGTCATCCATGCGCACATAGTCGTTCATCAGTATCGTACCATGCGTGAAGTCATGAATCATGCCTTATCGCTTGAACCACAGTATCCTCATGTTGCTGCCGGCGCTATGCATACATCCAGTCACAAACGCCAAAGCAACGAAGGAGGAAACACCCCTGCAAAGGGCCGCAACAACGGTGGTCCGTAGAGAGGGCATCTATGTCACTTCTGTAAGAAGCCAGGGTACCTGGTCAACGAATGTCGTCTGAAACAAGAATTATGTCTCATCTGTGGCGATGCAAACCACAGAATTCGTGACTGCCCCAAATACTCTGCTAAACATCCTCAACGTAACGTTCCCTGATGGTAGGTCCTGTTCCTAAGTTTCGAGGACGAAACTTCCAATTGGTTGGGTAGGATGTAGCGCCCCGTTCCCCCGGTGCGGGGAGCGCGGCTAAGAAACACAAACGGTATCGTTCGATCGGGATAGATTGAAACAAGAACTCGTCCTCGTTATAGATTTGTTTCTTCGGAATTGATTCCCATATTCAGTGGACCGCGCCCCAAGGATCGGCTTAGCGGCAGAGTCAGGAGGGATCTCTCCGCTGCTATCTTTTATTGCCTCGGATTTCGATGTCGCTTGTTGCTTTCGTGCTTTGAGTTGGTTTTGGAATTTGCTTGTTTTCCTTGAACAGTTTCGATGGTTTTTATTATTTTTGTTCATTGAACTGCACTTTAATTTCGAGATTGGAAAGAGTGGAAGAAGTATTGATCGAGCTGTTCGTGATGCAGGTGAACGAGCAGTAGGCGGCTTGTGAGCGGAGTCGTGAAGCGCCTCTTTCCTTCTCCCTTCCAACAATCTAAGTAAGTGGCTACCAACCCGATTAGCTAGCCCTGCTTCCAAGCTTCACACCTTAAAATCTTGCATTCTCCTTTGCCCCGATCAAACGATACCAAGAAATAATAAAAGATACCAAGATAAAAAGGGAATAGACTTGAATTGTATTGCTTGTCAATTAAACTTGTGAAAGGTTATATCTTTGCATGCTTGTTCGTTCGGAATATTTATCATATGCATAGATGCAAGTTTGAATGTACAAAGCTATATCCTGAATGTATGAATTGAACGTAGATGAAATGTAAATGAATCATGCAATACTGCTTGTCTTGTACTCATGTAGCCTCAGGGCGAATCACGTAGCCTCCGGGCGAATGCTTGTTAACGTAGCCTCCGGGCGAATGATTGTTAATGTGCGATCACGGACAACTTGTGCACAAGGTATAGTTCCTGCGGGTGGCTGCTGGGGCACTGGCACCGTTCCGGCTCCGGACGGAACTAACGTTTAGTCTCACATACTTGGACAGGGTGGTATGCGGCGCCTCACGTTCTTGCACGTAGCAAACCATCTTCGTCATAGACTAGTGTCCATTATGGCAATTAAGCCAGTGATCATCTTGTATATTTAAACCTGTTGTAAACTAACTTGTGTCTTCGTGGCAGGGAAGGCATGGTAAGTATTGTGCAGGTTATTCAGACGGACAGGTAAAATCCATCGAACGGTGGCACATTCATTTCAGTGAATTATATATGCTGCTTACTTGTAAATGAACTAAGGTAAGATAGAAACTCACAAAATATGCATGCTTCATTAAAATAACGTGTTGATTGGTATAGTCAGGTTAGCTCGCCTTTACCAGTATGTTTCGACATACTGACCCTCGTTGAAACAGGTTCTCTGCACTAAGGCGAACCGAGCGAGGAGCCGAAGTCGTCTTCCCGATCCAGTCCAGCTGTTGGTGCATCTTCATCGCGCCGCATTTTGAAGTACTTGAAGAAGAAGCTTGCAACTTTCCATACACAATGTAGCTTTGTGGCAAAGCCGTCCTCCAGCCTGGAGGTCTTTATCATTTTGAGTTTATAAAGGGATGTAATGTACAGGACTGCTATCTCATTTTAAGTTAACATTTTGTAAGCCCGTACGGCAAATTAGCTGACTCGTTCAGGAGTTTGTAATAGATGTTCATTATCAATAAAGAGAACTTTTCCATGTTTCAAATCTGTGTTTCAATTTATCTGCGTACTCTGAATATGTGCTTGTTATGCAAATCATTAAAGCCTTGTGCGGACGCAACCCCAGGCCCGCACGGCGGTCACGATTCGGGGGATGCCTCAAACGATTCCAAAGAATCGGGTCGTGACACATACTAAGTTACTGGAGGTGCTTTAGTCTCTGTACCAAAGCTTGGCACATTTACTGGCCTTATAAGATACTATTTGCTGCTATGGGTACCCCGACACAAAGCCTGTAGTGGTTTTATCTTGAGTATGAGTGATGCTCTCAATTGTATAGCACTTAAACAGTTATTATAGTTTATCCTTGAGTATGTGGCATTATACTATTTTACTTTTGATACACTGTTTCTTGTACCTTGTTACGTCCCTCTGGGGACCTGGTCCCTTGCCAGTTTTGCAGCATAGACCATTGTGGAGCCTGCCTGGAGTTGTTGATGCTTATCACTATGTTATGCGGGAATTCGTACTACGTACTTATATCATTTCTACCAGAGTTATATTTATTTATTCATATTGTTGATTCATCTGCTGATATAGCCTAGTTTTTTTAGACTCATATTTCTTTCTCGAGTCTATTCGAGTTTGTGTGCTACTGGGCGACCGACTTTAGCACATGTAGCTCATTCTTGATATTATGTGTTCTTGTAGATTGAGATATAGTCCTATTTTATAATAATATTTATATTAATACAACTTATACTTATTTGAGTCAAACAAGAGTCTGGTTGAATGCGTAGCTGTCAAGTTTACGTATTCCTAGTTCTATGTATTTGGGACTATGGCGTGACATATTTTTGTGGTAGCCCATGCAGGTCCTGATTAAATCGTCTCGGTTACGTTACTGTACCGAGCGACCCTGAGCTAGGATATGCTTGTTAGGAACTCAATCCATAATTTCTTTGAACCTTATTTTGATTTCTATTATTGCCTTTGAACCTCAAAAATTGTATTCGATTATACCCTTCTTGAGCTCTCTTTCGTTGATTCTCGTTCTTTCCTATTTCGGAAGGATGAACACTCGTGCTTGACTTTTAATTATATATTTATTATATGATAAGCAAGGTGGTAGAGTAATTCATAGGAAGAGTTATCTAAGTTATAAATGGGTAAGATAGATGACTAGGCAGCCAAGTAGAATGAGAGGATAGCTTAGTGTGTCACGCCCCAGTCCCAAAATACCGAGGGACTAGACACGTGGCAATGGCCAGCAGTACGCACCGATGGACAAACCCAATTTAATGGATCCATCAGGGCATACTTAAGCTGTGAAACAAGACTACGACAATCAAGGCACAACTAATCTCATCCACACGAGATATAAAATATGATCCACAGAATAAATAAGGAATATAAATCATCAGCTAGTCTCACAAAGTACTTCAGGGAACAACCCGATAAATATCTAGTACAATGGTTCAACAGACCAAAAAATAAAAGACTGAAATAAATAATAAAAGTTGAGCATGATCATGGATGCTCAAGAGAAGTCTTCGGCCAACACCTCGTCCTCGGATGGCGGTACAACTCCTGGATCGGCTCCTCCTGCTGCGGTCCCGTATACCTCGGGATAAACCTCGTCTGCAAAATCTGGGGACAAAATCCGGATCCAGGTCCTCAGGGGACATAGCAAGGTACAAGAAAGCTCATGCCAAAATAATACAGTGCAGCAAATAGTGAAATAAGCAGGGTAAGTATGAAAACATCTGTGTAAAATGCAAGAGAGAATATCAACAGTACTCAGGTTGAAACAACTACAAGCTCGGTGATGGGGAGCCGGTAGCAGGGGTGTCAAGTGGTGGTCTAGCTCAGCGGGAGACTGAGTAGCCGGCATAACATAATCAACCTGTAGCCTGTGGGTATCTCCAGCAATAGATGGAACAATAAGGGAATGCTAAAATAACCAGATAAGTGATATGCAAGATGAGAGCAGCACTAGAACTCAGGCTGAAGCATACTACAAGCTCTGTGTAGGGGAGCCGGTAGCAGCAGTAATAATAAGTAATGGGCCAAGCTCGGGCTTCAGATTCTTGGGCCTCACAATAGTAGGGATGTATATATATAATCAGCCTGTAGTCTGTGTGTCTCTCCCCACCCAATGTAACCACACAAATCATGAACATAACGTCTCACGTCCATGTCAGCGGGGTCATAACTAATGCACAAGTCATAATGTATCTAGAATATAGAATCTATGCCAAGTCCTATACAGAATCACCTCGAACATCTCGAGAAGATCCTGTCTCATGATCAGTGTCCAGTGTCCTGGGTCAAGTGTACTTGGTATGACAAGTACGAGAAGATAAAGTGTCACGTATGTCCATATCTAGATGACATTACCCAACACCGCGTACGATGTTGGCACCCGACTGATAATCGGACGCTAAGTATTTCAAACGGTCCTAGGTTGAGCATGCACAGTAATATAATGAGATAAGAAAATAGGTAACAAACTGCAGAGTTGGCAAGGTACACTTGCCTGATGTTTGAATATCAACTGTCGTCCTGGTATCGGTGAATCCGGTGGGTACTCCTCCAAAAGCTGTAATAAACATCACCATCCATCTCAGAAGATATCAAACTGCTAGAAATGCCTGTCCTTACGTCCAATTTGGACACAGGAACAAAAAGGTCATTTTCGGACCAAAGCGGTTTCCATATGTGGGCCCGCTTTGCACCGAAAAGCGTGTCAGGGTCAAAGGTCTCCAAATTCCTCAAACTCAGTGTCTACAAGTCAGGAACGATGATACGAACCCAATGGGACTTCCAGAATTGGATTCCGATGAGCCGATCACAAAATCACCTGTCAAGTAGAGCCTGTGGGGCCCACGATACGCGATTTTGTCAACGTTCTCAGAATCAAATCAAACTTGGGTCACAGGACCAGCGTATTGCTATGAGTCCGATGGCGTAAGTTTTGTCTTGATCCGACGTGTGTACACAAAGTTACAGCGTATTCCAGAAAAGTCAGATACATGGTGTCGTCGGCGGATACGCGTTGATTCCGGATACGCGTTGATTCCGGGGTGCACGCACCTCCGAATCGACTTCTGCGAAATCCCACACGACCGTATCAACGACGCGCACGGTTCGGTAAAGACCGCGTGTGACCAAGTCGTCCCGATTGGCGGGGCGTACTCAGTTCCGGTTGAAACAGGGCGTTTGTTTTTCCTGTTTTTGGATCGCGGTGTACGATCACCACAGGACGCGATGCACCGGGCAAGTTGCACGGGCACCGAGAGGGTTACACAGTCTAGACATAACAACTGACAGAATCTAAAACGGAGTTACGATGAGGGAGAAATCGGTACCTGAACGGGGCCCCGTGAATTTTGTTTCCCACGTGTCCAAGCGTCAAATCCGTGTCCTGCGATCGGGTTGCTGTGTCCAGGCATCAATTCCGATCGTGACCGCGACGAGGCTGAGTCAACTCCGAGGAGGGGTCGACCAGAGGGCGGCGGCCTTGGTCGGCTGAGGCGGCGTTGTCGTCGGTCTGGGAGGAGTCGACTCGGGTGAAGCGGCCTGTCGTCGGTCTGGGAGGAGTCGTCGAAGGGTTCAGCGCGGGGGTGGGGGTCGGGCCCGGAGTGAATGGAGTCGTCCGCTGATATGAAGAGCGGGGCAGTGTCGGTTCGGATCTGGGTCGGCGGCACCGGAGTTGGGGTGTTGACGCGTCGGGTTGTGCAGAGGGGACGGCGGCGTAATCTAGGGTTTCGGCAGCGGGTAGATGGAGAAGAGAGTAGCACGGATATCGAGGCAGCCCTTTTATAGCTGCTACAGGGACTCCGGCGACTGCTAGGGTTTCTCAATCGGGTTTTCGGGTCGGGTTGGTTTGGTTTCTGGTTCGTTTGGGTTCGGTTCACAATCCAATAGCTTTTAGGCCTTAAATCGTTACTCCGGAGTCCAATAAATTCACCGAAAAATGCCAGGCGTCCGGTTTTCCATTTTACACAATAATTTAGTATTTCCAGAATATTTTAACCCCAATTAGCAACACTTAAAATTCTTTAAATTACAATCACCTTCGTTTTAATTTCCAGAAATACCAAAATTCGGAATAACTCATTTAAAAATTATTCTCACAAAAATCAGGGTGTTTACATAGTGTTATATACGAATTAGCCTTAACAGAGAACATTCCCTTATCAAATAGATATTACAAATCCCACCAGCAGTTAGTGTTGGATTAGAAGCTTTATCCTTCATAAATATTGGCCAGGATAGATATAGAATTTTCGTAATGACTGAGACGACTATGGTCACTAATTTAGAGAATACCCAATTAAAATTTTATAATTAGTTGTAGCTCCATAAACCAATAGGACCAACCTTAATGAAGACTTTAGAAGATATGATTTGAGATTCCCATTAGGAATAAAATAATTTAAAAATTCATATAGTTAAGATTAGACCAAGCCTGTATAAAATCTTACCATCTCATTGAGTTCGATAAAATTATCACTTAGAAGAGGTGATCATGACTTCACGCTTGTGTCATAGGGTAGTGACCTAGCCAAGAGTACTTCCATGAGAAGGATATGTATTAAGATAGCCGAAACTAGAAGAACAACAGTACAGAGGGATAGGTAATAGAAGGGGTAAGTTGTATGAGAATATATAGACATTCTAATTAAAATATTAGACTAGTATTGGAATGACCAATCCTAATCTTGATTTGAGGAGTGTCCTTAGTAAATAGTATGCCATGAGTGGTAGACCTAAGTACTTGCTTAGTTTGGCCCCGACCCTTACCTACTAAGTTAGGAATATCCGAATTAGATGAAGTTGTAAGGATTATATAGTGCTTACCTATAGCTAGAAGTAGTTGGCAAAAGTATGAGTGAGGTTATATAGAACATAACTTATAGGAATATATTAGTGAGGTTAAGGATTTGTTGTATTACTTCATCGACTACATTCCTCCCTTTCCTAACAACATTTCCTATCTTGTTTTACATTCATACGCCCCTGGTTTTAGTGTAGGATTATTTTTGTAATTTCAGGGTAAATTAGAAATTATTTGGTATTAGTTAGGTTAATTTTAAACAAATTAATTAGAAATTATTTGATCAACCCTTGGATATGTCAATCATGCTATTGCCCGTAGGCTAACAGATCAAACCAAAATATGAGCTAAATACGCATTCGGTGGCTAAACGCCTGCAAAAGTAGAATGTACATCAGAGTGGAAAAGTAAGAAAACTCACTCAAGTGGTCTGGTGCTCCTGGTGGTCACCATACTCTGGAAGGTACGTAAGATCCTCCGGTGCTGCTACTGGATCTGGCCATGCAAAACCAGTGGGGCCAGACCCCTAAATAGCAAGTACCACAAAGGAAGCCAATCTAGGAACTTAAACCAGCAATACAATAATACATATACTGAAAGTAAAGACAGAAAGTAAATAATAACTAGTGCTAAAAATAAGGGGTGATCTCATGTATAACCTAGACTAGAATATCATCCAGCAACCACGAAAAATCATATAAGTACGGCTTGATACTTTAACTAACTAGGGTTATCACAGTCCTAATTATTAACAAAAACATAACGCAAAGCGATACTAGGGTTCCTTCTGATCGCATGCTACTGTAGTCTGTCCGGGATACCAACTTGCATACGTTGAGACCATGAAAGAAAATCACTCAATGAAGCCATGTAAATCACTCAATGAAGCCATGTAAATCCACTCCTGTTGTGGGTCATCTGGGACTGCATGCAATCTAGAAAAATCCCTAGCCATGAACTATGTAAGTCTCTAGTTGTTTAATCCTTAGCATTTTCTTGTATGAATTCGGGTGTGGCATTCCTCAGAATCCATCCTAGACATGCATGCAACGAGACAAAGCCTAACAAGTGAAGGTTTAATAATTTAAAACACACACGGACTCATGCAAGCCACGACAACTAACCAAAACAAGTAAATCCAAGTGAAGCCAGGTAAAGCCAAGTACATCCATGTAAAGCCATGTCATCCAAGTGAAGCCGTGTCATGCCAGGTGAAGCCATATACAACCAAATGAAGCCAGGAATAACCATGTGAAGTCATGAGTAACCAAGTCAAGTCCTACCAATCCCAAGTCTATCCATACCATGTGAAACCGGGTCAATCTAGGTGATACCAAGTCATCCAAGTCAACCCAAGTCTTCCAAGTCAAACCATGTCATCCAAGTCAAGTGTAGCCAAGAAACCAAGTAGAATCGTTATAGTCAAGTTGGATGAAACCATTTAAAGTAATGTCAAGTCAGGTCGAGTCATCCATGTATAACTGGTCAAAGCAAAGTCAGGTCAAATCATCACGTGTCCAAGCAAATCAGAAGAACCAAATCAAAATCATAAAAAACAGAGAATTCCTAAAGAAAGGGCACGATCGGTATATCGTCGGTATATTATAGTATACCGTCGGTATATTATAGTATACCGTCGGTATGCCGGCTAAGAGATAGGAAAAAACAGCAAGTCTGGATTTCAACAAATAGGTATACCGTCGGTATGTCGTTCCAAGTAGGCAAGAAAGATTCTAGAAGACAAAGTTCAACAAATCGGTATATCGTCGGTATACTGTAGTATACCGTATGTATGTCGGCCAAGATAAATATCCTGAAGTCGGTTAACAAGGTCGGCAAGATCAGTATACCGCCGGTATAATGTAGTATACCGTCGGTATGCCGATGGGGTTCATAGATAAATATCTAGAAATCAAGTCGGTTAAAATCGGTATACCGTTGGTATACTTTAGTATACCGTCTGATTCCGGAATCCAAATTAAATTCTAAAAACTGCCAAAACCAAGTCTAACAAGATGTCAAGGCGGGTAGTAAGTCTCATATCACTATATGGACTAAATCTCACGGTTACAACTCCGGTACCATTTTTGTTACCGAGTTACAAAGGTGGGACGGGACAAGATTCTACCAGAAATAAAAAGCCGAGAAGGTCACTAGGCTAGAAACCACTAGATGCACAACTATAGAAAACCAAGTTCTAGCAAATAAGCAACTATCAAAGCTCCATGAAAGAAAATGACAGAAGGTAAAAGAAGTTCATAGAATCAGTAAGGTATACTTGCCTACAATGAGCTCCCAGCCTAAATCTTCTAGTCCACCACCAAGAAGGGATTCAGAAATCACACTCCCGGCCTCAAGGCCAAGCTCCAAGCTCAAAAAAAAAAAAGAGAGAAGAGAGAGAAAGTAAAAAGAGAAAGAAATAAAAGAAATAAAAATTAAGGGCTATATACAGTGATACAACGATCGGTATACCATCAGTATACTGGAGTATACCGTCCGTATGCCGGTCAGGCAGAAAAGTTTCAACTTTGAGAAATTCCAAGCTTCCTCGAAACCAAATAAAATACAATAAATAGCACAAAAATATGTATCCACATAAAATACAAATACTGTGAGATGAGTCTCACAACTCTCCCCTCCTTAGAAAAATTCTGTCATCGGAATTTTCTCAAGGATCTAAAATCATCCAACAATTAAATCCAAGAAAACAAGAACAAAACCAACAACAAGCAGGAAACTCATGTGAGCATAATATTTTTTGGGTAACAACAAGAAAACAGAATGAAAGACAACAACATGCATAACAGATAAGCTAACAATCAATCACATACAACAAGATAAGATAGGACATGGGTATACGAATAATTATACCTCCCGAATCGAAGAGAAATGGATAACGAGTACGCATATTGTCCTCGTGCTCCCACGTCGACTCACCCAGTGAATGATGTCCCCAAGCAACTCAAACTAACTGAATAGTCCGGTTCTTGAGAACTTTCTTCCTCTGGTCCAAAATAGACACGGGCCTCTCCTTATACGATAGGTCGATACCAATGACCAACTCAGAATAATCCAGGATATGGCTTGGGTCTGGAATATACCGACGCAACTGAGATACAAGAAAGATGTTATGTACCTCATGAAATGACGTAGAAGAGCTAGACGATAAGATACGTCTCCAACTCGTTCGAGAATCGAATTGACCTATATATCTAGGATTAAGCTTTCTCCGTACTCCAAATCTGATAACTCCATGGGTAGGCAAAATTTTCAGAAATACATGATCACCGACAGAGAACTCAAGATGACGATGGTGTTGATCTTCCCAATGGTGTTGGCGATCCTGAGCCACTCTCTTAAATGATCTAACTGATCACTCCAACTGACTTTGAAATCATCTCTGGACCAAGCATCTACCTTTCACCGATGTCATCCCAAGCTAACGGTAATCTACATCTCCTACCATACAAAGCCTGGAAAGGTGTCATCTGAATGCTCGCCTGGAAGTTATTGTTGTAAAATAACTCTACTAAGTATAAGTGGTCCTCCCAAGATCCACCGAAGTCAAGTGTACAAGATCTGAGCATATCCTCCAAAGTCTGAATAGTATGCTCCGACTGTCCATCTGTCTACGAATGATAGGCTAAACTAAACTTCAACCTAGTATCCAGACTCTGCTGAAGACTCAGCCAAAAAATGAGACATGAACTGCGAATCTCTATCTGAGACTATGCTAACTGGCATACAATACAATCTGACTATCTGCCTCATATACATCTCAGCTAGCTTCTCTGTAGACTGGCCCACTCTGAAAGGAAGAAAGTGAGTAACATTTGTGAGTCGATCCACTATAACCCATATAGCATCTCTGCCAGACGAGAATCTAGGAAGACCAGTCACAAAGTCCATAGTAATATGGTCCCACTTCCACTCCAGACTCGGTAAAGGCTGAAGTAGTCAGGTCGGTCTCTGATGTTCAACCTTGACTTGCTGACAAACTAAACACCGAGAAACAAAATAAGCTATCTCCCTCTTTATACCATTCCACCAGAAGTGCTAATGCATATTCCGATACATCTTCGTCCCTCTTGAATGCACTGAGTACTGAGAACTGTGGACCTCTGACATAATCTTCTGCCGGATATCTCCTCTCGGCACACAAAGTCGACTCCCAAACCGGAGAGTCTCATCTTCATGAATGCTCAACTCTGATCTGCATTCTGACTCACACTCTGCTCTGAGTCGCTGAAGCCTGACATCACCCGTCTGCTCTGCTCTAATCCTCTCAAATATGGAAGACTGAACCTGCAGACTTGCTATCAAACCGATATCACCAGATAATACTACCTCGATACTCATCTCCTACAGATCCTCCAAGATGTGACACTGCTCTATCAAGAAGTAAGCTCTTCCTTTCCTGCTCAAAGCATCTGCTACAACATTGACCTTCCCAGGATGATACTAAAGGTCAATATCATAGTCTGATGGTAACTCAAGCCACCTCCTCTATCGCATGTCAAGCTCTTTCTATGTGATTACATACCTCAAGCCCTTGTGGTCTGTGAAGATCTACACTCGATCACCATACAAGTAACGCCTCCAGAGCTTAAGTATAAATATTGCTGCTATCAACTCAAGATCATATGTCGGATAACTCTTCTCATGGTCTCAAATCTGCCGAGACGCATAAGCTATCACTCTGTCATGTTGCATAAGGACACACCCTAGTCCCACTCCTAAAGAATCACAATACACAGAGAATCCACCCGGTCCCACTGAAAGTGTCAGAATAGGAGCTGAAATTAAACTCTGCTTGAGCTTCTCAAAAGAAGACTAACAAGTATCTAACCACTCAAAGCGCACATCCTTACACGTCATACGTATCAAGGGTGCGAAGATCCTAGCAAAATCTTCCACAAAACCGTCTGTAGTATCCTCTCTTCTGCTTTCTCTCTCCTGAGCTTGTGTGCACGCACGAAGCTGGCCCGTCCCTTTGTGTGGGTCTGCTACCCTACTATTTATAGCCTCCTTGCTGACGGGATATGGATGCCGCATATTCCTCTATTTGGTGTCCATATAGGGCTCCTTCAACAGAATATGGTTTCAACTGTAGTCGCATGCCACGGGCAGGCCGCCACGTGGACACGGTTGAGATATGTTATTGAGGACATCTCGGGGTTATCTTCAACTCTGTTGTGTGCGTGACTTGGTCAGCTGGACACGTAGTCTACACTGATGGTGTGAAGATCTTCTCGGTTGTAACATAAAGCTCTTACAAGCTGGGAGCCACATATATTCTCTCATTTGGCCTTGGTCTTATGGACACTTTGGTCACATGGCATTGTGGCCGCATGCGGGCTCTCGTTAGGATTTGGTCAAATAGATACTCTGGCTGCATGACGACGAGGCCGTATGCGAGCTCTCGTCTTGCCTTGGTCCAATGGACACTTTAGCTGCATGATGACAATGCCACATAGGGTCATGGTCTTATATGAGGGAACATGTGGCATGGCACATCTGACGAAGTCATTAATGCACTGATATGACTTTTCGTCTTTTTATGAGTCGCCGTCTCTCTCACGACTTTCGAAGCACTCTGAGTGATGAGTGGTGTGTCAGGATCTCTGACAGGCATTGAATATTGTGTCAGGGGTCTTATGCGGCCCCTTACTTTGTGGCTGCTTAGGCCACATGGGTTCTGTTATGCAGTCGATTTTTCTTTGAGGGGGCATGTGCTATATGCGGCCTGCATAATTTTTTATGCTTCTACAATTGTGCATGAACTGTCTGTACTGTATGCTTGGAAATGAATATGAAAGCTAATTTTCAAAGGTATTTTCAAAGAAGTATAAACTGACTATGATCTTGTACAACATGAAATGAACATAGATAAAAGTAGCAAGATCACTAATAATGTAATATTTTCTAACATGATTACTTCAGAGGGTGTTGCTTTTGTTCCTTACCAGTGCTTTTCCCTC
The DNA here is from genome assembly GCA_036927795.1 of Iris macrosiphon. Lineage (NCBI taxonomy): Eukaryota > Viridiplantae > Streptophyta > Magnoliopsida > Asparagales > Iridaceae > Iris > Iris macrosiphon. The sequence goes on from JAYESA010000006.1 coordinate 222,891,559, forward strand.
AGTGTTGACCCTTCACCAGTCTATTCGCAGGTGCTGGATTGTCCGAAGCGATAGCAGATCCTCATCCTCAGGAGCCGGAGATCAGGAGATGCATAAAGGCTGCATTGAGATATTTTAAGATGCTTTTATATAAAGAGTTGTAATGTATGGAATAATGTTATTGTATTATGTATGCTCAAGAGAAATATAGCTAATTGGCAATGTACTGAAAGCCTTGTAATCATTTTCAGTTATCAATAAAGAGATTATTTTCTTATACCATTGTGTTCATTAATATTTTTGCAATATGGTGTCGCTGCTTCTAACTCTAAATAGCTTATTTTGTTATTGTACAAGCCTTGGCCTTGTGCAAGCGCAACTTAGGCTTTCACGACATCATGCCCAGTGGTGACTTTCGGTCCTCCGGGATCGGGGCGTGACAATCTTACCATTCACCAGTGCATTTTCCAATGTACTGACTCTCACCCCTACAACTGCTAGAAATTCTGTTGGACTTTCAAAGATGGTAAACGTCTTTTCATCATTTGGAACCTGGAGATCTAAAGGCATTTTGTTTTCTTTGTATAAAGGAGATATAATATATGCAACAAAGTTATTGTATTTTTTTTCAGTTTCAAAAGTTGTAAGCCAAGTTGACATGCATGTTCAGTTGGTATTGCAAGCCATTTATATTTGCTGAAAATTATGAATAAAAGAATTATTTTCTCGTATCATTGTTCTTATTTGGTATTCTGCTATGAATTTTTACCGCTTCAGTCTCAATTCAGCCTATTTTGTTCATGTGTTCATGTCTTATACAAGTATAACTTAGGCTTGTACGATATCACGTCTAGTAACGACATTTGGTTTTGTAGAACCGGAATATGGCATTATTTACGTACAAGGATTCTGGCTTCTCCCATAATGTCTTTGCGTACTTAATATTGAAAATGTGATTATACACATTCTCGTCAATGAACTGTTCGATATACCTACACACTTGTATATGCTCAAAATTAGAGTTCTCATCGAATTTCTCGCTGGGCTTCTCGTAAGCGAATACTGGCAATTGGAGCTTATTAACAAATAACAAATCATTTATATTGCTTCACCAATAGTGATAGTTGAAATCGTTCAGGTTTATTATGCGCACTGCTTTTACATCCATATTTTCTGCCCGGTTTGGTTGTCGATCACTTGATATCTTGCAACAACAGGCTCTGATACCACTCTGTTGGAAACAAATGCATAAATATCATTTTCCAAGCTGAAAGAACTTGTTGAGGATCGAAGAAAAAAAACACAAACCATAAATGAATTCAAAATCCAAATAAAACGAGCACAACCCAAACACAATCATTTTTTACGTGAAATTTTTTGATGGAAAAAAGCACGGAACGATCGGAGTCTAATCCGAAAAAGCAATCACTAATGGAATACAGAGATACACTAACTCCATAAAAACTTCTCCTTTGATCCACACGGATTACCACAACTCTTCAAATCTCAATGAAAAATACGATGAGAAATATGGATTGTCGAAGACGAGGAAGAACCAATGTAGAACTCCTCAGAATCTCTCTTTAAATCAACTCCCCGAAACTTTTAATCACCTTTTCCTCTTGGTCGAAGAATTGCACCTTTGAGAAAACTTTCCTTAGATTGTTATGCATTTGGATTATGGCTAGAAAACTCCTATTTAACTCACCCTACTCCTGAAATAATATGACAATTGATTTAGATCCCACGGTGTTGTTAAAACACCAAAATTGGACTCTTAGCCCCTAACCCGGTATACCGTCGCAGGGGCGGCCCTGGCTCATAGCAGGTTGGGAGATGGCTCATGACCCAAAGACTAAATGAGCACCAACATAGTTATATCTAAAGTAGAACTAGTATGTACCATAGGCTACTTTTAATGCAAAATAGTTGTGATGTAGCGGTTATCATGTTAAACTTGTACACTAGAGATTCTTTGTTCACTTCTTGGTGGTAGCAATATTATTTATTTATTTATTAATTTTAATTTTTTTATATTATGTATGGAAACTCATTTTGGAAGTTCGTCTCCGTCTTCCATGAGCTGCATACAGTGGCATAATCGAAGGAAAAAAAAGAAAATTTTAATTGTCCCTACTTGTTTTACCATAATTCAAAGTGCACCCCACTAAATTACCATAATGCATGAAATCTTTCACTTTTAACGAAAATCGTCAATGACTAACAATCAACTCCTTTGACTCCCATTTAAGTGGGGTGCACCTTGAATTATGATAAAATAAGTAAAATGTTACTCAAAATTTCTCTTTTTATTTATGTAGGTCGAAGGAGTTTATTGTTAGTTATTGACGATTTTCGTTAAAAGTAATTTTTTTTATGCATTATGGTAATTTGGTGGGATATATCTTATATTATGGTAAAATAAGTGAGGGACAATTCAAAATAAAAGAGAGAGAGAGAGAGAGAGAGAGAGAGAGAGAGAAGTTTTCAAATTTCTCCCAAAAGCAATCACAACAACCTAATAATTTGGTACTTTACAATCATGAACAACGATTCCACCAAACGTTTTAGGTTTTTTATTTTTATTTTTTTATTTTTTAATATGTACTTTATGTGTCTTATCTTCCGTGTTTATACACTAACGAAAAAAAGTGAAATTCGATCCCGTGATCTTTACCACGAAAGATTCCGATAGACTAGACAGCTAGTACACCAAACATTGTAATTAACATAACCCAACTCAACGGAACAGTCAGTGGGACCGGCACACCATGAATAACCTACCTTATTGATTTGGCACGGGCTCTGGGTCCGATCCACCGTCCGGTCCTTTTTTATTTTTCTTTTCTTCCCTCTTCCTTTTCCTTTCCTTCACCCTTTAAATGTCCACGTCAGCACCTCCTATCTACTTCCATCGGGCCAGTTTTCTAGTTCTAGCGCTGGACAACTGGCACGAGTACGGACGAGGTGCCCACACACACACACATAATGCTTTTGTAAGCATTGGAAGCAGCGTATATACAATATATCATGTCTGAACTTTTAGGCCAAAATGCCCGTGGGGAAAAGGTTATTTAATATTTGCAAATAAAAGAATAAAAAGGTTGGTTGTAACGTTGCAACTTTAATAGGAATAATGGCGGTATAATAATAATGACAATAGAGTATACTAGGGGACCGTCATTGATGATAACTTCATCATGAATCAATGTACAAGGCATTGTTTTTTTAAATAGCTAAATATAAATCTATACAATAATATATGTTTTGAGAGTATTATTTTGTGCAATTGTCTCCGTCACTCCTATGACACTTGGCTTGGTACCAAAGTGCTTTCAGCACAATAGAAATCCTCATCTTGTCTCAAACGCAGTGAATGAAACATTTGAAAGGGAACTAAACAAGCCCTATGGCCATGAAAGTTAGTAGTAGTTGAAAAAAAGAGAAATCATGGTTGAGAAATGATCATAGGAAAAGTTGAAGGTCTTTTATACAAACTCATTTTATGTAAGAATTTGTATTGCAAGTATAATTTTTTTATTATTATTAAAAAATAAATAGAAATTTAAATTATATTGAAATATTTTAAATATATTTGAATATATTTTTATTATTATTTGATATACATATATATTTTAAAATTTGGACATGTATTTAATTAGATAATAACAACAATTTGTTGGTTACGATGTAGGACTTCCGTAGAGATGGGCACGACTCGAATCTCTCCTTAGGAAGTTCCTAACCAAGAGAAAATGACATATAAAAAAAAAAACTTATAGTTAGTTTAAATATAATTTAAATTTTGAATATATTTTAGAATTTTTTATAGATCCATGTGTTTTTTATTTAATAATTGATAATATACATACGACTTAGATGGCTCATTTTTTAGCAGTATTATAATAATATTAGTAACACGAACATTGCACGTAAAATAAATTTTTTCTTATATTATTTAAAATTATTTAAATATATTTGAATTATGATTTGTTATATATATATATATATATAAACCGTACGTATATGCTCACGTAATTGAAAAAAAGAAAAGAAAATAAATTTAACTAATTGTTTAACTACGTAATATTATCTAACCATAACAAAATATCTCTTCAAACTTATGTGGTTAATGTAGGAGGCATTCTCCTTAGTTGGTTAGGTTCGATTCCCTAGACGTTATTTATAACAAATTTAAATTTTGTTTTACGTAATATTAAATTTTTAAATAATTAATAAATGACTTACAAACAGCTTAGACGGTTTAATTTTGAACCGTTTTTAAGCCTTATTATATTAGTAGAGATTGAGATATGGTGTTGTTATTGACACTCATAAAATATCATCATGCACTCATCTTTAATTTTCTATCATTTAAATTTCAAATATGCCTCTGCATTAAATCTGACATTAATTTGTGCATGCATGGAGTGCGGAGTGCATGATAACATTTTAGGAGTGCCAATAATAATTTTTTTAGGTTGCCGTTATTGACACTCCTAAAATGTCATCATACACTCCTAATACATGGACATGTTTGGAATTTAAATGATAAAAAATTAAAGAGTGCATAATGACATTTTAGAAGTGTCGACACCCTTGAGATAAACCTTAAATTTATAACATCATTAGTAAGACCCATCCCAATTTCTAGATTCTAGATTCAGAACGTACGAGCTCAATTTGTAGAATAGTAAGAACCATCGTAAGTTCAAATTTCTAGATTATCAGGTTCAACCCACACACAGGAGCTATAGGTTGGGCCTGCGAATTTTTAGATTCAGAAGGTAGAAAATTATTTTGTAGAATAATAAGTCCAAATTTGAAACTCAATTCTAGATTTATATTATTTTTTTTCATATTAATTTTTCAACACACAATCTGACCAAACCTCATTTTATAATGCTCCACTATTCTTATAAAAATTCAACCCATTCTGCATCTAATTTTTAAAATGTTGCACCTCAGGATGAAAATTTGAGCATTATCTGCTAATGATGCTCTTAGAAGAATGGGCAATTGTGTAAATGCGGATAAAAAACAACAGGGGGCAGGCCAGGCAACTCCACAGAAGCAGACAATTAATAAGCCATTACACCATCACGTCTGTCGCAAAGATCCAAATAATAACCGTCGGCACGATCCAAAGTACCGCAGATTAATTGACAATGAATAAATCAAAAACTCAGAATTAAACGCGGACAGCAAAAATAAAAAAATAAAAAATAAAAATAAAAATTTCCTTCGCTTCCTCCGCATCTCCCCCTGTCCGCCTGTCGGAATTAGGCGGTAACCTCCTCCGCGGAGCACCAGACCGCTCTCCTTCCCTCCCTCTCGCCACCTTCCTCCATTAAAATAGTATTTTTTGTTTGCTACTGTTCGAGCTGATTCTATGCGGTCTTCTCCTTTTTTCTTCTTCTTCCTGCTCCCGTCCTCTTCTTGTCGGTGCCACTAAATTTAGGTTTTTTTTCCTTCTTCTGAGCTTCCTTCTCTCTTTGTTAGGGTTTCGCTGCAATTCTGGAGCTCGATTGGAGGAATTAGGGTTTAGAGGAGCTGCATTTGTTTGACGAGGTTAGGGTTCGGATGCCAGGAATTTTGGAGCAGGTTTGGAGTTGTGGAGAATTTTGGAAGGTTTTTTTTGCTGCGTTTTGATGACGAGAGGGTCCGGAAATAGTAAGTTTTTGAAGTTTTGAGGCGGAGTTTGTTGTTTTTTTGGGAACAATTTGAAGCTCAGTGGTTGGGATTGTGTTTGATTTGATTCGCTAGTTTGATGGTGAAGTGTTCAAAAATAGTAAACTTTGAAGTTTGAGGTGACATTTGTTGAACAATTTCATTATCAATCAGTGGAATTGTGATTGATCTGCTAGTTTGGTTAGGGTTCGCTATACCGAAAATTTATTTTTGTGCAATTTGAAGGGGAATATTTGTTGTTGTGATTGATTTGGGAATTGAGGGGAAGAAGTGTTTGCTGGACAAGTGGATGGTGGTGTACTAGTCATGCCTAGTATTAGACCTCCATCCTCGAAGCAGACAACGACACTATTAGTGAGTTCCCCGATGGCGAAATTTTCTCTTCCTAACAGTAGCTTTTGGATCTATGAAATACGACACAAAGTGGACACAACACCGTTTTTGGTGTATGTTTTGGATTGTGTGTTGTGTTATTAACATCTGTCTTGTCCTTTTCTTGTTTGGTTGTAGGTAGCTGTGAAATGCAGGCCACTAACTGATGGAGAACGGCGAAGGAGTCGTCATATCATTCAAGTGACTGGTGATAAGGTTTGATAGTTCATGCTTTTCCTAATTTAGCAGTATGCTGGACGAGGACACCAAATATGATAGTTAGTCTTTATATATTTTGACAGGATTTGGTTGTTTTGGACCCTGACTTGTCGAAGGACTACCTGGACCGGATCCAAAATAGAAGCAAGGAGAAAAGATATAGTTTCGATCATGTATTTGGTCCCGAGTCCACAAACGGGGTATGCATATTTACTCTATTAGTTTGCATTGGTACTTGAATTTGTTGCATTATGGTTTGCAATTTGTATTCTCAACCAAAACTTCTGGCCTGTTATGGGTTAGTTTAATATGTAAGCCCTGTTGTGTTCTTTTCCGGACTTTTATTTCCATGAAGATTTAACCTTAAGGACTTTATCAGCAAGTATGATGTCAGGTAGAAAATCTTGTATTCCTGGTAGGAGGAGAGCTACGATTTGGCCATAAAAATATAATTAATTAATATTAAACATTTTCTCAGAGAAGAGCTTAGAGCATCTCCAACCTTATTGTGAGTTTGGAAAAAAGTTTTTGCCACATAGGAATGACAAGTTTTCATTTAAAAAGTCCTCCAATGCAAATGTCAAATAAATTTCGAAGGTGACATGGCATGACATCGTAAAGACATTGTGGAGTTGGTTGTCTAGTTCTAGACAATGCACTTTATAATGGCTTTACCTCCACATCATCAACTATGAATAAACTTATTTGTAAAAACTACATTTTATAAAGAAGATAACTTATCTTGGAAGTTGAAAAAAAAAAAACTTTTATTGTCTTCTCAATACTTTTGCATTGGAGAAAACTTTTCTACCTCATTGTCTTTTGTGAATATAATCTTGCCACCTATGAAAGACATTGTCTTGTGTCTCATGTCACCTAAGAATCGCAACACATAACAAGTCAATAGGGTTGGGGAGATGCTCTTAGTATTAAACTTACTGATAATTATTCCTCATTTGATGCCACTTGAAAGTTTCTTGTAGCATTCTTTGGTAGTTACGAAAGCAGTAATCAGTAATTATTTGGTTTGATTGGACATTTAGAACTTTATATTAACTAATATTAAGAACTAGGATAACTGCTGGACTACAAGTAGAGCAGAGCTTGGATACCTTAACTTTCTACTGCCAACCTGCAACTTTTGTGATATATGCTACAGCTGTATGCTAGGGTTCCTTACTCCTTTTTGTGATAATACGGGAACACCCCCAGCCCCCCCCCCCCCCCAAACACACACACACACACACAAAAACTGCCCACCAATACACCATTCTCTCTCTCTCTCTCTCTCTCTATATATATATATATGTGTGTGCGTGTGTAGGATTACATTGACCCAATCAATAGTTACTATAGTAGTAGGCCTTAAAGCTTTGACAACAGTCTCAGAAGTTATCTTTTCAATTTATAATTGTCTAAAGGACTGTCATTAAAGTCGCAAAATGCTGATCATATAAAAGAGTACCTCCAAGAAACATCATTGCAAGCATTCTTTAAGTCCTAACTTTAAAGGAGTTTGGCAATTTTGATACCCAAAAATCATTCTCTGTTACATACTATTCTCTTTGAGCATATCTTTGGAAGAAGAAAATAAAAAGCCCGTTTGACCATGAAGTCTTGCTCAATATAGAGTATAGGGCAAGTCCTATTCATCTTCTCCGGCAGGGGGCTTATACATTTACATTTCCATGTCATCATTGTTTGTGGTGGCATCTGGTTCCTATTGAAACCATGCAGATTCGGTCCTCCATCATGGAACGACGGTTTTTTGGTGTCCGGAAATTCCAAAGTATCTGGAATGGCATATTCCTAACATAGGATACAGAGTGATGGCTACTCACTGAATAGTATTGCAGTTAAATAATGAATGTTTTACTTTCTACTTTATTTATATGATCTATATATGTATATTTGCCATTACCTTAATTCATAATCCTTTTTTTTTTACCTATTATATTTGGTTCTGAGACCACCTTCTGGAACTTAAATATGTGACCCAACTTATGGTGACACTGTAGGCAGACATTCCTTTAGTTAACTGCTGGGTCTTGGTGATACTGCTCAGATGAGGCTGCACCCCTCCCTCCCCCCCCCCCCCCCCCCCCCCCCCCCCCTTTTCTCCCTCTCTCCCCTCCCCTTTATACATTCATCTTAAGAACCTTTTATCTATAGCTGTACCTTTTCCAAGAATATAACTAGCATATATTGATCAAAATTTTTAATTATTATTTCATTTTCAAATCTATGCTTGCAGCACCACAAACATTTAGACTTCTGTTGAAATAATTCTAAAATTCCGATATGGTTGATTTCAGGATGTTTATAAGAACATTTCTTCAACAATTGCTGGGGTTGTCCAAGGTCTTAATGCAACTATATTCGCATATGGTTCGACCGGAAGGTATTTTATTTGTTAGGGTATTTTATTTGTTAGTATTGTTTCTCTTACTTGATAGATGTCTCGGAATGGCTTAGTGTACATAAGGGAGGAAACACTAGAGTTTGCACTAGCTTTTATGAGATTACTACTAAATGGTACCTCCTTATTATCAAACAGAGGTGAGTATATCCTATACTATTTTCTACTCTGTAATTAATATCATCTACCTAATATTATCAGGAGACAAACTCTAAAGGCGCTGAGGAAGATATCATCAGCAACGCAAACATTTATATTTTACAAAATTGTGTTCCTTAGAATTTCTTAAGCTCCATCATTCATTTCTTGGTGACATTATATCATACATATACTCATGAATCTTCGTCTAGTTCGAGGTCCATCTTTACTGATATAGGAAGTAAATAAAGCCACCTTTGGATGATGCCCAAAGATAGTACTACTCGGGATTGCTTCAAATAAAGAACATTGAGTTATAGATGGGATCTTATAGAAAGTTTTGGCACCTTTGAATACGGAATATGTTTAGATGGTAGGTTTAGTTGGACACAATGCATGATGCAAGGTTTAATACTTCAATTGTGATTGTAGTTCATTAGTTCTACGCAGACTCCTTGCAAATTCAATCTCGTGTGATTTTTTCAGCTATGAAATTAGCTTTTCAATATTCTACTGCTTGTTCTCTTTGTATGGTAGCTCTTCTATCCTCTTTAAGTATCTTACACCTTTGAAGTCTTCTAGTTTTGGGAACCATTACATTAGGCTTCGGTATGCATGATTCTTATTTAATGTGTTTATAGCTTGTACGTCGATTATCTGCTGATTTTTCTTTTTTTTTGCTTGAAACTTATATGTTTCATACGTTTGACAGTGGAAAAACTTACACGATGGTTGGGACACGTGATGATCCAGGACTCATGTTTCTTAGCTTAAATACCATATTTGATCTTATAAAAAAGGATGAGAGCTCGGATGTCTTTGAAGTCTCATGTTCCTACCTCGAAGTTTACAATGAAGTATGGTGTGAATTTTGATGTAAATTTGTGGTCCTTGTAAATTTGACATTTCATATTAGATGGGGTAATATGTTCTATTTCTTCTGAATTCTAGGTTATCTACGATTTGCTTGAGAAATCATCAGGACATTTGGAACTGAGAGAGGACCCTGTGAATGGAATAGTTGTTGCCGGATTAAGAAGTATTAAGGTTTTCCTGTCACTATCTAGTTTTCTTTTCTTTTATGAAATGTTGCTTTTAATTTAGACGTCGGCATCATGTTGGTACTTTGAAGTACTTAAATTTTGATACAAATATATAGTTGATAAGGATATTGACTTGCTCTACATTTAAAGTGGACAAACGATGAACCACTGATTGGCTTTCATGATCTTGACCTATGTTATCCGTACTCGGGTACGGGTGTCAGATACGGGTACATATCCAAGAGTCGGGCCCTTCAAACTCATAATTGAAGGACATACTGACTCGGCTAAAAAAGATCTAAATTTTGTATATGAGTATGGGGATATGACTATTAAAATAAATATATTTAACATAGTTTAATAAAAAAAATCAAATAATTAAATTTGCACGGCTTCATAAAAGATACGAGTTAAGTTTAGAGATAGAGAGGAGAAGGGGAAGTAGGGGAAGAGAGAATATGAGAAATGAGATTGCAAGGGCCTTAAACCATAGGTTGCATCTCATGTCTATTTATATTGATATGCAATACACCCACAATTACTATTATACCCTCATATGATAAATAACAAAATAAAATAACTCTAACACCCTCCCTCAAGCAGGAGCATATAGATCAGACATGCCCAGCTTGCTACATAAATCAGAAAATGGACCGCGAGCAAGTGGTTTGGTGAGGATATCACCTAATTGATCCTCTGACCGAACATAAGGAGTGACAATCTGTTTCTTCAGCAACAAATCACGAACAAAATGACAATCCACCTCGATATGCTTCGTGCGCTCATGAAACACCGGATTACTTGCGATAAACATTGCCGACTGATTATCACAATACATCTCCATCGGAATAGGAATCATAATTCTCATTTCATGAAGAAGAGACTGCATCTACATCATCTCAGAAGCTGTATGAGCCATCGCACGGTACTCGGCCTCTGCACTAGAACGAGCCACAACATTCTGCTTCTTACTACGCCACGTGACAAGATTGTCACCCACAAATGTACAATAGCCAGAAGTAGACCTCCTATCACTGCGACTGCCTGCCCAATCAGCATCACTGAACCCAGTCACCGTAAGCAACTGGGAAGGTTTGTACAACAAACCCTTTCCAGATGCACCCTTCAAGTATCGAAGAATGCGAGAGATAGCCTCCCAATGTGGTTGCCGAGGGGCATGCATAAACTGACTAACTACTCCAACTGCATATGTGATGTCTGGTCGAGTAACAGTAAGATATATAAGTTTGCCAACCAAACGTCTATAATATCCAACATCCTCAAATAACTCTCCCCTGTCAGCATCAAGCTTGTCATGATAATCCATAGGAGTCTCAACTGGTCGACACTCCAACATCCCAGTCTCGGAAAGCAAGTCTAGAACATACTTGCGTTGTGATAGATACACACCCTTCTTAGATCGAGCAACCTCGATTCCAAGAAAATATCGAAGAAGACCAAAATCCTTAGTATGAAACTGACGACTAAGGTATACCTTCAAGTCCGCAATTCCAGCATGATCACTCCCAGATATAATGATATCATCAACATAAACAATCAACAAGATAATACCTGCTGAGGAAGAATGGCAAAACACTGAATGATCTGATGTGGTACGCCGAAAGCCATACTGAATGAGAACTGAACTAAACTTGTCAAACCAAGCACGAGGTGACTGTTTCAGTCAATATAATGCTTTCTTCAATCGACATACGAGTTTTTTATTTCCTGCTACAACATATCCCGGTGGTTGATCCATATAAACCTCCTCCTGTAAGTCACCATGCAAGAAAGCATTCTTTATGTCCAGCTGATATATAGGCCACTGGTGATTAACCGCCACAGAAATAAGAATCCGAACTGAATTCAGCCGAGCCACTGGAGAGAAAGTCTCCATATAATCCACGCCATATGTCTGAGTATACCCTTTGGCAACCAACCGTGCCTTGAGGCGCTCAACAGAACCATCAGGGTGATACTTAACAGTGTACACCCATCTACAACCCACTGTTTGTTTTCCAACAGGAAGTGATGTAAGCTCCCAAGTCTGATTTTGATGTAAAGCATACATCTCCTCATCCATTGCACTTTTCCAACCAGAAGATGACATAGCCTGCTTGTAAGTTTTGGGAATAAAAGTAGAAGACAATGAAACAGCAAATGCATGAAAAGATGATGAAGCACGGTGTAATGAAACATAGTTAGAAATGTGATGCTTATTTTTTGTGGTACAAAGGCGTTGTCTTTTTCTGAGAGCAATAGGAAGATCATCTGGATCTGTGGTGATGGGAGCAGAAACCTCAGGCACGGAAGATGATTGGTTGAAGGCTGAATTTTGCAGAACCACTGGCCTGTCCTTGGATCTCTGATAAACCTGTAAATGGGGAATGGAGACAGAAATTGATTCAGGAATGACCGGAAGTGGTATGGAAGATATCAAATCTGTTGTAAAAGGAATACAACGGTCTCCCGAAGGAAAGAAAGGGGTAGACTCAAAGAATGTAACATCCGCACTGACATAATATTTGCGTGACTGTGGACTGTAACAACGATAACCTTTTTGAGTACGGGGATAACCAAGAAAGACACACTTCAGAGATCTAGGAGCCAACTTATCTCGATTAGGTTCCAAGTTATGAATAAAAGCGACACAGCCAAACACTCGAGGAGATAAGGAAAAGGGTGCGACATCTGTATGTAATATAGTAAATGGAACTTTGTTATTTAATACAGATGATGGCATGCGATTAATAAGATAACATGTAGTAAGAACGGCATCTGTCCAATACTGTTTGGGGACATGCATATTGAACATGAGAGTTCGAGCCACATCTAAAATGTGTCTATGTTTGCGTTCGGCTATACCATTTTGTTGAGAGGTGTGGACACAACTGGTTTGATGAATCATACCACGATCAACACAGAAACTGTTCACAGAAAATTGAGTATACTCCAAAGCATTATCAGAACGCAAAATTTTGATACGTTTATTAAACTGAACATAGACTTCATTATAAAAGGCAGATAATACATTTGGAAACTCAGATCTTTCTTTCATTAAATAACACCAAGTCATTCTGGAATAATCATCAATAAAAATAACAAAATACTGAAATCCTTTCGGACTTTTGACTCTAGACGGACCCCAAATATCAGAATGAACAAGATCAAAAGACTCTAATTGACGACTCTCACTACGACGAGGAAAGGAACTACGGTGATGCTTGCCTAACTGACAAGCCTCACATTCAAGACTAGAAACATGACTCAAACTAGGAACAACTTGACGCAACTTAGCCAAAGACGGATGTCCCAAACGATAATGCCACTGCAACGGAGAAGTAGAAACAGAAGTGAAGGCCTTTCCAGGTAGATCCAAGTAGTACAGTCCATCTTTTTCATGCCCCGAACCAATCGTCTTCTTCGTCCTGAGGTCCTGAAAAATACACGAATTGGGAGAAAATGTCACAGAACATTGAAGAGATTTGGTTAACTGGCTCACAGATAACAAATTAAATGGAAAATTAGGCACATATAATGAATCAAATAATGATACTGATTGAGTAGGGTGAATGACACCTTTCCCAAGCACAGGACGAGTAGACCCATCAACCAAGATAATATTATGTTTCATGGAACTACGATTATGAAAGATAGATGTTATACCAGACATGTGAGAGCTTGCTCCTGAGTCGATGACCCAAGAGGTGGATGGTGACTGGGTTGCCACAAAAGCAGGATTACCTATATGTGCCATGGTTGCAGTAGGTTGGGAGGTGGTACTAGCAAGCGCGTTCAACTTCTGGAGGATCTGTTGAAATGGAGATGAGGTATCGGACGTTGAAGTCTGATTGAAACCCGAAGTATCATCTCTGGGAGCAGAAGTGGTGTCCTGGGACTGCATATTTTCATCATGCACTTGATGTGCATATTCTGGTTTGCCCCATTTGTCCCAACAATAGTCTTCTACATGACCGAGCATTCCACAATAGTTACACTTTCGTGGTTGTCCACGGCCACCACCACCGCGGCCACCACCACCACCGCGACCACCACCACGACCATTGTCTCTACCACCACGGCCTCCTCCTCGACCAAAACTACGACCACCATCTCTACCGCCACGTCCAATACCACGTCCACCACCACGACCAACAGCACTAGAAACTAGGACAGAAGAGTCAGTACTCGGCACCACAGAACTGTCCCAGAAAGGAACGATTGAGACGGGAGAAAGTATCTGCCACCGTAGGTAACTGCTCTCCAGCAAGGATTTGAGCTTTATAAGGTTCGAGCGCAGGATCCAAGCCGGCTAGGATGAGTGAAACATGAAACTCTTCCTTCTGTCTCCGAGCTTCCTTCAAATCAGTAGTAACAGGATGATATTGAAGCAGTTCCTCCCACAAAGCCTTCTTTGAAGCCAGATATTCATTCACAGGCTTCCCATTTTGCTTTGTATTGAACAATAACTCGTACAACTCATAGATACGGGCAACGTTTCGCTTCTGCGAATAAGATTCTTCCAGAGATGTCCAAATCTGTTTGCTTGATTCACACCACTGAACATTAGCAGCGATATGTGGTTCCATACTATGCCACAACTACGACATAACGTATGCATCTGCACTCATCCAATCTTCATACTCAGCGGACGTTTCAGGCAGGGTTCTTCGGTCAAAAACTTCAACTTCTTCTTCGCCCTTAACACCACTTTGATAGACTTGGACCAGGCAAGATAGTTCGCACCATTGAGTTTCACCGCTGTAATCGACTTTCCCAATTCATCATTATGAATAACAGTAAAATGAGAACCACCTCCGCTACCACCACCACTATTAACCTCACTAGAAGATTCGGTCCCCACCATACTTGCAGATGCAACAGAAAGACGAGATCTTTGAAACCCTAGATCTCACAACGAACCTCAACCGACGACGAATAACCAACGGAGATCTGTAGAAACCCTAGATCTCATAAACGAATCACGAACGACCACGAACAACGAACGACGAACGGCGAATCATGAAAAGTAGACGAAAAACAGTCGAAAGGAGATGCAAGGGCCTTAAACCCTAGGTTGCATCTCATGTCTATTTATATTGATATGCAATACACCAACAATTACTATTATACCCTCATATGATAAATAACAAAATAAAATAACTCTAACAATATGTAATTAAATTTGCACGATTTCATAAAAAGATATACTTTTTAACTAAATTTGTATGATTTCATAAAAAAGACAATTGTAATTAAGTTTGCATGGCTTCATATATTTAAGCTTATAATTAAATATGCATGGTTTCATAAGAAGGCATCCTGTAATTAAATTTGTAAGGTTTCGTAACTTTATTACCAGTCTGCCATATTAAAATAAACTATCTACTTCACTACCAGTTTTTCAATTGTTACAATGAAGGATCTGATTGTCACCATGGGGGATTGGATACGAATTCCATACCCATACCCATACCCATGTTCTATCGGATGGACACAGGTACTTCTCCCTAAAGTGGAGAGTCCGGGTAACATAGATTCTTGACTTGCTTAAATTGTCCACCGATTTGCTTTCATGATCTTATTATATGCATAATCTGCCTGTGGAATAGTTCTTATCTTGAGTAATTATTTCTTTGTTTGGCATGTATATCCCTAGAGAATGTTGTGATCTGTGACATTTTCATTTTCATTTTCATATTCTTTTCTATTATTTCAATTTCCTCAGGTCCACTCAGCAGATAAGATTCTTGAACTGTTATATCTTGGAAACAGTAGGCGCAAAACAGAAAGCACAGAGGCAAATGCAACTTCCTCACGGTAAGCTCTGTATTGACGTGTCCCTGTTTATGGTGTTTCCGTCCATGCTTAGCTGAGGTTGTTGAAGAGATTGCTAACCTCAAACTTGATTGTTAAAGAAAAATCATGAAGCTCATCATGTTACTTTTTGAGGTGCTAGTTGATTTTGCTCCCCTAAAAAATACCTATAATTGCGTCATATGAGTGTCATCTACGCTGTTCTGATTGATTTCCATGATGCGTATGGTAATGTGTCATTATATTTGTAGAGAAGCTTTCTAAATTTTCTCGTCTATAGTTCTCACTGAAGCAGCAATTTAACTAAGTTTGTGCATTTACTATGGACAATAGTTCTCATGCTGTCCTGGAGATTACTGTCAAAAGGAAACAGAAAATTCAATTCAGGAGCCAAATTCTCCGTGGAAAGCTTGCACTTGTTGATCTTGCTGGCAGGTGAATATAACCGCCTAGGACACATTGTTCACTATTTGCTCCTCGTGTTTATATTTACCGAGTTGCATAATTGATTATCTGTTGTGCAGTGAGAGAGCATCTGAAACAAATAATGGCGGACAAAAGCTTAGAGACGGGGCAAATATTAATCGCTCACTTCTTGCTTTAGCAAATTGCATTAATGCTTTGGGAAAACATCAGAAGAAGGGTCTTGCATATGTTCCTTACCGCAATAGGTAAATAGGTAACTAGCGGTTACTAAATAGTACAGGTTTTGCTCTGCAGGTGACTAATGCTATTTCTTTTTTCTTTTTCTCCAGCAAACTAACTCGAATTCTGAAGGATGGGCTCAGTGGCAATTCTCGCACAGTCATGGTTGCCACCGTATCCCCTGCCGATGATCAATATCACCATACAGTCAATACTCTAAAGTATGCTGATCGGGCTAAAGAAATCAAAACACACATCCATGTAAGGATTGTTTTCCTATAGTTGAAATATGGATCAGGATGAGTTAGTTTGGCATTTGTAGTTTCTTTTGCACATTATTTTGACTGCACTGGCGAGTTGACATATTTAAACAATGGACATGGATTTAAAGCTCACTGTCATCTTCACAATACTTTTTATCAATCAGATAGGGAGTTACACGTTTTACCAGAATAAACAATTAACAGCCCTTGCTGATTTTGTTCGTGCTAGTCTAGGTTAAGATGATCTGGATGCATATACAATGTGAGATGGATACAGAAATCTTTTAAAACTTGGTATATGGATGTTCGCCGAGCTGACACTGCTATATAGATGTGTGCATGCATTATGTGGGTCAAGTGTGTTCTAGTTCAAATCTAACAGAAATACTGTAAAGAATATTTCTTTCTGGTGTCCAGATTATGTGGGTCAAGTATGATCTATTTCAAATCTAGCAGAACTACTGTAAAAGAATATTGCTTTCGTGTCCAGGTAGTTCGAGTTGGCCTGTGCCAAATGCATTTTAGCCAAATTACGGGGATGGTTTGCATCAATTGTGTCCATGCATGTGCAGCAATATCATGTAGGATGTGTGCCAAACATGGGTATGGTGCTCTAGACTAGAGGCACGTCAGTGCAACCTAGTTGTTAATCCTTCATTGCATTTGTACGAGACTAATATTCTAGCTTTTTTAAAATGCTATATTCTAGCTTTTTAAAATGCTTTCTTACAACCGACCTGTTTCTAAGTCATGGGGGTTTGTAGTTTTTATTTAATAAATGATTAATTTCTTTCTTTGAGTAGGCCGAGTAATTTTGTCTAGACATTTATTCTGCTTCAATGGCATCTCGATGAAACAACATCAATTACATATCAGACTTGTTAAGTGTCATAAGTGTCTTCACGGAACGTTTTGCTAAGCCACTGGCGTCTATATAATTTATTTTCTTAAGTTACTTATATGATTATATCAGAAGAGCAAATCTGAATACAAAATAGTAATAACATAAAAATTGAGAAAGTCACATAATTTATTTTCTTAGGTCAATTTCTAGCAGTTGCCACCAGAGAAGTTGCTCTTTATGTCATACCCTTCTCTATAATGTTAAAACATATTACATTGCTAGATTCCACTCATAACCTATATCTTTCGCCATCTTAATTGAGTAGTGGCCTCGTTCATCCACTAATTGCATTAAACACTTTCCAAGGCTAGAAAAATGTTGGGAAGTATTATTGAATAACTTCAGATAAGTAACTGTGATGAACTCTACGTTTTTATTTCTTGGAGATTATATTTGTAGTTATATGTACTATTAGAGACTGCTTCAACATAATATTTTTTGTTGCTTGGCATGTATAACCTTTTGGGGTGCAATCTTCATTCCCCAAATGGCATGTCAAAAATATATAAATAAATCAATTTTGATGTTGCTTGTAAAATTTGGTCTATTTGAGCACATGATCTATCAGATTTTACTCTATATCATCATCCTAGTTGATTTTTCTTGGATTAAAATTGTTTTAGAACTGACATATACAATAACAAGAACTCATGCTTCTTTACCAAAGGAAGGTTAGAGTGCCACTCAGTAGAACTTACAGAAACAGCCAACAGTCAAATTTATGCACAAAACAAGGCTCATTCACTTGGTTCCTAAGTTCTCAATATAAAGAGGAGTTAGCGATCTTAACATTGCTTCATTGTTTCAAACATTGTTACTTTGCTGCTGAGAAGTTTTAGTTGCTGTATGAAGTTTTAATCTTCTGATGAGTTTTCATTTTGTGGTAGGAAACATGTTGATTTTGATAAGTATTTGGTTGTAACTATTAGTTCACTGTGGTCTGGTGACAAACTTGTTAATCCTGTGAGGAGAACTTTGTTATTTTGGTAATGTTAATATATGGTTCGCTACTAGTCAGCTTCTTCTTATTCTGCACTTACCTGCTTGATCTCAAAAAAGGAAGGAAAAAAAAGCATTGCATCAAGCTATGATGGTTTAATATCAATTGTCACAGCAGTACAATTTACCTCTGATTAATATTCCCTTAATCTTGTGGAAAGTGACAAATCTGACTACTAATTGAATGACCCATTCTTATGCTCTCTGTCAGAAAAACGTTGGTATGGTTGATACTCATGTTGACGATTATCAGAACATGATCAATAATCTCCAGGTAAACCCAGGAATATATTAAGGATATTTATGTATGCCATTGCCCGTCCTTGGTGCAGTTTTGATAATCTTATATTAAGATCTCTGTAATTGTGTTGTTCAGGTTGAGGTTTGTCGTCTCAGAAAGGAGCTAGCACAGAAAGAGTCTCAGCTCTGTGTAAAACCTGCTGAAAAAGCTGCAGGTGACGAGCTATCATGGTTGAATATTTTAAGCCGAGAAACCAGTGAAAATGTTCAGGAACGCATAAATCTACAAAAGGCTTTGTTTGAGCTCGAGGAAACTAATCTTCGGAACCGCATCGAGCTCCAACACCTAGATGATGCTATTGCCAACCAACAAGTTTGATGACTTCCACATGCTTTTTAATCAACTTATTTTTCCTTTTCACGAATTATAAGAGGCACTGGCATTAGTTATGCACTTCTTTCTTTCAAAAACTCATGACCTTTTGAGTTACAGTTTTCGGCTCTTCCCTTCTAAATAATAAATGTGGAAAAATATTTCTACAAGTGGAAATCCCTAGAAAATTTATGCATTCTTCATTTCTTACCATTATATTTATAAAATACTGCTGAAAACTAGTGTATGTACAACTGAGGAGAATCACATTAAGTACTACCGAAACTGAAACAGATGGAAGTCATAAAAATAGAATTATCAACTACCATGTCATTCTAGTAAGATAACTTGTTCAGGAGGATATGCGGTTCCTTTTGAATCCTGCAGGTACAGGACAAACTAGCCAAACTGGCTGTTGAGCAACCTTAAGCCCACAACAGTCAAGTACAAGAGAGAACCAGAATGGTCGACTAGCTTCCGATGCTTTTGATGGTTGCAAATACTAGAGAAGACATTTGCACTACCCACAGAACGCTAAGGGGGAGGCAGATGTACCAAACTTTGAATTTTAGATTGTTCTGTTCTTGATGGATGCTTGGTTTGGCTGGCTACATGATTTATACCATTCACTATATGAAAGTTTACTTCGTAAGGATAAAAGGGTCTTATCCGACTTGGGATAGGGATCCTATGAGCTGGAAACTAGGCTTTTCAATAAACCTATGTGAGATGCAAAACATTATCATTCTAACCTTGTTCTACCATTTGACACAGTAGAGAGAAAGGTAATCCCATCGTAGGGAGTAGCATCAGTAGATTCCTTTTCTTCAGTTACATTTACTTGGGTCTTTGTTGGAGTTCAGGGGAGAATCTGTTATGATCAAGGATACGATACGTTAATAGCAAGTTGGTTGAAACTACAGCCTAATGCCTGTGATATGCTTCTGCTCAAGGACATGTCTTGTATTTTTGGCCAATTAAACATAATGAATTTTTTGGTGTGTTTTGCCTTGGTTTTTCAAGGGTTTTCAATTCAACAGTCACACCTCAAGAAGTTTACTCTCAGGTGTCGCTTGAAATTTCTGCTGTTCTAACTTCTAAGGTTATGAGCATATTCTTTAATGCCAGAGTTGTGTTATTGTGTTAATAGTGGCGTACATACTGCAAGACAAAGACATGGCTCTTTCATATATACTGTGGGACCTTTTAAACCAAAAACTTTACTGCTGTTTTGCCATACAAGTTCATGTAGTTACCATATAATATTGAGACCATACGAGAGGAAGAAAACGAACTAATAATAAATACATATAATATGCATGTGCCGATGTGCACGTGACACACACAGAAGGTTCTTGTGCAGGGTAGTAATTGTTTGCCATTTAATATCAAAACGAGAACTTGGAGAACTAGATTTGATTTAACAAACTAAGAAAGTACAAAGAAGAGTCCTAGGAAGCAATCTAAGTACAAATTTGTTTTCTGGGGGTGACGATGGAGGGTTAGGAGTGTAGCAACTCTCTTTACTCCGTGAACGATCCGATGCGGAAGCTCTTCTCTCTCCCTTGAGTGTTGATTCGCAGATAGCCAGCCAGCCTCTTGCATGGGGGTAGTACCCTGCTATTTATAGTCATATTTGTGGCCGCATGAATTTCGGGCCACATGGGTGGCAAGGTTTGCCACGTGTCCCCTCTCAACGTAAGGGTGCTACAGCTATGCACGGGAATCCGGGCTCTGCTGCCACGTGAACATTTGTTGGGATTTTGTTGTTTTGCTGAGTATCTGGGCGGTTCTCAACTGTATAGGCGCGACTTGGTCAAATGGACACGTGACCGCTATTTGGTTGGAGATGACCACTCAGTTGTAAGAGCAAGACTTGATCGACGTGAAATCTGTGACACATGTGGCCAGAGACGCACGGGACGCACGGAGTTTGGAACGCACGGGGCCAGAGACGCATGGACCGCATGGAGTCTGGAACGTATGGGCCAGAGTCGCTTGGGACGCATGGAGTCCGGGACGCGTGGGCCAGAGACACATGGACCACATGGAGTCTGGGACGCGTGGGCCAGAGACGCATAGGATCTTTTTGTTGCGTTGTCCACGTGGTTCTGCACCATCCTTGGGACTACTGTCTCTTAGTGTGTTCTCGTCCTTCGAGGCGATCAGAAAAGTTTTTTTTGTCAGGATTTTGTCAGGCATCATCTTTGTTGTCAGGACGTCATGTCAGGTCGACCTGCGGCTAGCTGTCAGGACGCTTGTTTGGACCGCATGGGTGTCCCTTTTCTGGGCCGCATGGTGTCCATGCGATCCCTCTGTTGAGTTTTTATTTGGGGGCACATGGACATCGGTTGCATGGCTGCATCTTTTCCATGCTTCTACAGTAATGAGTTGGCCTCACTGCAAGACAAAGACCCGGCTCATTCATATATACTGTGAGACTTTTTAAACCAATCTTCCTGAAAGGGGATTTGTCATAAAACTTTACTGCTGTTTTGCCATGCTAAAGTTCATGCATATACCATATAATATAGAGACCATATCAGAGGAAGAAAACAAACTAATAATAAATACTTAATAATATGTGACATTCACGTGACACACACAAAGGGTCTGTGTGCAGGATAGGAATGGGTTGGCCTCACTGGCAACCTCCACATCGCCCCTTGATAGTGGTGGTTTAGAACTGCTGTTTCTTTAACTGAAAATATGTTATATTGTGGCGAGGGATTAACTGATGTACAATAGATATGCAAGCATATTGTATCTAAATCGTTAGGAACTGCTGTTTCTTTCTCTAAAAGGCTATTACTGAATGATTTACTTCGAGAAATTGCATAGATGAACCACAATAGTTTTATTGCTGTTGAACTAATCACCTGCTTGCATATGAAGGTCGCTGGGAACGATGAAACAATTGTTCAAGCATTAAGATCAAGGAGACAAGTTATTCTTGATAACATTCGTGACAATGATGAGGCTGGTGCTAGTTACAAGAAGGTGGTCTCTCTTACTATTTCATAATTCTGCTTATAGTATCTCCTAACTGATGGAGGCATGGTTGTATGTAAATGTAGGATATTGAAGCAAACGAGAAATGTCGTTGCCAACTCCAAGATATGATTGAGGAAGCCATTAGCAGCAATGGCAACAAAACTTACTTGAACATTCTCAGTCAGTACAGACTTCTAGTAAGTAGAAACATCATACCATGTCTACCAATAGATATTGAATTAGCCAGAAAACATATGATGCTAATTTCGAATATGCTGTATAAATATAGGGAATGGCCAATACTGAGCTTCAGTTTGAAATGGCCATGCGGGACCAAGTAATACATAATCAAAGGGAAGCTGTGAGGAATCTCTGGAACATGCTCTTGGGATTAGGACTCGAACAGAAGCAAATCATGGACTTGGCTGCAAAACAGGGGATAATTGTAGAAGATTGGACAGTTCCCAATCCTGTATACCATGGCATGAGACAATCTCTATGTCTTGGTCACGAGACACTCTCCTTGCCGCATCCTGTTCTAGATAGGCCTCCACATTCTTCCATGGCTTGTCTTTTTCAGCATCATCAAGATATTAGTTCTACATCTTATTTCAATGGAAATTACGGTACTCCAACTGTTTGTAGACAGGAACATCACAGCTCCTACTATTTGATGTCTCCTGATCCTCACTTGGCATATCAAGAGAATGGGAAGCACTGGTCATGTGGAAAACTGGGCCCATTCTTCCACACTCCTGAGAAACTTGCCCAAGATGGTTTAAACTTGTATTTGGCAAATAGAAGCCAGCCATGCCCACACGAGGAAGTGAACTTTGCAACAGCCTCTTCCAACGGGCAACAAGAAAAGGTTCTGTTCCTTTCTCCTTTCTGTATGCTTACAAGTTTTGTTGTAGTCTTCCATCTTCTCTTTCTGGAGTACTAAATATTAAAGAAATTGATAAGGAGAGAATGATAGGAGTATGGCGTGATGACATTGAAGAAATATAGATCTAATCTTATTATAAAAATTTCCTCTCTAGTTCTTTAAGTGGCCAAATATCAATTACCATTTTGGTTCACTCAACTTTCCTTACCCTCACTTACCTTGATATCAAACAAATATTTGATATTTGCTTTTGAGGGCAAGGAATCAAGTTTGGTGTCAACACTATTCCAATAGATACCATATTGTTGATGATTAAAGTGACTTCTGATAGTTTTACTAGTTATGAGTTGTCATTCAGTATTTAAGATTTTGTCAAATGTCAACAACAAAAGCAAAAAGAGTTGGGAGCCCTCATGATGCCCCAAAAGTCCAGTGTTCCAAATCCTGTGCATGCCTTCTTGATTTTCCTACTTTTCTGATCCACAAATGTTCCAGTATCTTGTCCAAATATCTGTCACTCTCTCTTGAGTCTCGACAGCCTACGTTCTGCCACATTATGTAATAGCTTTATCAATTCCATATTCTTATTTCTAACGAAAAGCGCGAGCATTAACACCTTTATCAATTCCACCCATCAGCCACTTCCACCCGTGAATAAGGGGCATTTCCATCTTATTTCTAACAAAAAGCGTGAATAGCTTTATCCAAAAATTGCACATTCACACTTCAGATGGAAATGCCCACGTCTTCTCTGTGCAATTAACACCTTTATCAATTCCATATTGTTATTTCTATGAGCCATCTTGGCAGCATTATTAATTCAGTATACAAACTTTCTTGAAATGTAGAAACCCTGACCGGTCTTAAGATTATTGATGCCCGAACTTCAATCCTATAGGTGTGATACACCTTGTTTCAAAGCATTGCCTTAAATCTCAACAGTATCTGTGAGAAATTGTTCTCCAGGTCTTCCGTGAACAAGATGCCTACTTATATCCTACATGCCATAAAGGGCATTTTCCAGATTCAGACAACGGCTCTGAGATCTTGTTCTGGGACCCCTTCTACAGGAATCGGAAATCTTTGACCTTTAATCACACTTTTGGCGAGCGAATGGTTTTTGTTCGCCTTATTTTTGTTGGTACCTTCGCAGAAAGTGTAAGTTATGGTGCACTATTTCCCTATTCTAACACGTAGATTCAACTTTGTCAGCAGGAATTGGTGATTGAAAATAGGCAGAAGCCGCAGGAGGTTTCTCCCGGTGGAACTGACAGCAGCCACCTGTGTGGAGAATTGACAAGCCATGGTAGGACAACTCGAGACCGATTTGGGAGCCCTTCTGCAAAGTTAGGGTTTTCAGCCACTCCTGGTCACAATCACTGTTTCAGTGGCACAAGGTTAGACTGTCCTGACTTGTCCAAACTGCAGTCACCCTATATGGCCGTGGTGGCAAGGAGTTTGAATCTTCCCGGTTCTTAAAATTGAAGAAGAAAGGTTGTCTATTCTGTATAGGTTTTATTTCGTCCCAAATCTCTTATATTTCAACTCACTTTCCATGTATAGTATCTTTTATTATATAATACTGATTCAGCCTGGATCCTTGGTGCCTTGTTTTGTTACATGAGCTTTGAAGCGTGAGCGATCAGGTAGCTCCTCTTTTTTGTCGATAAATTTCCAAGTTTACAGTGATAATGATGGTCTTGCATGTTTGTTGGATTTTGTTATCATTTGGCTCATTTGGTCTTGGTTTTTTCTTTGTCAATTGCAAGTGGTATTCTTCCTGTTGAGCCTGATTTACATTAGAGACTTGGCTTTCAGCAGTGTAACTGCTGTTGGCATCTCACCCGGACCTGTCTATTCCGGTCCAGACCGTGCCCGGTTTACAAGGGTGGCTGGCCTATATATGGGGTCCATAATGGGTGCATTACTAGGACTTATAGTTGATTATGTATATGAGGCTGCTTTCATGTGGAGAGCTTCAAATGTAGAAAACTTAGAATCTTGCCTCCACCTCCAGAATAATTTGAGACCTCAAAGTTATTCTCCGTTGGTGTTTTTGCCTTTGGACTAATGAAAGATATCTCCACATTAGCTACACCACCAAGTGGGTATCTTAATATAATACTTTGTATGTATTGAGGTGTGCACATGAGATGTCTTATGTGGGAGTATTTTTTTAGGAGAAAAAAAGATTTAAGTCCTCAATGAGAGCATTTATGCTTTTTGTCATGTTCTTAGATTTATTTTCATAGGAGCTAAGTTCCGACTCGGACTCGGACGCAAAGTGGCACATGAGCAGATGTATGTGTGGGTGTGTGAGTTGGCGAATGAGCGGGCATATGTGCGGGTGCATGAGCTGGCGCATGAGTAGAAAACTTAGAATCTTGCCTCAACCTCCAGAATAATTTGAGACCTCAAAGTTATTCTCCGTTGGTGTTTTTGCCTTTGGACTAATGAAAGATATCTCCACATTAGCTACACCACCAAGTGGGTATCTTAATATAATACTTTGTATGTGTTGAGGTGTGCACATGAGATGTCTTATGTGGGAGTATTTTTTTAGGAGAAAAAAAGATTTAAGTCCTCAATGAGAGCATTTATGCTTTTTGTCATGTTCTTAGATTTATTTTCATAGGAGCTAAGTTCCGACTCGGACTCGGACGCAAAGTGGCACATGAGCAGATGTATGTGTGGGTGTGTGAGTTGGCGAATGAGCGGGCATATGTGCGGGTGCATGAGCTGGCGCATGAGTAGAAAATTTAGAATCTTGCCTCCACCTCCAGAATAATTTGAGACCTCAAAGTTATTCTCCGTTGGTGTTTTTGCCTTTGGACTAATGAAAGATATCTCCACATTAGCTACACCACCAAGTGGGTATCTTAATATAATACTTTGTATGTGTTGAGGTGTGCACATGAGATGTCTTATGTGGGAGTATTTTTTTAGGAGAAAAAAAGATTTAAGTCCTCAATGAGAGCATTTATGATTTTTGTCATGTTCTTAGATTTATTTTCATAGGAGCTAAGTTCCGACTCGGACTCGGACGCAAAGTGGCACATGAGCAGATGTATGTGTGGGTGTGTGAGTTGGCGAATGAGCGGGCATATGTGCGGGTGCATGAGCTGGCGCATGAGCGGGCATTGTGGGGCCATGCGCTGTTGCGCGCATAGGCGCATGGGCCGTTGTGCTGATGGCTTATGCGCGCAGGAACTGTTTGGTTGGGTTGTTCCGCGCAGAGAGCGCGGTTATCGCATGATCCCACTGATTGCGGGATTTGACGGTTATGAAAAGATATGATCAGTTATTCAGATCCGTTTTTTGTGGTATTTGAATTTAAATCGTTCATATCTTTTCGTGACTGATTGACGGCTATGATTTTTACCCTTCTCTATAAATACTCTTTTCATGCCTCTTTGAGAACTTACTTCAAAAATCAGGAGACGGAGAGGGTTGTTGCTGCCACCGCCATTGGAGTCCAGGGAGTTCGTGCGAGTCAAAAAAATAGGTGACAACGAGCGTTCAAGAAGTTCTACGTGAACTTGCTGGTTCTTGTGAGTAGATCGTGTGGGACGAATCTTGCTTTGAGCAACGGTGATCTTCATCACCCCATCAAGCAGAGTACTCTCTTCTTCTTCTTTTTCTTCTTTCTCTTCTCTTCTGCGTGTTGTAACTTTATTCTGTCCGTCTGCAACTGCGATTGCAAGAAAGAACGAGGAGTTTATTTTTCTGATTCTTTTGTAATCTTGTGTGCAAGTTGTAACCAGAATTATTTTATAGTTGATTGTTGGATCGGGGAATATCAGTGAGCAAACTTTTGTGTGAACTCCTGATCTCGACTTCAACTTCTGATTTTACTATCTTCGATTAACCCCCGAGACTAACAATCTCAAAGCAATATCCGAAGAAAAAATGGAGAACACCCATGCAAACCTTCTCGACACAAGTTTTAACATACTTGAGAAGATTGGCGGGCTACACTTCTATCATTTGGATGAGAAAGGAGTCCTCTGTCAAGTGATGGACGTGTGTTGCCAGATCCTGGATCTACCATTCTTGTGGATGGAGGTGAACTGGAGGCTGGCGTAACTGAAGACGCACTTTCCAAGAGGAAGGAAGATATCTTATGCAAGTTGCCACATAGAGAAGTCTGATGCAAGTTGCTGCACGAAGATGCCTACTGCACTTGGCGCATGGAGACTGGCACTATGCGTGAGTTGTATTCGCGCATGGCGTGTCTCGACACATGGCAGAACTTGGCGAGTAGCAGTCTCAGCACATGGCAAGACTTGGCGCATGGAGACTGGCACAATGCGTGAGTTGTATCTGCGCATGGCGTTTCTCGGCAGATGGCATAAGTCGACATATAGCAGTCTCGGCGCATGGTTGGACTTGGAACATGAAAGCAACCATGAGGCTGGCTCTGAGCAAGGTCTATACGCGACCTGTGTATGTGCATAGGGTTATGCGAACCCTTGCTCATATCTTCAAGCATAAGGACCATGAGAATGAGGATTGCATATCCAATTCCAAACTAGCAAGGTAAAAGCTTAACTTGGTTACTTTGATTACTTAACTTGGTTGCTATAATTGCGCAGGTTAAGTCATCGGACGTGGTTGCTGACTGGTGTATGGATACTGGTGCATCTAGCCACGTGTGCTCTAGGAAGAGTTGTTCACCAAGGTCGAACCTATCATTGGTGGAGGTCTCGATGGAAAGAAAGAATCAAGCAGAGGATCTGAGGATTGGGACAATGATTCTGGACTTCGAGAAGTTACAATCAAAGGAGAGCGTGTAGCAACGTACCAGTGATTATCAAGGACCTGATCTCAGAAATTCTGTTGCAGACTTGAGGGTGAACATCCATGGTTGCCAGATGGTGATATCTTGGCAGGAGACATACTTTGAAACAAGGATTTCAGTATCAAATGGATGTTCGAGCTTTTGCTTGTGAGAAAAGTCTCATTATAAGAGTTGTAGGACCCCAAACTAGGACATGTACTCTGTACCGCAAGATGTCTAGTCTATGACTTATCTCCAAATGTGGGGGTAAGAAGGTGGAGAAGTGTGAGGTCTGTGCGCAGACAAAGATCACAAGAAAATCGTTCAAATGGGTAAACCGAAGTACAGATCTTCTTGAGTTAGTGCACTCAGATATCTGTGACTTCAATCAGTTCGCCACAAAGGCCAAGATGAAGTACTTCATTACTTTCATCGACGACTACTCGAAGTACACGTTCGTCTATCTGTTCAAGTCAAAAGACGAAGCATTCGAGAAGTTCAAGCAGTTCAGGATTGAGGCTGAACGTCAAACATGGCAACAACTTAAGGGACTCAGAAGTGATCGAGGCAGAGAGTATAGGTATATTGAATTTGCATCATTATGCAAATAACAAAGAATTGTCAATAAGACAACTGCTCCGTATTCTCCTCAATCGAATGGAGTAGCAGAAAGGAAGAACAAGACATTGACATAGATGATGAACTCAATGCGGTTGACTACGGATCTTCCAAACTGCCTCTGGGAGAAGCTGCGCTAACGGCTACGTTCATTCTGAATAGAATGTCGTACGCAACTTTCGATGTCACTCATGCACTCTGGTTCAAAGTCAGACCCAACTTGTATGTCATTCGAGTGTGGGGGTATCTGGCGTATGTGAAGCTTCCGGAATTGAAGATCAGAAGTTGGGCATGAGGACTACGAAGACCATCTTCCTGGGATTTGCGAAAAAGAGTGATGCTCGGAGATTTCTTGATATAGAATCAAATAATATCATCGAATCTTGTGACGCAGAATTCTTTGAAGATGAGTTTGCAAGGCACAAGAACATTGTTATCGCGGATACTCCAGAGAATAATATGAGTACACATCAGGCTAATGTTTTCAAAGAAGATGTAGTCCATGAGGAGGTTGTCATACCAGAGACAATGTTCGAATCAGAACTCGCCGAACTGGTGTCTAAGCGAGTGAGGAGACAGAAGGACTTTGGAGATGATTTCGTCACCTATCATGTGGAAGCAGATCCGCTTACCTATGATGAGACGATGAAGACTAGAGATACTGTCTTCTAGAGGGAGGCTATCAATGATGAGAATAACTCAATAACCCCCAACAACACTTTGGTGTTGGTCGATCTACCTGAAGGAGCTAAACTAATCGGATGATAGAAGAAGATGAAGGCCGATGGAACTGTTGACAAGTTCAAGGCAAGGTTGGTGGCCAAGGAATTTTTTCAGAAGCAGGGATCGACAACTTTGACACATATGCTCCAGTAGCGCGGATGACAACATGTAACCATCACTTTTTCCGAGATAGATATTTTTGTCATTATATATATATATATATATATATATATATATATATATATATATATATATATATATATATATTGCGTATTGCTAATATAGTTAATGGTTAGTGTTAGTCCATCAGTTCGACTAAGTGCTAGTTAGCCTAAGTGAACTCAACTAGATTTGTCATGACCATTGGTTCAACTTATTAGTTAGTCATGGTTAGATTCATTAAATTAGGAGATGAGTGAAATATTCCTTTCCATTAGAATTAGAATATTTTATTAATTAAATTCCTTAATTAAATATCCTTCATGACTAATTAGCAGGGACAACTGGTGCATTGTATAATGACTTGGAGAAGGGGGTAGTGGCCGTCCCTATAAGGGGAGTGTTTCTCTTTCCTCTTCATTTTGCATTCCAAAATTTAGCCCCAATTTGAGTTCTTCCCCAAATCAACCCATTCCTCCACAAATTTCTCTCATATCACTCTTAATCCCTTTCATTCTCACCATCAAAAGGAGCCTAGGAGCTTGGATTGCAAGGAGCACTTGGAGAGGAGGAGTTTGGCTAGAAGCTTGTGTCCAAATTGTATCATATTGAGCATTTTATTGGGAATCCATCTCCCAATAGCTATAGCCCTCAATTCTCTCTCTATTTCTATTCTAATTGTTGTATTTGACCCTTAGGAACCCTTTCATGGCTAAGGACTACCCATAGGAGGAAGAATTAGGTTCATATGAGCTTTATTGTGATAGTTATATTGACTTTTATGGCCAAATTGGGAGAAATCCGAGTTTGGGCCATTAGGTGTTTGATGGAATATTTTTCTAGTGATTTTGGAGTATGATAAATGATTTGAGAGGGTGTACGTGTCCAAAATTGGATACGGGAAGTGCGTATCGCGATACGTTGTGATACAGTATCGTAGGAGGGGTATTTGCTTATGTAGAGGACTCTAGCATGCAAAATTTTATCCATTATTTTTATATAGCTATAATATATATTATATATATTAGATTTGATGTTTTGGTTGTGTTCATGGGACTTGGAGAGTGTATCGTGGTGTTGTGAGGGCGTATCGCGAGCGTATCATGAGTTATTGTGTGATACTTGTTGGTTGCACACCAAGTATTTGTGATTTGGTGCAGTGTGTGTCTATTGAGTATTAAATTATATATATAGTTGTGTTATATATATATATATATATATATATATATATATATATGTATATATATATATATATATATATATATGTATATATTTTGTTTGATAATAAACGAAAGAAATAAAAATAGGTTTATACGAAACCCTTTATTTCGTTTACAAACAAGAAAAAGAAAGTACAATTGATCCTATACGAGGATACTAAATACAAAAAATTGATTCTGGGGAAATATTGCTATAGGAGTCTGATCTGCGGTCGATCACTTTGTCCCTTGGACCACACGATGACGAAGAAGTGCTGTAGAAGAAGGAAAAGCTTCAAAGATCGCAAGAGGGATTGGATGCTCGATGTCAAAGTCGTCAATCACTACTCTATGCCTGTGCTCTGGACTCTTCTCTCAAAAAATCGATTTTGACCCTGGACCTCCGTAACTGGAGGTCTCTATTTATAGGGTTTGGTTACTGTTGGCGTAAAAACCGAACAGCGGAGAAAACTGCACCTTTTACGCGACGGTTTATAATAACTGTCACCCACGTATAAATGATCCCCTGACTCTGCGTGTGACGCGTGTCCCATTACGAGGTAACGCGTATAACTGCTGCGAAGATCACGGCATGGAAGCCACATAGGTAACTGCCCATCGCGTAGAGATGATTGGCGTAGAAGCCAAATAACTGTATCGTTGTCGTAGAAGCCAAATAGCTGTTCTGATGGCGTAAAAGCCGAGTAACTGTCATGTTTGGCGTAGAAGCCAAGTAGGCGTAGAAGCCAGGTAGGCGTAGAAGCCTGATGCTGCATGGATATGTAGCCAGCGTAAAGATAGCCGATCATCCTTCCTTGACTGAGGTCTTGAGCGTATTCTGGGCCAAATAGCCTTATCACGCACCATTGCAAATATAGCTTGAGTTGGCGTATTCCGAGGAGATAGCATACGGCGTACTCCTATAGTTAAAAATGGCCAAGTCGGCGTATTTCAAGGAGATAGCGTACAGCGTGCTCCTATAGCTGAAAATAGCCTGATGGCGTAATATGCAGAGGTGATGATGTGGACATATTAGCCATAATTATGGCTCACCCAGTCGTTAAAAGTAGAACCAAATCTCGTGCATTAAATGCAGAGATCTGCCCCCATCACGCGTATTAACTGCAGAGACGTGTCTCGAGTTTTGTACGAAGAGCAGCTTTTGACGTGGCGGTTCGTTTCGTCTCTTCCTGAGCGTAAAAGCTCATGCTTGCCTGTGTAAAGTAGGCAGCGTATTTCCTTGAATGCGTAAAAGCAATTTGTATCAAAGAAATGTCACTAAACGACGGTCTGGGTCTCTGTGCAGAATCATTATTACAGTCGTCCTCTCGATCGTCGTGCGGTACTTTCTGTCAGGGATCAGATTCATTGTACTGTCTGACAGGTTCATTCGAGGAATACGAAGAGTTCCTCGTACAACTCCACGCTGCATTAATAAGCAGGCGTATTTCATGCTGTAAAGGGGGGGTAGCCACCTTTTACGCCACAAAATGGCCTTGAAAGTTACGCTTTACGCGGATTGTTCTTTGAGCTCTATATTGTACGCCAAATAGCGTTAAAGCTCTGCTGTACGCCCATGGCTCTGAAGTCATACTTTACGCTGCACAGCACTGAAACTCTGCTTTACGCGGTTTCCTGCATGTTGAGGGTTTTACGCGTATAATTCCTAAGCGTATTTTTCATGCTTCTACAAGACCCCATTCAAAGTTTTCAAATTCCTCGTAATTTGAAACACTTTGAATGAAGCATGAAACGGTCAAGTTTGACTCGTTCCGCGAGGCTGATTTTTCGGCAAATATTTAGGAATTTGTTGGGATTTGGTGTGATCTCCTCTGCCTATATAAAGGTGACTGAGTTAACCTATTTTTCCCACACTTCCTTTACCATACAGAGATGGTTGCCGAGCTTCGTCGGGTCGACTTGAGGAAGAAGAAGATTATGTTCTTCCAGCATGTAAGGAGCCGTAAAAATAGGCGTCTTCGAGCAAATGTCATCTGCAACGATGGATCATGGAAGGATATCATAGCTTCCTTTGCTCGGGATAATCAGCAATTTTATATGGCGATTTGTCCAGGAGAGAGGAAGGGTCGTATTGGACCACACAGCTTGCAAGCTGTATTTTCTTCCATCATGACGGTGGACGAGGGTAGGCAGTCTGGCCCTGTCTTCCAGTATTGAGTTGGGTCTGAACCCCCAACACAATCTGCCATGGCGTATGGAGGGTGGGCTTGAATAATTTATACAGACCCAGTTGTGTATCCTCCTGCCATTCACCATTTTTTTGTTCATCGACTGCAGAAGCCGATGAAGTGCCGTAGAAGACGAAAAAAGGTCTCCACCAATATGATAACCTGGCAGAACAAATTCTTGGTGTGATCTTAAATGAGAAACCCTTTGTAGAAAAAAGATTTCCATCATATGTAATCATGAAGATGAAAAACCTTTTGTAGATTGGATTTCCAGCATATGTAATCATGATTAAATAAAATTGTCTTCTTTTACGCATCTGATGATTTGCCATATTTGCTGTGATGAAGTCTAAATATGTGCAGCTTCAGCACGTTTGAATAAACTTTACGCCGACTCTGATAATCTCGTCTTGTCTTTTACGCGTAACAAAAGACGCGTAGAAAGGTCCTTTAGCATTTAAGTTGAAGATCCAAACTGTTATGCTGTTTTGGACGAGGAGTTGCGTAGAATTCTGAACTGTCACTTCTCTGATGCGAAGAATTCTTGTTCAGACCATCATTTTCAAGAATGTTTTTCTGAAAATCCCTTGAAGAGGGCGAGAAATGGCCGTCAAATAAGCCATACTTGAACTTTTTTGAGAAAAAAGATTCTGACTGGACTTTGAATGAATTTTTAATCGACCCAAGAAGAAGAGTCATCTTTAATGCTGAACTCTGTATGTTTTGGGCACTTGAAATATTTTGTAGCCAAGAAGGAGCATTTCTGCGTAAATCCTTGCAGTTGACCATCTGTAGCTGTTGAGCGTAGAATCGTAGATTTGTAGCCTCTGAGCGTAGAATCGTAGGTTTGTAGCCTCTCGAGCGTAAAAGCTGCTGAGCATAAAAGCATCCGGACGTAAAACCATAGAAAAAAAGAGAGCTTCCGAGCGTGAAGTCATAGATTTGTAGCCTCTGAGCGTAAAACTGTAGGTTTGTAGCCTCTCGAGCATAAAAGCTGCTGAGCATAAAAGCATCCGGACGTAAAACCATAGATTTATAGCCTCTGAGCGTAAAATCGTAGACTTGTAGCCTCTTGAGCATAAAAGCTCCTGAGCGTAAAATCATAGATCTGCTCTACGCGTAGAATCTGTATGCACTGACTGTCCGTCTTATTTTTTCAAATGATAGGCTGACGTGGCACCAAATCATAATCGAATATTAAATATCGGATTTGGTTAGGAATTCGAAGAGTTATCTGAACTCTATAAATAGCCCAAGGTCCTGAGAGAGAAACTCTTTATCTGCCTTTACAAAACTCTAGCTTTCCAAGAACCTTTCTTCTTTGTCTCTTTCTCGAGAACTCAGAATCATCATGGCCCCTAAACAAGCTTCCACTGCTAAGGGAAAGAAGGCTTCTTCCTCTTCTCGATCTTCTGCTCAAGCGCGAGCAACTCCCATTAGGCTGAACGAGCCTCGATCGGAACGCGACGCCCCTCCGTCGAGCCGTACCCCGGACGTCATAGGTAAAAGGACTTCGTGGGAGAATAGAGAACTTTCCGCACACGTTGTACGTGTATGCGAACCAATACGCCCACATTTCTAATGTGTCAGCGTAAACCATCTTTTCGCAGTCTGGCGTAAAAAGCTTAGACTGTCGAAATTTGGCGTATACTACAAACTTTGAGTTTTGCGCGCTGGATAAAAATTCCGGGGTAAAAACTCAAATTTTGGCAGTCTGGCGTAAAAGCTCAGACTGTTAAGTTTTGGAGTATACTGCCAACCTTGAATTTTATGCCTCGGATATAGGTTCCGGCGTAAAAGCTCAAGTTTTTGCAGTCTTGGCGTAAAAGCACAGACTGATAATCTTTGGTGTAAACTGCAAGAGTGTAATGTCTAGTATAAAAACGGACTTGTTTTCTTGTATTTTATAGTGGACTTGCAGATCACTCTTTTGGCTGAGGTGATGGGCTCTGCTGCCGGGATGCTGAACTCGAATTATCTGGAGGATTTGTCGCATGTGACTTTTCCCATTTCTGGAGCCAATTACCCTGAAGAGAGGGGAACCCTGATATCGTCCCAAGGAGAGCGCATGCTGCTGAGTATGATCAGTGGGGAGCCCCTGACATACATAGACGGGACGGAGTATCGGAAACCGGGTTTCTTATTTGGGGATGCTATTGACAAGCAATCCCAGACCAAGCCCAAGAAAGAGGACCGGGTGTTCACTGCCGAGGGCACGGTCATGTATCTGCCGATGATGCCCAGGGATTACCCTATGTCGTCCTTCTTTCACGCCACACATCCTAGGAAGATGGTGTGGGTGCTGACTCCAGATCTTCACGGCCGACCGGGGAAGATTTTATACAACAAGGGAGGCGACCAGGGATCTTATATGAGCCGTCCTACAGGCCCTGTTGTGCCTTTTAGGGGATTGCTGCTGGGTAGTGTCCCGAGTGAGGATACTTCGCTGGTCCAACCTGTCCAGATATCGACTTTCTACAACGACTTCATGGGGCAGGGAGGAATGTACCCCAGAGTCAATCCTCGGACCAGTGGATGGCTTAGTCCGGGGAACCTTCGATGGGCCAGTTTGACTGCTTGGGCCCTGAAGCACTTCCAGATAGAGCTAGAAAGAATTGGCTTGTTCGAGGGCGTGAGTGCCACAAGTATTGGGTTGCCTCTCAACCCTAACTTGTTCTTAGCCTTGATGGAGAGATACAATTCGCTCACTGGGACTTTTGCCACTCCGCTGGGGGAGTTGGGCTTAGCCCTTCACGAGATGGCAGAGGTTTCGAAGCTGCCAATGGGGGACGTTCCTTATGAAGAGTATGTCCCTACAAACAGGGAGTTGAAGGATACAAACCCTCGGGCAGTGGCAGTGTATCAGGTGCTGATGTGCCACTACCTTGCTTGTACCACTTTCTACCAGGAGCCGTCTGACTTGGCTCACACCAACAAGTGGGCAACATACCTCTTCTTTCACCAGGCTAGAAATGCTAAGCCGGACAAGGTGATAGATTGTCGAGATAGGCCCTTGAATCTTCTGAGCATGCTCAATGCTGACACGGTCGACGACCTCATCGAAGATGCAGGGGCTCCGGATTATGTTCTTGAGGAGGAGATAGGGGGTTACCCTGCAGGCACGAAAGCCTTCAGTTATATGAGGCATTGCCGGAAGCCTTTGTCAAAGGAAGCTCAATTGGTTGGCTTTCTCTCCGTCTGGCTACGCCGCTGGGTAGTGCCGGACATTGCGTCTGCAGATCGCATTCTTCGCAACACTTTATGGCCCGCAGTGCGCTTGGTGTTCGGAGCCAGACTGGGTCTACTTCCTGCTATGGTATGTAGAATACAAGCATGTTTGAGGGCCCTTACTGATGGGCTGCTCGCTGATGAGACGCAGCGTGAAAGCTTTCCCAGGGTGGAATTACCATTCCTATACTTGATGGGATGGTTAATTCTTCACAACGTCCGGATGATGTCTCCCGGTTCCGCCAGCAGTTCAGGAAATAATTTTTTGCTGAAATACAAGAATTTCTCTTGGAACGTGGCGACCGTCACAGATTGTCCATTGGTGTGTACTGCTGGCCATCGGTGCGTATCTGGTCCATCGGTGCGTACTGCTGGCCATTGCCACGTATCTGGTCCCACGGTATTTGGGACTGGGGCGTGGCATGGTTTTAGTGGTGGCCCATGCAGGTCTACGACTAAATTGTTCGGTTTCAACTTAGGGACCGAATCAGCCTGCCCTAAGGATATGATAAGTTATAGGATCTCATCCATTATTTAAAACCATTATTGAACTCTATATCGAACTCGAAATTGTTACTTGAATTGCATCCTGTTTGGATTCCTCTGAGCGTTCTTACAGTTTATCTTTTGGTTGCAGAGAAATGGATCCCAGGAACGGAGATGAGATTCCTTTGGACACGCCACACGACGCTGTGGTTACTTATATAGACGGAGTGACTCCAGGGAATGGAGGACAAGCATCGCAGAGCGATCAGGCCGGTCAGCCTAATCCAAGGTTCCGAAGAGATGACATCCCACCTCCACCACAGTTCACTCCCCAGATGCCAGTTTTTCCACCAGGGCAAGCCATGGACGGGCAACAGATGTTCCAGATGATGTATGCCATGATGCAAGCCCAGCAACAGATTCAGCAAGAGGTGTCACGACCCGCACCCGGATATTCGGGCACGAGTACGTGGGTACGTCCAGCCTACGCCGCAGTGTCGGCGGTAGTACGCTGTCTAGGTCATATTCACAGGTAATTTAACATCTAGCTCATCCACAGAATAAATAGACAAGGATAATAACAGGAAATAGGAATGCTAAAATTTCATAAGATAAATTGTGACATCCAAATTCATAGTTTATTACAGAACCAGAAGATAAATCGGGGACAAACCCGATTACTAGGATGAAAGAAAATACTAGCTAACTGGTTGACTACTCCTCAAAGGTAGTCTCCTGAGTAGGAACCGGCTCCTCAATGGTATCATCTGCTACGTCATATGGGCCATAAAAGGTGGGGGCATAATCCTCATCATCGCCTAAATCAACGGATCCAGTCAGGAAAGGAGCAAAGTACACAATGCACAACAAAGATTAAACTAAATATTTATGACAAGTAGAAAAGAACTGACAAGTATCATGTTGAGGATATGCATAAATAAGAAGTAACAATAACTAAGGGTTAATTGCTGTAAATCAGGAATATGAGTAAACAGGAAATATAATGAGACAGGAAAATGGAACTACAACAAGATAACAGGAACTGCAACACGACAAGAAACTATGTGTGTGTAAGTGTGTATTTAGAATACATAGTTGGCATGTAGGGGGTTATAAGGCTAATTCGGCCGTCATAGACGGCTATTAAACAAGAATAATCGAGATCCGGCTGATGGACAGTCGTGTACCAACAGCTATTAGACAATGACAGGGGGAAGGGTAAACCATATGCCTCCTAGTATTCTCCCTCCCGACACGAAAAGCAAGACATAAAATCCAGTATTCTAACACTACGTGTAAACATCCAATGGTGCTAGTAGAGCAAGGAACTAATTATCACAATATAAAGAATAAACTTGAAGTGCAGGTACTTGCCTGATGTTTGGATCCCACTAGAGTTCTATCCTCGGGGAAATTTCCAGAAATGTCTCCGGATGCTGAAATAAATATTACCATCATGCTCAGAAGATATTAATCAGCTAGGAACGCCTGTCCTTGAGTCCAATTTGGAGACAAGGGCAAAAATGACAATTTCGGGTCAAAACGGGGTCCGCATGTGGGCCCGCTTTGCACCGAAAAATGTGTCAGGGTCAAAGGTCTCCAAATTCACCAAACTTAGTGTCAACAGGTCAGGAACGATGATACGAACCCAACGGAACTTCCAGAATTGAATTCCGATGAGCCGATCACAAAATCGCCCGTCGAGCGGAGCCTGTGGGGCCCACGACACGCGATTTCGTCAACGTTCTTAGAATCGAACCAAACTTGGGTCACAGGACCAGCGTATCTCTACGAGTCCGATGGCGCAAGTTTCGTTTCAATCCGACGTGTGTACACAAAGTTAGGGCCGAATTCAGAAAAGACGGATATGGGGCGGTGTCCGCGGATACGCGTTGATCCCGGTGTGCACGCACACCCGAATCGACTTCTGTGAAATCCCACACGTCCGTATCAACGATGTGCACGTATCTGTGAAGATCGCGCGCGACCAAGTCGTCCCGTTTGGCGGGGCGTACCCAGTTCCGGGGTGAATCGGGTCGTTGTTTTTTGGATCGCGGTTCGCGATCGCCACAGGACGCGATGCACCGAGCGGTTTGCCCGGACACCGAGAGGGTCATGCAGGCTTCGCAACGCAACTGACGGAATCGAAAACGGGGTTACGAGCAGAAAGATACGCGTACCTGAACAGGGTCAGAAAAACTCGGAGATTACCGTGTCCGACACGTGTCCGACACAGGGGAAATTAGGGTTAGGGAGCTCAGGCGGGGAGGCCGGCCGGAGGAAGGCTGGGGCGAGGCGGTGCTGGCCGGAGGCGGCCGGGGAAGCAGGGGCGGAGGCACGGCAGAGGCACGGCGGAGGCACGGCGGGGGTTCGTGGTGGTCGACGGGGGAAGGGAAGGGTTTATATAGGGAAGGGAGAGGGAGGAGCGGCCGGGCAAGGCGGAGGAGAGGGGGGGGGTCGTGGCCGCGGGGCGTGGGGTGAGCCGGACGGAGCGGCGGGCGGCACGGCCGGCGGAAGCGGAGCGGGGGCCGAAAGACGCGGGCAGATGAGTAGGGAAGAAGCGGGTCTGCGGGCGGCGGAGCGGTTCGGGTCTGCGGGCGGCCGACCCGAACCCGACCCGGATGGCCAATGGGCCGGGCTGGCCGAGCTAGGTGGGCCGCGGGCTGGGCTCAAGGTTTACGGGCTGGGCTGAAATTAAATAAATAATTAAATGATTAAATAATTAATTAATTAATTAAGTATAAAAGTTTTTAGGTGTTTTAAAAATAGGTCCGGGGCCCAATAAATTCCAGAATTTTTTTCCTAAGTCCAGTTTTTCATTTCACACTCAAAAATATTATTTCCATAATATATTAATATTATTTATTATCAATTAAAAATTATTTAATAATTAAAACCCTGATTTTAATTACAGAAAATTCCCAGAAAATTCCAGAAAATTGTGAAAATTCAAGTTTTAAAATTTTTGCAAAATCAGGGGGTTGACAATCTACCCAACTTATAAAAATTTCGTCCTCGAAATTAAATTAAGCCATAATCTGTTAATCTTTCACGTACATAAGGCAAGTCAATCGCAATCTCCTTGCGATAATTAAAATCCTAATCACATCTACTGCAATCACTTCAAGGTTAAGATGACTACTGTTCCAATCAAATTCAACCTATGGTTATCACTTCTTACTTTCTCAAATTATCTACAGGCAGATTTTAAATTAAGTCCATATAACATCTTCAAGATTTGCATACGCTTATAAATTAGTCCCACGATTCTAACTATCATAATTTCTTCTAGAAGTAATTCGAGTCCAAAAGTATTCCCATCCTCAACTTTTTAAATTCCATTCACATCCTCAATGTTCCAACTAGGTAGTCCAACCATCAAATTTTAATTCTTAATTCAAATCATCAAATTGAAAAATAATTTAAATGTAGTCCACCAATGTTCAAATATGAAATTCTATATTTTTATCCTCTAAATTCAAATTGATGATTTTTACTTTCATTATTCAAAATTTAAATCATGCACCTAAGATATAACTATTGGGTCCTCGATATCAATTCATTAATCATCTTAGTCACTCCTCTAAATTTTCAAAATTAGAATGACTTGAACCTCTCCCAATCTAATCTTACTCGGTCACAATCTTAAAAGAAATTCCTCTCGAGTTGACAATACACTGCTACCCAACTTAGAATTTATCCATCCATCACATAAGGCTCTATACCTTAAGAAAATATTCCTTAATATGTTTACTCATGTCATTCAATCCTCGAAACTTCAACGCCGATCATATCACATATGATATATCCTTAATTTCGAAAGAATAATCCTCAAGTATGTGATCGGCCTATGGGGCATATCTAGTATTCTATGTGTATCAAACTTATACCAAGCACGAGGTTTCGTCTTTCCGAAGTAAGGGAAGACGAAGATCAACAATAAGGAGTTCAAGGGAGGGGTAATAGAATAGAAGTGTCGGGATCAAGACGTTTAAAGAATTCAAATGAGAATTGTCAAAGTAGTTGTGGATTGAATCCTATTTTGGTAATTCCTATTCACATGCTCGTATTAATACAGTTATGTAACCGATATGATATGCTCAGACATGTCTAGGGCAAGTATATTTGTCTACTAATCACTACATATCTCAATCCACGTAAAGTATTATTTCGAAGGGCGAATCAAGCGCACTATGGTTGATCAGGCCGTAATACACTGATTCTGAAATGTATCATTGTGGGCCTCCCTAATAATACACCTGTCATGAACAAGCTCGATAAAGAGTAAGCTTGCAAAACTAGGCTATAGAATAGCACCGTAAGTCAAGTACAGCAAAATTAAGTGCGCTAGATGATGATGAAAGGAGGTACGAATTATTTAAGTTCACAAAACAACACACAATAAGCACAATAACAAAAGACTCTACAATAGTTAGCATACCAGGTTATTAGCAAGTTCAAAATTACTAGGTTGGGGCTGAGGTCACGAACCAATAGGCACGAGCTAAACAATACTAGAAACGGTATCTACAAATCACTTACGCGCATCAGCTACTCCAAGAGTCTGCGCGTTCTCCACGGTCATCGGGGAAGCTTGTCCGCGTCCTTGTGGTGGTGCCCTCTGCTGTTGCGGGGCTAGCTGGGAGAGTGCTGCTTGTGGTACCAAGGTGGTTTCAGTTCGAGTGCTGGTAGAGCATCTCGTGGTGATCTTGTAGGAACCTCGTCGCTTGCTGATAGGTCCATTACTCTGCATCCAAAATAAACGATAAGGGGCGCACAGGAATCAAGGCAGGATGCAAGTCAAGGAATCAATTCAAATCCGAGATAGATGTCAAGAACGATTCAAGCAAGTGGATGAGATCCTAAACTTATCCTTATCTTATTGCAGGCCTGTTCGGTCCCGAAGTTGAAACCGAACAATTTAGTCGTTGACCTGCATGGGCCACCATAAAAAGGTGTCACGACCTGCACCCGGATATTCGGGCACGAGTACGTGGGTACGTCCAACTTACGCCGCAGTGTCGGCGGTAGTACGCTGTCTAGGTCATATTCACAGGTAATTTAATATCTAGCTCATCCACAGAATAAATAGACAAGGATAATAACAGGAAATAGGAATGCTAAGATTTCATAAGATAAATTGTGATATCCAAATTCATAGTTTATTACAGAACCAGAAGATAAATCGGGGACAAACCCGATTACTAGGATGAAAGAAAATACTAGCTAACTGGTTGACTACTCCTCAAAGGTAGTCTCCTGAGTAGGAACCGGCTCCTCAATGGTATCATCTGCTACGTCATATGGGCCATAAAAGGTGGGGGCATAATCCTCATCATCGCCTAAATCAACGGATCCAGTCAGGAAAAGAGCAAAGTACACAATGCACAACAAAGATTAAACTAAATATTTATGACAAGTAGAAAAGAACTGACAAGTATCATGTTGAGGATATGCATAAATAAGAAGTAACAATAACTAAGGGTTAATTGCTGTAAATCAGGAATATGAGTAAACAGGAAATATAATGAGACAGGAAAATGGAACTACAACAAGATAACAGGAACTGCAACACGACAAGAAACTATGTGTGTGTAAGTGTGTATTTAGAATACATAGTTGGCATGTAGGGGGTTATAAGGCTAATTCGGCCGTCATAGACGGCTATTAAACAAGAATAATCGAGATCCGGCTGATGGACAGTCGTGTACCAACAGCTATTAGACAATGACAGGGGGAAGGGTAAACCACATGCCTCCTAGTATTCTCCCTCCCGACACGAAAAGCAAGACATGAAATCCAGTATTCTAACACTACGTGTAAACATCCAATGGTGCTAGTAGAGCAAGGAACTAATTATCACAATATAAAGAATAAACTTGAAGTGCAGGTACTTGCCTGATGTTTGGATCCCACTAGAGTTCTATCCTTGGGGAAATTTCCAGAAATGTCTCCGGATGCTGAAATAAATATTACCATCATGCTCAGAAGATATTAATCAGCTAGGAACGCCTGTCCTTGAGTCCAATTTGAAGACAAGGGCAAAAACGACAATTTCGGGTCAAAACGGGGTCCGCATGTGGGCCCGCTTTGCACCGAAAAATGTGTCAGGGTCAAAGGTCTCCAAATTCACCAAACTTAGTGTCAACAGGTCAGGAACGATGATACGAACCCAACGGAACTTTCAGAATTGAATTCCGATGAGCCGATCACAAAATTGCCCGTCGAGCGGAGCCTGTGGGGCCCACGACACGCGATTTCGTCAACGTTCTTAGAATCGAACCAAACTTGGGTCACAGGACCAGCGTATCGCTACGAGTCCGATGGCGCAAGTTTTGTTTCAATCCGACATGTGTACACAAAGTTAGGGCCGGATTCAGAAAAGACGGATATGGGGCGGTGTCCGCGGATACGCGTTGATCTCGGTGTGCACGCACACCCGAATCGACTTCTGTGAAATCCCACACGTCCGTATCAACGATGTGCACGTATCTGTGAAGATCGCGCGCGACCAAGTCGTCCCGTTTGGCGGGGCGTACCCAGTTCCGGGGTGAATCGGG
Source organism: Iris macrosiphon (assembly GCA_036927795.1). Taxonomy (NCBI): domain Eukaryota; kingdom Viridiplantae; phylum Streptophyta; class Magnoliopsida; order Asparagales; family Iridaceae; genus Iris; species Iris macrosiphon. Next base: position 222,934,483 of record JAYESA010000006.1, read on the forward strand.
TAGTTGTTTTTTGGATCGCGGTTCGCGATCGCCACAGGACGCGATGCACCGAACGGTTTGCCCGGGTACCGAGAGGGTCATGCAGGCTTCGCAACGCAACTGACGGAATCAAAAATGGGGTTACGAGCAGAAAGATACGCGTACCTGAACAGGGTCAGAAAAACCCGAAGATTACCGTGTCCGACACGTGTCCGACACAGGGGAAATTAGGGTTAGGGTTTGGGAGCTCAGGCGGGGAGGCCGGCCGGAGGAAGGCTGGGGCGAGGCGGTGCTGGCCGGAGGCGGCCGGGGAAGCAGGGGCGAGGCTGGGCGGAGGCACGGCGGGGGTTCGTGGTGGTCGACGGGGGAAGGGAAGGGTTTATATAGGGAAGGGAGAGGGAGGAGCGGTCGGGCAAGGCGGAGGAGAGGGGGGGGTCGTGGCCGCGGGGCGTGGGGCGAGCCGGACGGAGCGGCGGGCGGCGCGGCCGGCGGAAGCGGAGCGGGGGCCGGAAGACGCGGGCAGAGGAGTAGGGAAGAAGCGGGTCTGCGGGCTGCGGAGCGGTTCGGGTCTGACCGACCCGAACCCGACCCGGATGGCCAATGGGCCGGGCTGGCCGAGCTAGGTGGGCCGCGGGCTGGGCTCAAGGTTTACGAGCTGGACTGAAATTAAATAAATAATTAAATAATTAATTAATTAATTAATTAATTAAGTATAAAAGTTTTTAGGTGTTTTAAAAATAGGTCCGGGGCCCAATAAATTCCAAAATTTTTTTCCTAAGTCCAGTTTTTTATTTCACACTCAAAAATATTATTTCCATAATATATTAATATTATTTATTATCAATTAAAAATCATTTATAATTAAAACCCTGATTTTAATTACAGAAAATTCTCAGAAAATTCCAGAAAATTGTGAAAATTCAAGTTTTAAAATTTTTGCAAAATCAGAGGGTTGACAAGAGGCCCATCGGCAGGAGGCCGAGTATCTGAGAACCAGCCTGGTATCCGCATTGGAGCAGGCAAATCCACCAGCGAGGCGATCGACGACGGGATCTATCACCGACTTCCGTCAGCTCAAACCTCGTATATTTTCTGGTAAAGAGGGGCCAACAGAAGTTCATGAATGGCTCACAAACATACAGCATCAGTTGGAAGCCGCTGAACTTCCGAGAGAGAAGTGGATGACTGCAGTAAGAATGCAGTTAACTGAGAATGCACATCACTGGTGGTTAGCAGAGGAGAGGAGGCTCGGGCAGGACCGAGTCACCTGGGAAGAGTTATCTAGACTCTTCCGAGAGATGTATATTCCCGCAGTAGCACGGTCAGAGCTCAGAGACAAGTTCAACCGCCTCATCCAAGGCAGTATGACAGTGGAAGAATACAACGCGGAATTTATTCGCCTAAGTCGCTTCGCTCCAACATTGATCTCGACAGAGGAAGAGAAAGCTGAAAAGTTCTTTGACGGACTGAAGTTCGAGCTCCAGAGATTGATTGGCTCAGTCGCACCTACATCTTATACCGACGTTCTCGCAGCAGCACGACGCATGGAGCATGTCACTAGAAGAGAGTCAAACCTGAAGAGGCCTATCACCTCAGCACCATCCAGGACAGTACATGGGGATTCAGCAAAACGGACCCAGAGGAGTATGCCAGAAAGGACAACACACAGGGCCATATCTCTCCCTACTTGTCACCACTGCGGCAAGATAGGTCATATTGAGAGAGAATGCAGACGCAAGTTGGGACTCTGCCTGGCTTGCGGGTCCAACCAGCATCAGACCAGAGACTGCACCGAGCGCAGAGAGGGAGCACCGAGATTAGCTTTACCTGCACCACGACCAGCTTATCCAGCAGTAGGAGCACAGCAGGCAGGAGTTGGAGACGTCAGGCCACCAGCCCCAGGAGGGAATCAGCAGAGACCACCACTGGCACCACAGGCAGCTCTATTTCAGCAGGCTCAGCAGCAGCAGAGAGGTCCAGCTCAGGGACGAGGACAAGCATTCACATTAGCTGTTGAGGAGGAGGCTACGGCAGGCGAGGTCATCGTAGGTACTATTTTAGTAGCTTCATTACCAGCTGTAGCATTATTTGATTCTGGAGTATCGCATTCATTTATAGCAGCTAGCTTTGTAGCCACCCATAAAGTAGCTACCGCACCCCTTCCGAAGATGAAGAGGATTCTTACGGGAGGTGGAATTATTCCGTTAGTGACGTCTGTAGATCATGTTCTGTAGTAGTTTGTGGCAGAGTAATGCGAGCTCAATTTCTGATCTTTTCCATGCCGGATTATGATGTTGTACTTGGTATGGACTGGTTAAGTCAGTACCATGCAACTCTTGATTGCCGACTTGGGCGGGTTATATTTTGACCGCCTGGACATCCAGAATTCGAGTTTCTTCGAGGAGCAGTAGAGCAAGGAGTTCAGCCTACTCTTAGGGTACTATCTGTAGAAGGGGAGACAGGTTACCCGAGAGTCATATCTGAGTTTGTGGATGTATTTCCTGATGATCTTCCAGGTTTACCGCCTGATTGGGAAATATAATTCACAATAGACTTAACTCCAGGAGCAGAGCCTATCACTTCATCAGTATATCGGCTAGCACCTAAGGAGTTAGTGGAGTTGAAAGAACAAGTTGATGATCTTCTGGAGAAGGGTTTCATTTGGCCCAGTGTTTCACCTTGGGGAGCACCCATATTATTTGTGCCGAAGAAGGATGGAACAGTACGGTTATGCATTGATTACCGGGCACTAAATACTGTGACCATCAAGAACAGGTATCCTTTACCACGCATTAATGATCTATTCGATCAATTGAGTGGAGCTAGGGTATTCTCGAAAATTGACCTTCGATCCGGCTATCATCAGATCAAAGTAAGGAAGGAAGACATACCGAAGACAGCTTTCAGGACCAAGTATGGACATTATGAGTTCTTGGTGATACCGTTTGGTTTAACCAACGCGCCAGCAATGTTTATGAGTTTGATGAACAGAGTCTTTCATCAGTTCTTGGATAAATTTGTGGTTGTGTTCATTGACGACATCCTCATATATTTCAAGAGCCACGAAGAGCACGAGGAGCATCTCAGAATCGTGTTAGAGACCTTGAGACAGAAAAAGTTATACGCCAAACTCAGTAAGTGTGAGTTCTGTATGGACAAAGTACCTTTCTTGGGACATATCATCTCAGGAGAAGGACTTTCGGTTGATCCAGAGAAGGTTGCGGCAATAGAGACTTGGCCTACACCCACATCAGTTGCAGAGGTGAGAAGTTTTCTCGGACTTGCGGGATATTACCGAAGGTTTGTAAAAAATTTCTCGAGAATTGCAGAACCGATGACGAAGCTAACACGTAAAGACCAGGAGTTTATATAGACAGAAGACTGCCAGAAGGCCTTTGAAGAATTGAAGAGAAGATTAACAACAGCACCTGTCTTGACTCTTCTTTCGGGGTCAGGAGGTTTTGTTGTTTACAGTGATGCATCAGGTAGTGGACTAGGATGTGTTTTAATGCAACATGGCAAAGTCATTGCTTATGCGTCGAGACAGTTGAAGGTCCACGAGAAGAACTATCCAACACACGATCTGGAGTATCATCCAGGAAAGGCGAATGTTGTAGCAGACACACTCAGCAGGAAGCCTACGACTTATTTCTTGATGATGCAGTCCGAGTTACTAAGAGATCTACAGGAGCTTCAGATAGAGGTTATTTTACCAGGACATAATGGATTGCTGGCTAATCTTGAAATTAAGTCGTCACTTGTGGAAAGAATTAAAGAGGCATTGCCCACCGATGCTAGATTCCGAAGACTCAAAGAGAGGACAGAAGCAGGCATGCAGACAGGACTTCGCATACACGAAGACGGGACATTGAGGTTTGGAAATCGCCTGTATGTTCCAAATGGAGAATTGAGACATGAGTTAATGACTGAAGCACATAGCTTTATGTACTCTGTTCACCCAGGAGGAACCAAGATGTATCGAGACTTGAGGCAGTATTATTGGTGGCATGGAATGAAAAGGGAGATTGCAAGATTTGTGGCTAAATGCTTAGTCTGTCAGCAAGTAAAGGCTGAGCATCAGAGGACTGTCGGTATGTTACAGCCGCTTCCTATACCAGAATGGAAGTGGGAACATATCACGATGAATTTTGTTACAGGATTTCCAAGGAGCCCCAGCGAAAGAGATGCAGTATGGGTTATCGTGGATAGACTCACTAAATCGGCACACTTCTTGCCATTTAGAGTTGGACAGTCCACAGAGGTACTAGCCGACATGTATATGTGACAAATCGTCAAATTACATGGAGTGCCGGTCAGTATTGTATCGGATCGAGATTCGAGATTTACATCTCATTTCTGGAGAAACATGCAAGAGAGTCTGGGCACCAGACTCAAATTCAGCACAGCTTATCATCCACAGACAGATGGCCAATCGGAGCGCACCATACAGATCTTAGAGGATATGTTGCGATCATGTATGCTAGACTTTGGAGGATCTTGGGAAGATCATTTACACTTAGCGGAGTTCTCCTACAATAACAGTTATCAGGCCAGCATTCAAATGGCACCATTCGAGGCATTATATGGAAGGAAGTGCAGATCGCCTATATGTTAGAGTGACGTTAGTGAACGTCAAATACTGGGTCCAGAATTGGTAACGCAGACAGTGGAAAAGGTGAAACAGATCCAGAATCATCTTCGAGCAGCTCAAGACAGACAGAAGCATTGGGCAGATACGCACATGCGTCCCCTAGAGTTCAAAGAAGGAGAGCACGTATTCTTAAGGATTTCGCCCACTCGAGGTACTATTCGATTCGGGAGCAGAGGCAAGTTGAGCCCAAGGTATATTGGGCCATTTGATATACTAGAGCGCATTGGTGAGGTGGCTTATCGTCTTGTATTACCACCATCCTTAGAGGGAGTGCATGACGTATTCCACGTCTCACAGCTGCGAAGGTACGTGACCGACCCAAGTCACGTAGTCGACCATTCGGAGATTGCAGTAGGCCCAAACTTGAGATATGAAGAACAACTAGTTGGCATCCTCGACGTCAGTGAGAAGACATTGCGGGGACAGACAATCAGACTGGTTCGTGTAGCTTGGAAATATCATTCTCCTGGCGAATCGACTTGGGAACGAGAAGATAGTATGCGCCAGCGTTATCTCCACTTATTCACGGATGCAGTTGTAAACTAAGCAAGCTTGTAATCACCATAATTCTTTCTATAAATGGCTTATTCGTAGATTGCGAGGACGCAATCCTTTTAAGGAGGGAAGATTGTAAACACCCTGATTTTTCAGAATAATTCTAATATATTTTTCACCAGTTTTTCGGTATTTTTCTGGACGAAGAACCAAGGTAATTGTGATCAAAAGAATTTTAAGTGTTGCTAATTGATGTTAAAATATTATGGAAATAATATTTTATGGTGTAAAATGGAAAATCGGACTTGGGGTATTTTTCTGTGAATTTATTGGACTCCGAAAACGCGTTTACAGCCTTAAAAACTATTGGTAGTGTAAACCGAACCTAAACCCAGATTAAACCAAACCAACCCTGATTAGACTGAACCGAACCCATTTTGGCCGAACCAAATCGCTGCTGAACCAAGCCCACTGCATGGCGGGTCGGGTCGGATCCGAGTCGAACCCGACCCGGATCCGAAACCCATTAGGTAAACCCTAACCACCGTGGTTACAGTAGCTATAAATCCTCGTGAAGCGTGCCCAGCCGCCGACTCCACCACGCCGCAACCTGACCCCAACTCGTCGCTGCCGGAACCCTAGGCAACTGCTCGTCGACTACTCCCTCTTCCTGCACTTACGGCCGCCGAGTCGATCCCGACTTCCCCCTCAACACCTCCGCCGCCACTGTACATCACCCATCTCCGCCGACAGAACCCAGAACCCTCGACCCCTTCCCCGCTAGCGCCGCCCGCATCCGCCCCTCGGCTCCTCGCCTCGAGCAGCATCCAGAGTCCCCCTCGCCGTCGATCAGCCCCGCCAACCTCACCGCTCCACCGCTTCCCCCGAGTCGACCCAACAATGGACAGATCCGAGGCGGCCTTCCCCGAACCCGACGACAGCCCCTGGACTCCGCCGCCGCCGGCCCGTCGACACCCCGAGCCCGACTCCCTTCGGTGGAACCCCGCTGTCTCCTATTCCGAACCCTAGTTCGGACTCACGAGGACACGAGGACACGGGAATCCTCGACCAGGACACAAAGTTGACTCTCGGACACGTGGAATTCAGCGTTCACGGAGCCCTGTTCAGGTATCGTTTTCTCTCGCCTCGTAATTCTGTTTTCGATTTCGTCAGTTGCTACGCGTAGACTGTATAACCCTCTCGGTGCCCGTGCAACCCGCTCGGTGCATCGTGTCCTGTGGTGATCGCACACCGCGATCCAAAAATAGGAAAAACAATGCCCTATTTCACCCTGGAACTGAGTGCGCCCCGCCAAACGGGACGACTTGGTCGCACGCGGTCTTTACCGAAACGTGTGCGTCGTTGATACGGTCGTATGGGATTTCGCAGAAGTCGATTCGGATGTGCGTGCACACCGGAATCAACGCGTATCCACCGACGACACCCCGTATCCATCCTTTCTGGAATACGCTATAACTTTGTGTACACACGTCGGATCGAGACGAAACTTGTGCCATCGGACTCGTAGCAATATGCTGGTCCTGTGACCCAAGTTTGGTTCGATTCTGAGAACATTGACAAAATCGCGTATCGTGGGCCCCACCGGCTCCACTTGACGGGCGATTTTGAGATCGGCTCATCTGAATCCAATTCCGAAAGTTCCGTTGGGTTCGTATCATCGTTCCTGACTTGTAGACACTGAGTTTGAGGAAATTAGAGACCTTTGACCCTGACACACTTTTCGGTGCAAAGTGGCCCACATGTGGACCCCGTTTTGGCCCGAAAATGTCCTTTTTGCCCCTGTGTCCAAATTGGACGTAAGGACAGGCGTTTCTAGCTAATTGATATCTTCTGAGACTATTGGTGATGTTTATTACAGCTTTTGGAGGAGTACCCACAGGATCCACTGATACATGGACGATTGTTGGTATTCGGACATCAGGCAAGTGTACCTTGCCAAACTCTGCAGTATTCTTATATATATTCCTTGTTTCATTTATATTGCTGTGCATGCTCAACCTTGGGCCGTTTGACGTACTTAGCATCCGATTATCAGTCGGGTGCCGACACCGTACGCGGTGTTGTGTATTGTCATCTAGAGATGGATATTCGAGACACTTTATCTTCTCGTACTTGTCTTACCAAGTACACTATGACCCAGGACACTTGACATTGTTCATGAGATAGGATCTTTCCGAGATATTCGTGGTGATTCTGTATAGGATACAAGACTTGACAGAGATAATATATTCTTAGATACATTATGACTTGTGCATTAGTTATGATCCCGCTTGCCATGGACATGAGACGTTATGGTCATGATATGCGTGGTTACATTGGGTGGAGAGAGACACACAGGCTACAGGCTGATCATATATATACATCCCTATTATTGTGAGGCACAAGACTTTGAAGCCCGAGCTTGGCCCATTACTCATTATTACTGCTGCTACCCGGCTCCCCGACACAGAGCTTGTAGTGGCTTCAGCCTGAGTTCTAGTGCTGCTCTCATCTTGCATATTACTTAGCTGATTATTTAGTATTCCCTTATTGTTCCATCTATTGCTGGAGAGGCCCACAGGCTACAGGTTGATTATATTATGCCGGTTACTCAGTCTCCCGCTGAGCTAGACCACCTCATGATATCACTGCTACCGGCTCCCCTACACAGAGCTTGTAGTTGTTCAACCTGGGTACTAATGATGTTCTCTCTTACATTTCACACAGATGTTTACCTACTTACCCTATTATTCTCATTATTTGCTGCACTGCTTATATTTTGGCTTGTATATTTTCTTGTACCTTGCTATGTCCCCTGAGGACCTGGATATGGATTATGTCCCCAGGATTTGAGGACGAGATCTATCCCGAGGTATACGGGACCGCAGCAGGAGCTGATCCAGGAGCTGTACCGCCATCCGAGGACGATGTGTTAGCCGAAGACTTTTCTTGAGCATCCATGTTTCATGCTCAGTATTTATTTATTTATTCCAGTCATTTATTTCTGGTCTGTTGAACCATTGTATTAGATATTTATCGGGTTGTTCCCCGAAGTACTTTGTTGAGACTAGCTGATGATTTAAATTCCTTATTTATTCTGTGGATCATACTTTTATACTTTGTGTGGATGAGATTAGTTGTGCCATATTGTCGTAGACTTGTTTTTACAGCTTAAGTATGCCCTGATGGATCCATTAAATTGGGGTTGTTCATCGGTGCGTACTGCTGGCCATTGCCACGTATCTGGTCCCACGGTATTTGGGACTGGGGCGTGACATAGTTGAGCAATATACTAGCATTTTCTATATCACTTTGAAAATGCTGATATCGATGGTGCTGGAGAAGAATCTAGGCTTCGAGGCTCTGAAGATGTCCTCTAACCTCAGTATAGCGTAGATTAGATATTTCAGTAACGTTGAAAGGGCTAATGCGCTAGAGCAAATGGTTAATGGTTTAGAACAACCCATTAATGAGTATTTGCAACTATCTCGAGGCAACGTCGATGAGATGATTCAAGCCGAGTGCGACTCCTTGACTGCTAATCTGGCTGAACAGATGGAGTCTCTGAACACATCCATCCAGACACACCAGCAGGAGATGGATAAAGAGCGGACCGTCTTGGAGGAGGTTATCCCTCAAATAACCCGGGGCAAGGCCGAACGTGAGGGAAATGAAGCGAGGGTCCGTAGGTTGGAAGCTAAGCTTGCTCAGGCAAAGGAGTGGGCTCGTGCTTCAGCGGCAACTCAAGATATGTTGCAGGGCCGAATGGATATAGCTCAGCAGAACTTGGTACATATGGGTGTCGTCCATGTTAATTTGGTTCATACTCGGTCCGAACTATCCCTCTTAAGTGATGACGAGGCACGACTGGAGCGGGCTCACGCTAACATCTTGAACTCCAAGAATGAGAGGATGGCTGCTTTGGCGCGACAGATTAGGGATTTAACTGCTCATTCCCAATGATGTACCTTCTTGTTTCTCCTATAATTTCTCGGAGATAATAAAGACATATTTTCTGACTTTGTAGACCCATCACTTTAGAACATGATAGGCTAAGATGAAAGTGATATCAGAGGTATCATTAACATGACATACTTTCGTTAAGGTTTTGCTGAATGTAAATCTATTCAGAAGTGATATGAACCGGATAGAATATAATCCAACTAAATTTGTATACTAAACACTATCAGAGGTAATATGAACATGATAGGTTTACAAATTAGTTAAGCATATCCATTAAGGGGTCATACGAATCTGATAGAATATGATCCAGCTAACCTTTGTGTATGATATCGTCAGAATAAGATCTTCATCACACTCCGTTAAGCAAAGGAGATCAAGTAATATACTTCTTCAGGAATTTGCCGTTGATAGGAGCCATTGCCAAATTTCTATTAGGCTTGGCTAATTTGTAAGCGCCATTTGCAATCATATAAGGGCCCTCCATTTCTTTATGATTGTTTGCGCGAATTTTGGATATCGTACTAGAGGTAATATGGACGTAGTACGATACCGTATTTGTTGAGGACATCCCACTGGGGGATTTTTTGTGGACCTATCATTTGTTGTGCACGTTAAGTGCAAATAATAAGTTCGAAACAAGCCCTATCAGAGGTAAATAAAAAAATGTGATAGGTTTTGTGGCTGGTAAAGACATCCTGCTAGGGGACCCATTACTTTTTTGCGCACGAGAGTGCAAGTAATAAGTTTGAGACAAGTCCTGCTAGATAAAATACGACTCTGTGGGGATGAATATGGACTAACTCTTTCTTCGCTGGGAAAATAAGGATAGTTCAGAGGTAATATGGACGTGAACATTTCGTTTTCCATTGCGGGCATTCCACAGGAAGGTTTTTTGGTGGACCTATTACTTCTTGTGCACGAGAGTGCAAGTAATAAGTTTAGGACAAGCCATGTCAGAGGTAGTATGGATGTGACGGTTTTTGTGGACTTAACACCACTGGCGTACTTAGAATCATGTACGAGTGTTAAGTTGAGATGCCAACCGATATCGGAGGTAATATGGACATGATAATTGATAGCCAAAAATTCAGAAAGTTTGTTCAGAGGTAATATGAACATGACAAACTTTTGAGTTGTGACTCCATTGGGGATGGAGGTATATATCTGCTCAGAGGTAATATGGACATGGCAGTTTTTTGTGGACTTAACACCACTGGCGTACTTAGAGTTAAATACGGGTGTTAAGTTGAGATGACAACCGATATCAGAGGTAATATGAACATGATAATCGATAGCCGGACCAGGAAGGTTTGTTCAAAGGTAATATGGACATGACAAACTTTTGTGGTGATAGTTTTACTCTGCTGGAGAAAGTGGCAAGACGTAGTTCAGAGGTAATATGGACGTGAACTGATCTATAGCCACAAACTGGAAGGTTTGCTCAGAGGTTACTTGGACATGGCAAATTTAGCTGGGGAAACAAAGAAATAGTTCAAGGGTAATATGGATGTGAACTCATGTCCGAAAAATTTACTGTGGAGTGATTTTCCTGAGTGGGGATAGACCTGAAGAATCCGCTGGGGAAACTTTAGGGACTCATCATCCGGTATTTTCTTGAGGGAGCAAATTGTTACGTTAGAGTGAAATCAATTTACAGTGATTATCCCCTTGTTTATAAATGCAAAGTGACGACTTTGGCGTCGATCAACTCCTGGATTCTCCTTTTCAGTACATAGCACGCCCTTGTAGGGTGATGAATGTACCGATAAAAGAGACAATAATCTGGGTCATCGACTTTGCCAGCCCTCTCAGGATATCTGATGTTGGGTAGCTGAAGTTTGTGTTCCTTCATCAATATATTGAAGATTTCAATGATGTCATCTTCATTGAATGAGAAAGTCCCTTTTAGCCTTCGGGCTCCCGATGCCTGAGTTTTATGGTCTTCCGGGAATATGGTCATCGTTGCATCATCTTCGGACTCAGAGGAAATTATACCCCCAGTTTTGGATGCTGCCCTATTTTGTCGAGGTAGACTACCCCCATACATGTCGTGGCGTTTGTCCACAGAAGTTGATTTAGAAGGACCTGCCTCTGGTATTACAGGATCAGACTCTGGAGGTTTAGAGTTTGCAAGAGATGCAGTATACCCCAACCCAAAATGAGTTTGTTGACAGTAAGGATTACCATGCAACGGTGTTCGTCTGTCTTTTCCATAGTTGAGGCCTTGTTTCAACTTCAAATTGTAACCCATGTTTTGCATAATCCTCAAAACCTGTGGGCTATATCTGTGGATTTGCATTTTTCCACCATCGGATTCGTGAGAGTCTTCTTGTACAATCGGTCTATTCCGCATTCGACCGAAGATTATTTGATGCTGATCGTCGCGAGTAGGTGGAACAATAAAAATAGACTCTTCATGTGGCCCATATGTCATGACGATATTAGATGTTGACTCATCTTCCCACAGGATCTCCCCACGCTTGGAAGTTAGGGGCGCCAAATCTTGATTTTGACCCCTGTCTTTGCGTTTCTGGATCAGGAAATCACGTAAATCAGTGATATTAGCAGAAGAGGAAGGCTTACTCTGTCTTTTTACAACATTGGGCCTGTGAAGATTAGGAACTAGAACACTCTCTGCCATATGAGTAGAGCAGTTCAGCCATATGAGTAGCACATGATCCACGTGGAGCGTATGTTCCCGTGAACTGGGTCTTCTTTACGCTGAGGGGCTTATCCTGGCGTAATCTGGCACTTTGCACAGGTTGGCGTAAAACTGAGGAAATCCTCAATCGGTCGTCAGCATTACGCGTAATCTGAAGAGCGGACTTTTTCTTCTCTTGATGGCGTAAAGGCTGTGAGGTCGAAAAATTCGCTACTTGTTTTCCCTTGCTTTGATTACAAGGACCATCTGCCTCTTTACAGAGGGGAGATGTATTTTTATGCGCGGAGCGCGTTTAAAATTTCTGAGTTAGCACTGAGGCATTATCAAAAATTTTGTCTGCCACGTCACAGACGGGAGACAGAATTTTATGCGCGGGGCGCGAAGTAGACTTCTGGATTGGCACTAAGGCATTGCCAAAAGTTTTGTCTGCCACGTCACAGACGGAAGACAGAGTTTTACGCGCAAGGTGCGGAGGTTGCGGTGCTACCACCTTGTTGGTCGGAGTGAGAGAGTCCGCAGGAAGGGTAGAGGATGTCCTAGGCATCCATACTTTACGCAATTTCCTTCTATCTTGGACCGAGAGAGAATGAGAGCTACCCCATGCTCGAAGCATGTCTTCATAAGCTGATTGGCCGAATTGGACGACCATCTTCTTCGTTGATCCTACGGATACAGCATCATGTTGAGCAATGGCTTTCTCGTCAGATGAGAAAGTATCTCCAGCAGAGTCGCCATCTTGTGTTTGATAATAAACAAAAGAAATGAAAATAGGTTTATACGAAACCCCTTCTTTGGTTTACAAACAAGAAAAATAAAGTACAATTGATCATATACGAGGATACTAAATACAAAAATTTGATTCTGGAGAAATATTGCTATAGGAGTCCGATCTGCGGTCGATCACTTTGTCCCTTGGACCACACGATGACGAAGAAGTGCTATAGAAGAAGGAAAAGCTTCAAAGATCGCAAGAGGGATTGGATGCTCGATGCCAAAGTCGTCAATCACTACTCTCTGCCTGTGCTCTGGACTCTTCTCTCTCAAAAAATCGATTTTCGACCCTGGACCTCCGTAGCTGGAGGTCTCTATTTATAGGGTTTGGTCACTGTTGGCGTAAAAATCGAACATCGGAGAAAACTGCACCTTTTATGCGACGGTTTATAATAACTGTCACCCACGTATAAATGATCCCCTGACTCTGCGTGTGGCGCGTATCCCATTACGAGGTAACGCGTATAACTGCTGCGAAGATTACGGCATGGAGGCCACGTAGGTAACTGCCCATCGCGTAGAGATGATTGGCGTAGAAGCCAAATAACTGTATCGTTGGCGTAGAAGCCAAATAGCTGTTCTGATGGTGTAAGAGCCGAGTAGCTGTCATATTTGGCGTAGAAACCAAGTAGGCGTAGAAGTCAAGTAGGCATAGAAGCCAGGTAGGCATAGAAGCCAAGTAGGCGTAGAAGCCTGATGCTGCATGGATAGGCAGCCAGCGTAAAGATAGCCGATCATCCTTCCTTGACTGAGGTCTTGAGCGTATTCTGGGCCAAATAGCTTTATCACGCACTATTGCAAATATAGCCTGAGTTGGCGTATTCCGAGGAGATAGCATACGGCGTACTCCTATAGTTGAAAATGGCCAGATCGGCGTATTTCAAGGAGATAGCGTACAGCGTGCTCCTATAGCTGAAAATAGCCTGATGGCATAATATGCAGAGGTGATAATGTTGACATATTAGCCATAATTATGGCTCACCCAGTCGTTAAAAGTAGAACCAAATCTCGTGCATTAAATGCAGAGATCTGCCCCCATCACGCGCATTAACTGCAGAGACGTGCCTCGAGTTTTGTACGAAGAGCAGCTTTTGACGTGGCGGTTCATTTTGTCTCTTCCTGAGCGTAAAAGCTCATGCTTGCCTGTGTAAAGTCGGCAGCGTATTTCCTTGAATGCGTAAAAGCAATTTGTATCAAAGAAATATCACTAAACGACGGTCTGGGTCTCTGTGCAGAATCATTATTATAGCCGTCCTCTCTGATGCTAAGATATTCAGAGTTATAGTATTCAGGTGCCCGAGGAAGTTCAGGAGTGAGTCTGATACCAGGTTGGTTAGGTTTGAGGTGAGTTACGAGGGTGTGTACTGGGGATTAATGATACTAGTGTATCAGAATAGATAGCAAGGTAGGTTCTGTTGTTTGAATGAGTTTACATGAGGATTGTTAGAGTATCCAGATTTTTATGATTGAGGGATGTGTGTCAGTATGCAGGCTTATATGTAGGTAAATGTTATAAGTTAAGTATTGGGGTAATAATTTATATACTAAGGTAATATAGGTAATAGAGGTAACTAGTAAATTGATAAGTTATAGATATGAGTTACTGGATGATATTAACTAGTATATATTAGTTGTATATAATACTTAGTGATATTAGCTAGTATAACTAATACCTTCAAGGTATGGACCTAGAAATCTAGGTATAGACTAGTGTTACTTAGAATTGACTAGTTTGACCAAATTTGACTAGTTTGACTTAGAGTTGACATAGTTTGTCTATTTTGACCTAGTTTAACCTAGAGGTGACTTGAGACCTAAAAATTAACTAGCTTAACTTTATTTTCATTCTAAAACACTGTGTTGACTTGATATTCATATTTAGGTCCTCGAAGCACTGATACATATACTGTTTGATACTTTATCCCGGATTCCAAGCGAGTACATTCTCTGACAGTTTTCGATATATGATAGCTTTTACATTACATGTATCTAGTGTAGTTATATATGATTCCTGACACAATGTTACACGGATTAGTGTATTCTGGATTCCGTCATGAGATGTTATTTTCTATTGGATCATGTACATGCCATATGATTCCTGTACAGGTATATATATCGATTACTGGGAAGGTTGGCCACCTGATCTGTGAATCTTGTGTCATAATGTGTTATGGTTGGATCCACTATACCAGTCGGGGGTTGGAGAGTGTTAGTTAGATATATGATCATACCCATCATTGTACAAGTATTCATGTACAAGTACACTGTTAGTGTCAATCATACACTTCACGTATGATTAACCAGGCCATGATCCATGTTCATGTTCCCAAGCCGATCACATGTCGAAGCTAGTACTCACACACTTAGCATAGTTTTCTTATTGTTGATTCCATGTATTGGATATTACATTACCTATTATTTACATTCCCGTATTTCTATTATTTGTTCCTATTTTTGTTTCCTGCTCTTATTTCATTATCTTGTATTTCTTTACTATTTACTGTTTTATAATCTTTATAATTTATTTGGAACTGCTGTTAGAGGTGTGCTTCGCTTCAATCCTGACTGAATATATTTTTCAGATGATTTAGAGGATCGGTATCCTACACAATATAGACCTCAAGACGTAGTGGTTGTAGAGTTGGAGATGATAGCTCAGGAGGAGCCGGTAACAGTTGTGGGAGATGATCATCTAGTCGTAGCTAGTTAGATTATTGTACTGGATTTATTTTCAACAGTTGATATTCATTGATATGTTATTATTGGAGACTTATATTTTTTGATTGAGCCTTGTTAGACTCTTAGATTCATTCTATTGTGTTGATGTGTATTTTTCTAGACTTCTCTTGATCCTTTTATATCATATCATACGTTTCATCTTCCTTATAGTTTCATTGTGATTAAGTATTGATATTGTCATTATATTATCATTCAGCCCTCCTTATGGAGTTGAGATTCTCATTGACAGGTTCATATTTTATTGCGTGAGATGTTTAGATAGTATTGTTGACCTAGACAGCGTTCCACCGCCGATGCTGCGGTGCAGGCTGGCGTTGTTCACGTACTCGTGCCCCCACATCCGGGTGCGATTTATGACACAACCATCAGGATGTTGATTGCTCTAAGTTTAATTCACAAGTCAAATTTTTATCAGATGGATATTAAAATAGCATTCCTGGATGGAGATTTGATCGAAGAGATTTACATGCAACAGCTAGAAGGATTTGTCGTCAAAGAGTTTGAAGACAAAGTCTGCAAGTTGGTGAAATCGTTATACGGTCTCAAGCAAGCTTCCAAGATGTGGCATAAGAAGTTTGACAAAGCCATAAGATCAAATTACTACGGTCAGTAATACGGATAAGTTTATTTATACGAAGTTCGCTGATGGGAGAGGAGTCATCGTTTGTCTATATGTTGATCCTGGGTACGGATCTAGCACGTGTCACTGAGACAAAAGTTTCTCTTATCCAAGTTCAGTATGAAAAACTTGGGGGAAACTGATGTTATCCTGGGGATAAGGATCATCCGGACGAACACTGGAGTGGGCTGTCACAGTCTCATTATATTGAGAAGATGCTCACATGTTATGGATATCAGGATCCTCGAAGGATCGATACTCTATACAGGTGTGACAAGAAACTGAAGCCAAACCTAAAAAAAAGTGTCAGGTAGCTGGAGTATTCAAGTGTCATCGGGAACTTGATGTATGCAACAACTGCCACAAGGCCTGACATAGCTTTTGTCGTGGGGATGCTCAGTCGATTCACGAGCAACCCAGGTGTGGAGCACTGAAAAGCTGTGGAGAGAGTGATGAGATATTTCAGGAGGACTCATAAGTATGCACTGTACTACATCGGGTATTCGACAATAGTGGAAGGCTTCAGTGATGCAATCTGGTGTTCATAAGTAGAGAGCGAAAGGTCCACATGAGGATACGTCTTCTCCAGAGGTAGTGGTTTTATATCGTGGAAGTCGAAGAAGCAAACTATGATCTCTCATTTCTCGATGGAATATACGTTTTATGCAATGACGGCTGCAGCGGACGAAGCAGAGTGGCTTCGGGAGTTCATGTATGATCTTTTAGTGGTTGGTGCACAGATTTTGATGGTACCAATATACTTCGACAACCAGGCGATTGTAGCGGCAGCATCAAATGATCTCTTCAATGGTAAGAAAAGGATTGTGCGGTTTAGGCACATAACACTGAGTGAGTGCATCAAGGATATCATCATTTAAGTAGTCGATGTTCGGAGCCAGGTGATACTGGCGGATTCATTCACAAAAGACACTACATTGAATGAGCGCATCGATGATGGTATTATTACAGTATTTGATGATCGGAGTTAGGAGGTTCTGGCAGATCCGTTCATATAAGGCCTCAAGCGCCAGCTAATCATAAGAACTATAAAAGAGTGTAGTACTCCATGCTACCGTGGGGGTGACACCATCATAAGGTACCTCGACAAGATAAAGCCTCGGCTTTGGGCCATGTCACAGCGGCAATAACACCACATATAGTCAAGGACATAGAAAATTTGGGCTTAGAGGACTTATGATATTGTGTCTTTGTAATCCTACCATTTAGTTTTATGTTATTAGTTCAAAGAAAAATCTACTAGGCATCTAGCTATTGGTTCAAGGAAGGATCATTAATTGCGAGAATATGAGAAATAATTGGTAGTCCTTTGAGACATTGAGGGATTACAGACCCAGAACTACTGTTGTCTACTATTTTTTCTTTGTGTAGAACAAGTCCTGTGGGAGGATGTGTCATGACCCACACCCGATAATTCGGACACGAGTACGTGGGTGCATCCAGCCTACGCCGCGGTGTCGACGGTAGAATGCTGTCTAGTAACTAACAATATCCAACAACTCACGCAATTTATAAATGATATAAATAACTGTACTCAAACACCATTTCTAAAGAAGATAATTACGAAGGAAATATCACTTAGAAAACCATAAGTCTAAAGTTTAGGTAGTGACTATAGAAGTCTGAATCCAAAATAACATATAACAGTAGACTACCGGAGACAAGGTCGGGGCAAATATAATAGTCTATAAGCTATACTAAACTAAGTAGTCGCGGCCTAGATCTCCGCTATGAGGGCTTTCGGATCCTCCGGTAGGACATGATCGATCTCAGATATAAGGTCCTCCTGGACTTCGTAGTAAGTAGAAAATTGATCCTTAAAGGTATCCCCTAATATTTTTAACATATCCAAGTCACGATTAGAGCAAAAATACACCAATGAAAGTACTTCCAGATATATGGTAGAGACTATAAGACATGTTAAGCATATGTAAAAATAAGATAACTAGAAAGACTGGAATCATGTATGTCACAGGCAAAGAGAAATATGCAGTCGAAAAAGCAGTAAAGTGGTGTGACAACATGTAAACTCCCTCGACTAGATTTCAGTAAATTAGAATTATTTTAGCTAAATTAGAATTTCTGTGACTTTTTAAAAATTATTTTGTTTACATATCCTATTAATTGTGCACCTATACCTTACACAATTAATTAGAACATTACACTAGCTGTAATTCCCAAACAAATTCACATACCTACCTTAGACATGTTAGGCTATTTTCCAGAATTTTGTGCAACTCCCAGATGAGTTATTTTGAGCCTCGTTTGGGACGCACAAATATCGTTACAAAAGTTTGTATTTAATTCCTATTTTATTTCTTGCTCTTTAACCATCTCTGTACCCCTAGAGATTGAGGACCAACCTGCACCAGTTTTGCCCAAACAAAAATACGATAATATTCTACTTTAGATATACTACAATTAGTATATTGACACCGTAGTAAAATTATGACCCTACCTGCCTCTAAATAATTAGAGAACATCGTGCGCAGTATTTATTAAATAATAAATACGGTGACCCGTATCACCTAAAGAACCAGGCCCTGCCCCTGCCCAGGCTCACCCCCATACCCCCCAAGGCACTCCCCCAGGTTTCCCCCTCATTTTTGTGTAAATCAGTATTTCCAGGAATCATTATTTTTAAATAAGCAAATTGCGTAATTACGCAAAATACCAATTTTGGGACCTATTTGCAAATTAGGAAATTTTAGGGGTTTTTATGCAAAATTACAGTGCTAGGTGGCATTCCCCCATTGGCTGGTGAATGTGGACCGTCCACGTGTCATGTGGGACCCACAAAATATCTAAAAAGGCTGCATAAATATCCTAGAAACCCAAAAACCCTAAAATACCCCTAGACTTCCCCCTAATTACCCCCTATGCCACTCAACCCTAACCCTATAAATACCCCAGCACCCCCCCTCATTCCGACCACACCTCACCACCACCACGGCCACCCTCCGCCCACCGGACCACCGTCGAAACCGTCGCCACTTCCTTCCCCTTCCCTCCGACCACCTCCACCCCCCTCCGGCCACCGCCTCCGCCGCCCTGAGCCCCCACAGCATCATCCCGACCACCACTCCCACAACCGACTTCACCACCCGACCTCCCCCAACGCCGCCTCCGGCCGTCGTCGACCACCGCCACCACCCCCAAACGCCTCGCCCCACCTCCTCCACCGTCCCGACCAACCACCACCACCTCCCGACCACCACCGGCGCCGGCAGCTCGCCTGCAGTGCCCCGGCCCCTCCCCTCGACTACACCGCCACCACCACTCCCGACAACCTCCAGCCACCACCACCGCCACCGTAGACCCCCACCACCACTACCAACCTCACCGCCACCCTCTCCTCCGCCGATCCCCCACCCTGCACCGGCCGCTCCGCCACCGCAGCCGCCGCTGCAACTGCTGCAGTTGCTGCTGCTGCTGCTGTTGCTGTCTGCAACAGTTGCTGCTGCTGTTGCTGTCTGCTACCAGTACGTATGACATGCATCACGGCTTAGCATAAAATCAGAAAACTCAGGAAAAGTACGACTTGGCATTTAGTTACATTGGGCGAGAAAGATAACTAGTAGACGTATGGGATACCCCCTCCAAGAGTCATTTATCCTTCGTACCATACTCTTCGGAGATGGTCGATTGCAGAGCTACCCGTGTGTCCGGGGGCATATGACACATATACTAGCCAGTCAACACGATTGGTGAATTAAGTCAGCATATGTCAAACCTACACTTTCCCATGCGTACTACAAGGTCTTTACTTGTATTTCACTTAGATGGTTAGCACCCTGTATTTACTTATTTTATTCAGTATTTACATACCTGGCATGTTATTTCTTGTATCTTGTTATGTCCCACTGAGGACCGGTTCCCTTCCAGATTTAGACGAGACTTTCTATCCTACGGTGTATGGTCCCGGACAGGAGACCAGGTGTGCTACTGAGGAAGAATTAGAGGAGACACCATCAGAGTCTACCTGATTCTAGAAGCTTGCTCTCTTGGAGATGGAGATGTTTTGCTAGATAGACGATACTTAGACTATCTGGTTTTCTGCACTTTTATTATACTTTTGTAGTGGGATTGTTCCCACAAGATGTGTATTATTATATTTTCAGACTCAGCATTATATATATTCAGCACTATTTTCTGACATTTTCTGTGGATGAGATAGACTTGCATATATTAGACTTATAATATCATAGGACAGCGTAGCACGTTCCTGTGGGTCCATAAAAATGGATTAAACCCTTAGTGACGTGTCAGCTGGCCAATGCCACGTGGCCTAGTTTCTCACATTTTTGGGACTGGGGCGTGACATGGTTTTAGTGGTGGCCCATGCAGGTCGAGTTTATTGCTAGTGGTATGATGACATGCCCAGCAAGCCTGCTAAAGGATAGAATTATTAAGTCTCATCCACACTGACTTCATCAAATTATTTTTTTTGCATCTTGCTAGATTATCAATCATTATTTTCTTATACTTTTCTAATTATTCTATTTTTTTCAGAAATATGGACATACCTGGTGGACATGCGATAGATGGGGCTGACCAAGCAGCAGACCCCTCGCCTGATGTCCAGGGAACCCCGACCACCCCGAGAGACCCATCCCCTAGAAGGATGCTGGTATACCCAACGACTCCATACCTTCCCCAGAATCCTGCCCAGACAGGAACACCAGCCCAGCATGAAGGGCAAACATCAACCCCGCTGGCGGAGACACCTCTGCCTCCACCTCCAGCTCTTCCTGCCCTAATGCCCCAGTTTGAGGGCCAGCCTCAAATGTTTCAGTTCCTCCAGGCCATGATGCAAACTCAATGGCAACAGACTGAAGTCCTGAGACAATCTCAGTGGCAACAGACTGGGGCCTTGAGGCAGACTTTGATGACGGCCTTGGAGAGAACCACCGCCCCGGCACCAGCACCTGTCCAACCAGTGGGCACAGTCAAAGGCTTCCGCCAGATGAACCCGAGAACCTTTAAAGGCAGCAAAACCCCAGAGGAGATCTCGGACTGGATCTCCAACACAGAGATGCTGCTGGAAGTCTCACAACTCTCCCCCGACCTATGGATGACCGCCGTGAGGGCCCAACTTCTCGGCAACGCCCATCACTGGTGGGAATCTATAGAACGCAGCGTCGGCAAATACCAGACTTGGGAGAAATTTCTGGAGTACTTCAATGAAAAATACTTCCCTGCTACAGTCCAAGATGCTTTATGTTCCCAGTTCCTGCACTTGGAACAAGGGAACCTGTCCGTCGACGCATACGATGCAGAATTCTGCCGACTGAGTCGATTCGGTACCCTCCTGATACCGAACGAGTTAGCGAAGGCCAAAAGATTCTACCACGGCCTCACCCTAGAACTTCAGAGGTATACGACGGCACAATCAAGGATCTCCTACGAGGAGGTTCTTACAGAAGCAAGGGTGCAAGAAGCAATTGGCCGAGGAATAAGACGCCCGAATCCAACCATCCCGGCCAAAAACCAGCAAGGAGCAGGAGGACCTAACCGTCGTCCACAGAATCAGACACACCAGACGATGGGACCCTACCAGAAGAAGGAGCTCCCAACTTGTCACTATTGTGGCAAGAAGGGGCATTATATCAATGACTGCAGAAAGAAGAAGGGACTCTGCCTAGTATGTGGAGCTAGCCAGCATATGGCTAGGGACTGTCCACAACGCAAAGATGGAGCCCCGGGCCAGAAGACGCATACCTCAACTGGAGGTGCACATCCTTCAACATCTGGAGGATATCAGAGGAGAGCACCTGTAGTACCCCCGCTCCGCGTAGGCACTATGTACAAGTGAGATCGCCTTGCTTGCTCGAACGGAAGTCTTCTCGGAGAGTTCCCGACCGATTAATCAAAGTGAGTGGGCAGAACTGCATTCTCTGATTCTCGCATGCCTTAATAATGAATCTGAGTTTTTGAATGCTTGTTGCTTAATAAGATTGTTTCATAAGAAGAATGATAGAATCGACTCAGTATGCTAATAAGAGAACTCACATAGCTTGTCATTAAAACGAATCTGCTTGCTTGCCTAATAAGAGAACTAGAATGCTTGTCTGAAATAAGATAGAACCTTGCCTGCTAATAACAAAAGTTAAAAGGATTGCTTGCACTTATTCTTGATGTCGTATGCTAGACTAGAATACTTAAATGCTTGTCCACAAGAGATAGAATTTGCATGCTAGAGTTATAAGAACTGTTCTTGCTTGTTACTTTTAATGAGTTAGCTTTGCTGAGCTTGCTTCATTGATTGCTTGTCATGAGATGGAACTTGGTGAATGGCGTGAACTAGTGATCTAGACTAATAGTCCACCCTGAGGCTTAACACACCTTACTTACGGGAGGGTGTGGCTATTAGGCAATGTGTATAGAGAAAAGAGAAAAGAAGAGATAGACTTGTGTGTGCATTGTTCATCAGTTGCATGATAGCATATTTTCTGATAGGGCTTGCATTCATGCATTTGGTCAGGACAACTTGTGCACAAGGATTATCTCTCGGGCGGTCCCTGGGGCACTGGGATCGTTCGGCCTAGGAGAGATCTAGATACCCTGAGGCTTAACACACCTTACTTACGGGAGGGTAGCCGCGACTCGTCTATTAGTATGATGGGCTTGTACGTCCCAACTGCTAATCCCGTGGAGGGGACCATCATGTAGTTATGGCGCATGCTAGGCTAGAGAACTGTATACTTTATGTTATGCAAATTATTGCTAACTTGTGTGTCTGCTGCAGGGATAACCGCTCGACCGTGGGTAAGAAATATGAGTTTATACATAAGCCTGCTTATTCATTTAGTCTGCACCGTTGAGTTTCTGTTAGTACTTCATGTATATAGTTATGTTGCCTTAAATGCTTGAAGATATGACAGTCCACTTGATATGTTTGCCTCAATTCGATATGCTCAGTCTGCTAAATAAGCTTTGCCCCAAAAGAGTTAGATTATGATACTCAATGCATGTTGCGCACGTCCCGATGAGAACGATTGTCCTGCGGGAGAGCTGCAACGTGGTGATTCACGTTCAGCGGGGACAATTGAGCTTGCGGGAGATTGGGGCATTGCTTGGATGCTTGAGTATCGAGTATGCAAAACTGGTTTCTAACTTGTGTTTTCAAAAGATGTAATCTGACTATAGTTCTGAACTGCATGCAATGAACTTAGGTAAAACTAGCAAGATCACTAGTAATGCAAATATTTTGCCACAAGATTACTTAGTGTGGGTTTCAGGGGGTGTAGCTTCTGTTCAGTTGTTTTATCTCACCAGTACTTGCATAAAGTGCTGACCCACCAACAGTTTGCTTGTTCTCAGGTGCCGTTCGTGCGAGGAAGCGATAGCCGTGCCTCATCCCAAGGAGCCAAAAATCTGGAGTCGATGCCTTGAGCCGTATCGAGATTGAGCTACTTTTATATAGAGGAACATGATGTATGGAACGGTATCATTGTAATCGAGAGAAGAGTGCTTGAGCGATCTGTAACCTCGGCCATGCACCGCTTGATAAATAAAAGAGCTTATTTTCATATGCCATTGTGATCTTCACTTTTCTGCAATATGTGTGCCGCTGCTTCAGTATTGAATAGCTTACTTGTCCTTGTATCAAAGCTTTGGCCTTGTGCAAGCGCATCTTAGGCTTGCACGGCATCACGCCCGTGCGAGGACGATCGGTTCCGTAGGGACCAAAGCGAGGACGAACGGCCCTGCGGGACCGGGGCGTGACATAATGGTATCAGAGCGACTCGATTCTTTGCCCATTCCGTTGCCTCCGACTCTGAGTTGTGACTGTGCTGCAATGAACGTTCCATACAATAAGTCCATAGATATTCTCAAAGATGGCCACAAAAGTTTTCTGGATTTATTTTCATTGCTTGAGATGTGATTTGTGATTTTTGGATTTGCTGAGTTTTGATTTGGGATGGTGAGGGATGAGGACTATCACTGCTCTTTGTTATCGTGAGTTTCTCCTTGAGTTTCGAGGACGAAACTCTTTATTGGTGGGTAAGTATGTAGTGCCCCCGCTCCGCGTAGGCACTATGTACAAGTGAGATCGCCTTGCTTGCTCGAACGGAAGTCTTCTCGGAGAGTTCCCGACCGATTAATCAAAGTGAGTGGGCAGAACTGCATTCTCTGATTCTCGCATGCCTTAATAATGAATCTGAGTTTTTGAATGCTTGTTGCTTAATAAGATTGTTTTATAAGAAGAATGATAGAATCGACTCAGTATGCTAATAAGAGAACTCACATAGCTTGTCATTAAAACGAATCTGCTTGCTTGTCTAATAAGAGAACTAGAATGCTTGTCTGAAATGAGATAGAACCTTGCCTGCTAATAACAAAAGTTAAAAGGATTGCTTGCACTTATTCTTGATGTCGTATACTAGACTAGAATACTTAAATGCTTGTCCACAAGAGATAGAATTTGCATGCTAGAGTTATAAGAACTGTTCTTGCTTGTTACTTTTAATGAGTTAGCTTTACTGAACATGCTTCATTGATTGCTTGTCATGAGATGGAACTTGGTGAATGGCGTGAACTAGTGATCTAGACTAATAGTCCACCCTGAGGCTTAACACACCTTACTTACGGGAGGGTGTGGCTATTAGGCAATGTGTATAGAGAAAAGAGAAAAGAAGAGATAGACTTGTGTGTACATTGTTCATCAGTTGCATGATAGCATATTTTCTGATAGGGCTTGCATTCATGCATTTGGTCAGGACAAATTGTGCACAAGGATTATCTCTCGGGCGGTCCCTGGGGCACTGGGGATCGTTCGGCCTAGGAGAGATCTAGATATCCTGAGGCTTAACACACCTTACTTACGGGAGGGTAGCCGCGACTCGTCTATTAGTATGATGGGCTTGTACGTCCCAACTGCTAATCCCGTGGAGGGGACCATCATGTAGTTAGGGCGCATGCTAGGCTAGCCTTCTTGCATACCTAACTGTTTGATGCAGGGACGAACAGGAAACTAGAGAACTGTATACTTTATGTTATGCAAATTATTGCTAACTTGTGTGTCTGCAGCAGGGATAACCGCTCGACTGTGGGTAAGAAATATGAGTTTATACATAAGCTTGCTTATTCATCTAGTCTGCACCGTTGAGTTTCTGTTAGTACTTCATGTATATAGTTATGTTGCCTTAAATGCTTGAAGATATGACAGTCCACTTGATATGTTTGCCTCAATTCGATATGCTCAGTCTGCTAAATAAGCTTTGCCCCAAAAGAGTTAGATTATGATACTCAATGCATGTTGCGCACATCCCGATGAGAACGATTGTTCTGCGGGAGAGCTGCAACGTGGTAATTCACGTTCAGCGGGAACAATTGAGCTTGCGGGAGATTAGGGCATTGCTTGGATGCTTGAGTATCGAGTATGCAAAACTGGTTTCTAACTTGTGTTTTCAAAAGATGTAATCTGACTATAGTTCTGAACTGCATGCAATGAACTTAGGTAAAACTAGCAAGATCACTAGTAATACAAATATTTTGCCACAAGATTACTTAGTGTGGGTTTCAGGGGGTGTAGCTTCTGTTCAGTTATTTTATCTCACCAGTACTTGCATAAAGTGCTGACCTACCAACAGTTTGCTTGTTCTCAGGTGCCGTTCGTGCGAGGAAGCGATAGCCGTGCCTCATCCCAAGGAGCCAGAAACCCGGAGTCGATGCCTTGAGCCGTATCGAGATTGAGCTGCTTTTATATAGAGGGACATGATGTATGGAACGGTATCATTGTAATCGAGAGAAGAGTGCTTGAGCGATCTGTAACCTCGGCCATGCGCCGCTTGATAAATAAAAGAGCTTATTTTCATATGCCATTGTGATCTTCACTTTTCTGCAATATGTGTGCCGCTGCTTCAGTATTGAATAGCTTACTTGCCCTTGTATCAAAGCTTTGGCCTTGTGCAAGCGCATCTTAGGCTTGCACGGCATCACGCCCGTGCGAGGACGATCGGTTCCGTAGGGACCAAAGCGAGGACGAACGGCCCTGCGGGACCGGGGCGTGACAGCACCCCTGGCTACACAAGAAGCCCAGTTCAACAAGGCCAGACAACAGTCTGGAGGACAAAGGCACGGGCAACCTTTGCCTTAGTTGCAGTTGCCGAAGAACCCGAAGGAGAAACCATCACAGGTACCATTTTAGTTGCATCATTACCTGCAACTGCATTATTTGATTCTGGCGCAACCCTATCATTCATATCTAGTAGATTCGTAGCCATGCACAAACTAGTTACTTCCCCACTACCCAAGTGCTGAAAAATTCTTACCGGAGGAGGTATTGTTCCAGTTACCAATATTATTGAAACATGTTCAATAATTGTTTGTAGTAGAGAGCTAAGAGCGCGATTTTTGGTACTCCCTATGCCAAATTTCGACGTCGTCTTAGGCATGGACTGGTTAATCCAGAACAATGCTATCCTAGACTGCCAAAAAGGTAGTATCATCTTTAGAACCCCAGACTACCCGGAGTTCGAATACGTACGAGGTACCATCGAGCAAGGAGTAGGCCAGACTCCTAAAGCTTACATGACGATGGAGATAGCACCACCAGCACTCGTTGAAGAGTTCGAAGACGTATTCCCGGAGGAATTGCCAGGCCTACTGCCTGACAGAGAAGTAGAGTTCACTATTGAGCTGATACCAGGAGCTGCACCGGTATCCTCAAATGTGTATCGCCTGGCAAAGAAGGAGCTTGATGAACTAAAGCTGCAACTGGAGGAATTGCAAATCAAAGGATTTGTTCGTCCTAGTGCATCACCCTGGGGAGCACCAGTGTTGTTTGTACCAAAGAAGGACGGAACATACCGGATGTGTATTGATTACAGAGCCCTCAACGCTTTGACAATCAAAAACAAATACCCCTTGCCGAGAATTGACGACCTGTTCGATCAACTGACGGGAGCTGTGGTATTCTCAAAAATAGACTTGAGATCAGGCTATCATCAGGTCAAGGTACGGCGAGAAGACATTCCAAAGACAGCATTCAGGACTCGCTATGGTCATTACGAGTTCCTGGTGATGCCTTTTGGACTGACTAATGCACCAGCCGTATTCATGAATCTGATGAACAGAGTCTTCCACCAATATCTGGACCAGTTTGTGGTAGTCTTCATCGACGATATCTTGGTGTATTCAAAAAGCCACGAGGAGCACGAAGAGCACTTGAGACTGGTGCTAGAGACGCTGAGACGCGAGAGCCTGTATGCTAAACTAAGCAAGTGCGAATTCTTCCTTGATCGTGTCGCTTTTCTTGGACACGTGATCACAGGAGAAGGCATCTCAGTGGACCCAGCGAAGATCTCATCTGTAGAGACATGGCCAACCCGGACCAATCTCTCGGAGGTGAGAAGCTTTCTAGGACTTGCCGGATATTACCGGAGGTTCGTAGAAAACTTTGCAAGAATCGCGGAGCCAATTACCCGTCTTACCCGGAAGGAGCAGGAATTCATATGGTCTGAGGAATGCCAGACAGCTTTCGATAAGTTGAAAAAGCGTCTGACTACTGCCCCCATCTTGACCATTCCATCTGGATCCGGAGGTTTCGTAATCTATAGTGATGCATCCGGAAAAGGATTGGGTTGTGTCTTAATGCAACATGGGAATGTTGTAGCTTATGCCTCAAGACAACTGAGGACTCATGAGAAGAATTATCCCACGCATGATCTGGAGCTTGCCGCAGTCATCTTCGCCCTGAAACTATGGAGACATTATCTATACGGCGAACGAGTGGAGATATTCACCGATCACAAAAGCCTGAAATACGTCTACACTCAGAAGGACTTAAATCTGAGACAAAGACGATGGCTCGAAGTGATGACGGATTTTGAGATTGATCTGCAGTACCATCCTGGGAAGGCTAATGTAGTAGCTGATGCATTAAGCAGAAGACCCTCGGCATTCTTTATGATCACCCAACCAGGTCTTCTGAGAGATCTAGAAAAGTTGGGAATAGAAATCATTATGCCAGAAATTGACGGCCAATTATCAAACTACCAGCTACAATCAACATTGGTCGAAAGAATCAAGGCTGCTCTACCAGCAGATGCAAGATTTCAGAGGCTTCGCCAAAGAACAGAGGCTGGAATCCAGACGGGATGTCGCATACACGAAGATGGGACTCTAAGATGTGGTGATCGTCTTTATGTTCCAAATGGAGAACTTCGTGAGGAGCTGATGTCAGAAACTCATAGCTCAACATACTCTATGCATCCTGGAGGCACAAAGATGTACAGAGATCTGCGACAATACTACTGGTGGCATGGAATGAAGCGAGAGATAGCACGCTTTGTGGCAAAATGCCTGGTGTGTCAGCAAGTCAAGGCTGAACATCAGAGATCTGCCGGTCTACTTCAACCCCTACCCATACCCGAGTGGAAATGGGAACACATTACGATGGACTTTGTTACGGGCTTCCCAAGAAGTCCCAGTGGTCGTAATGCTGTATGGGTGATCGTAGACAGGCTCACCAAGGCTGCTTATTTCCTACCTTTCAGAGTCGGACAATCTACCGAAGTCTTGGCAGACATGTACATGAAGGAGATAGTGCGTCTGCACGGAGTACCAGTCAGCATAGTTTCTGACAGGGATACGAGGTTTACATCTTACTTTTGGCGAAGTATGCAAGAAAGTCTTGGTACCCGTCTCAAGTTCAGCACCTCATATCATCCTCAGACAGATGGCCAATCAGAACGCACCATCCAGACACTCGAAGATATGCTGAGAGCCTGCATGCTTGATTTCAGTGGATCATGGGAAGATCATTTGCACCTGGTGGAATTTTCCTACAACAATAGCTATCAAGCGAGCATTCAAATGGCTCCCTTTGAAGCATTGTATGGCAGAAAATGTCGTTCCCCAGTATGCTGGAGCGATATTGGCGAAAGACAGATCTTGGGACCAGAATTAGTTGTTCGTACGGTAGAGAAGGTAAAGAAGATACAAGGACACCTACGAGCTGCACAGGACAGACAGAAGCACTGGGCCAACATTCATCGACGACCTCTAGAGTTCCAAGTGGGAGAGCATGTGTTCTTGAAGATCTCACCTACCCGAGGTACTATAAGATTTGGAGGAAGAGGAAAGCTGAGTCCAAGGTACATTGGACCCTTCGATGTGTTGGAACGCGTCGGAGAAGTTGCTTACAGACTAGCTCTACCTCAGACCTTGGAAGGAGTACATGACGTCTTCCACGTATCTCAGCTGAGGAGGTACATTCCAGACCCGAGTCATGTACTGGACCATTCAGAGATCACCGTTGGCCCGAGCCTATCGTACCAGGAGGAACCTATAGAGATCCTAGATCGTAGCGAGAAGGTGTTGCGAGGCCAGACTATTCCTCTAGTTCGTGTTGCATGGAGACATCATGCACCAGGTGAATCAACCTGGGAACGAGAAAAGGATATTCGACAGCGTTTTCCCCATCTATTTTCAAACCAGGGTATGTCCTAATATTTTAAAACAATCTTTCATTCTCATTATATGTCTGTTTTTATTTCGAGGACGAAATATTCTAAGGAGGGTAGATTGTAAACTCCCTCGACTAGATTTCAGTAAATTAGAATTATTTTAGCTAAATTAGAATTTCTGTGACTTTTTAAAAATTATTTTGTTTACATATCCTATTAATTGTGCACCTATACCTTACACAATTAATTAGAACATTACACTAGCTGTAATTCCCAAACAAATTCACATACCTGCCCTAGACATGTTAGGCTATTTTCCAGAATTTTGTGCAACTCCCAGATGAGTTATTTTGAGCCTCGTTTGGGACGCACAAATATCGTTACAAAAGTTTGTATTTAATTCCTATTTTATTTTTTGCTCTTTAACCATCTTTGTACCCCTAGAGATTGAGGACCAACCTGCACCAGTTTTGCCCAAACAAAAATACGATAATATTCTACTTTAGATATACTACAATTAGTATATTGACACCGTAGTAAAATTATGACCCTACCTGCCTCTAAATAATTAGAGAACATCGTGCGCAGTATTTATTAAATAATAAATACGGTGACCCGTATCACCTAAAGAACCAGGCCCTGCCCCTGCCCAGGCTCACCCCCACACCCCCCAAGGCACTCCCCCAGGTTTCCCCCTCTTTTTTGTGTAAATCAGTATTTCCAGGAATCAGTATTTTTAAATAAGCAAATTGCGTAATTACGCAAAATACCAATTTTGGGACCTATTTGCAAATTAGGAAATTTCAGGAGTTTTTATGCAAAATTACAGTGCTAGGTGGCATTCTCCCATTGGCTGATGAATGTGGACCGTCCATGTGTCATGTGGGACCCACAAAATATCTAAAAAGGCTGCATAAATATCCTAGAAACCCAAAAACCCCAAAATACCCCTAGACTTCTCCCTAATTACCCCCTATGCCACTCAACCCTAACCCTATAAATACCCCAGCACCCCCCCTCATTCCGACCACACCTCACCACCACCACGGCCACCCTCCGCCTACCGGACCACCGCCGAAACCGTCGCCACTTCCTTCCCCTTCCCTCCGACCACCTCCACCCTCCTCCGGCCACCGCCTCCGCCGCCCTGAGCCCCCACAGCATCATCCCGACCACCACCCCCACAACCGACTTCACCACCCGACCTCCCCCAACGTCGCCTCCGGCCGTCGTCGACCACCGCCACCACCCCCAAACGCCTCGCCGCCACCTCCTCCACCGTCCCGACCAACCACCACCACCTCCCGACCACCACCGGCGCCGGCAGCTCGCCTGCACTGCCCCGGCCTTCCCCTCGACTACACCGCCACCACCACTCCCGACAACCTCCAGCCACCACCACCGCCACCGTAGACCCCCACCACCACTACCAACCTCACCGCCACCCTCTCCTCCGCCGATCCCCCACCCTGCACCGGCCGCTCCGCCACCGCAGCCGTCGCTGCAACTGCTGCAGTTGCTGCTGCTGTTGCTGTCTGCAACAGTTGCTGCTGCTGCTTCTCCGGCCGGCCGCCGTCAGCTCCACCGCCGTCCTTCCTCCGGCGACTCGCCGTGGACCCCCCTGCTACCCTGTCAGGTATAATACGTAGGTATTATACAAAAATACCTAAATATACCTATGTGCATGTATATATGTATATAATATATGTAATATATGTGTATATAATTATATATATTAATATATATATATTATTATATATTATTATATATAATTAATATTATATTATTATTAATAATATAATACTGTATAAATACAGTATTTATGTATTTATAATTTCTGCATTTTTTTTATTTTTTTGTTATTATTTATTTATATATGTCTATATATATCTATATATATATATATATATATATATATATATATATATGTAATTATATAATTATATAAATATTACTATATATATATATATAATATAAATACAGTATATATAATATAAATACTGTATTTTATACAGTATGATATATATGTATTATTTATGCATTTTATTTTCTGTTATTTAATTATTATATATATATATGTAATATATATATATAATTTCTTTTTCTTCTTTAAATATATATGTATATCTATGTATATATATATTTAATTATATAACTATATATATACTTAAATACTGTAAATTATACAGTATATAAATATATATTATTTATTTAAAATTTCTGTTTTTCTTTTTTTTATTATATTTATATATATATATATATATATATATATATATATATATATATATATATATATATATATATATATATATATATATATATATATATATATATATATATATATATATATGTATATGTATATGTATATGTATATGTATATGTATATGTATTTATATTTATATTTATATATATATGTATTCTATATATAATTATATATATATTATATATATATATAATTATTACTATTACTATATACCTATATATATATATACAAAGTATATATATATATATATATATACTGTAATATATATTATGTATATATATATTTTTCCTTTTCCTTTCTTATATATCTATATATATTTATACATAGTATTTATTATATATATACATATAATATATATGTATATATATATATATATATATGCTTTTTATTTAATTATATAATTATATGTATATATATACTATATCATAAATATGTATGTATATATATATATAAATATATATGTATATTTAATTCCTGCATTTTTTATTTTCTTTTATATATATATTTATATCTATATATTTATGTATAATGTATATATAATTATTATAGAGTATATTAAATACATATGTACATTTAAATTTCAGCATTTTTTTTCTTTTATATATATATATATATATGAGAATATATATATCTATATACGTATATATCACCTATTATATATATATATATATTATTTATTATATCATATATATGTATGTATATATGTATCTTTTTCCTGCATTTTCCTTTCCTTTATATATATGTAAATATATATATATACATATACGTATACCTATTATATATGCTATATATATACATACTATGTATACTATATCTATATATATATACTATATATATTAAGTACCCTTTTATTTAAATTGGTATTTACGAATCCTGTAAACATTTTTAAACAGAAAACATCTCCAGCACAGTCAGTGACCCCTTGTCACAAGGACCCTCAGTCTTGACAGTGGGATCAGTTGTCCAACACAATCAGGAAGTAGGCAAGTATACCTTGCCAAGTTACTGTTTAAATTCAATTGCTGTTATATGCTATCTTCTTTCCTGAATTCCATGTAACTGTAGTACCTGAGCTTGCCTCAGGTACAGTCAACAAATACGTTGACACGTAGTGTAAATAACTTAGTATTTTACAGGCTTACCAACAACTGCGAGGATATCCTAATATCTTCCTAGACCCTATCACGGGAACACGCAATATGGTTGCAATACATATTGGGATGCGAGCTGCGTAATTGATTAGCTACCAGTACGTATGACATGCATCACGGCTTAGAATAAAATCAGAAAACTCAGGAAAAGTACGACTTGGCATTTAGTTACATTGGACGGGAAAGATAACTAGTAGACGTATGGGACACCCCCTCCAAGAGTCATTTATCCTTCGTACCATACTCTTCGGAGATGGTCGATTGCAGAGCTACCCGTGTGTCCGGGGGCATATGACACATATACTAGCCAGTCAACACGATTGGTGAATTAAGTCAGCATATGCAAACCTACACTTTCTCATGCGTACTACAAGGTCTTTACTTGCATTTCACTTAGATGGTTAGCACCCTGTATTTACTTATTTTATTCAGTATTTATATACCTGGCATGTTATTTCTTGTATCTTGTTATGTCCCACTGAGGACCTGGTTCCCTTCCAGATTTAGACGAGGCTTTCTATCCTACGGTGTATGGTCCCGGACAGGAGACCAGGTGTGCTACTGAGGAAGAATTAGAGGAGACACCATCAGAGTCTACCTGATTCTAGAAGCTTGCTCTCTTGGAGATGGAGATGTTTTGCTAGATAGACGATACTTAGACTATCTGGTTTTCTGCACTTTTATTATATTTTTGTAGTGGGATTGTTCCCACAAGATGTGTATTATTATATTTTCAGTCTCAGCATTATATATATTCAGCACTATTTCTTGACATTTTCTGTGGATGAGATAGACTTGCATATATTAGACTTATAATATCATAGGACAACGTAGCACGTTCCTGTGGGTCCATAAAAATGGATTAAACCCTTAGTGACGTGTCAGCTGGCCAATGCCACGTGGCCTAGTTCCTCACATTTTTGGGACTGGGGCGTGACATGGTTTTAGTGGTGGCCCATGCAGGTCGAGTTTATTGCTAGTGGTATGATGACATGCCCAGCAAGCCTGCTAAAGGATAGAATTATTAAGTCTCATCCACACTGACTTCATCAAATTATTTTTTTTGCATCTTGCTAGATTATCAATCATTATTTTCTTATACTTTTCTAATTATTCTATTTTTTTCAAAAATATGGACATACCTGGTGGACATGCGATAGATGGGGCTGACCAAGCAGCAGACCCCTCGCCTGATGTCCAGGGAACCCCGACCACCCCGAGAGACCCATCCCCTAGAAGGATGCTGGTCTACCCAACGACTCCATACCTTTCCCAGAATCCTGTCCAGACAGGAACACCAGCCAAGCATAAAGGGCAAACATCAACCCCGCTGGCGGAGACACCTCTGCCTCCACCTCCAGCTCTTCCTGCCCTAATGCCCCAGTTTGAGGGCCAGCCTCAAATGTTTCAGTTCCTCCAGGCCATGATGCAAACTCAATGGCAACAGACTGAAGCCCTGAGACAATCTCAGTGGCAACAGACTGAGGCCTTGAGGCAGACTTTGATGACGGCCTTGGAGAGAACCACCGCCCCGGCACCAGCACCTGTCCAACCAGTGGGCACAGTCAAAGGCTTCCGCCAGATGAACCCGAGAACCTTTAAAGGCAGCAAAACCCCAGAGGAGATCTCGGACTGGATCTCCAACACAGAGATGCTGCTGGAAGTCTCACAACTCTCCCCCGACCTATGGATGACCGCCGTGAGGGCCCAACTTCTCGGCAACGCCCATCACTGGTGGAAATCTATAGAACGCAGCGTCGGCAAATACCATACTTGGGAGAAATTTCTGGAGTACTTCAATAAAAAATACTTCCCTGCTACAGTCCAAGATGCTTTATATTCCCAGTTCCTGCACCTGGAACAAGGGAACCTGTCCGTCGACGCATACGATGCAGAATTTTGCCGACTGAGTCGATTCGGTACCCTCCTGATACCGAACGAGTTAGCGAAGGCCAAAAGATTCCACCGCGGCCTCACCCTAGAACTTCAGAGGTATACGACGGCACAATCAAGGATCTCCTACGAGGAGGTTCTTACAGAAGCAAGGGTGCAAGAAGCAATTGGCCGAGGAACAAGACGCCCGAATCCAACCATCCCGGCCAAAAACCAGCAAGGAGCAGGAGGACCTAACCGTCGTCCACAGAATCAGACACACCAGACGACGGGACCCTACCAGAAGAAGGAGCTCCCAACTTGTCACTATTGTGGCAAGAAGGGGCATTATATCAATAACTGCAGAAAGAAGAAGGGACTCTGCCTAGTATGTGGAGCTAGCCAGCATATGGCTAGGGACTGTCCACAATGCAAAGATGGAGCCCCGGGCCAGAAGACGCATACCTCAACTGGAGGTGCACATCCTTCAACATCTGGAGGATATCAGAGGGGAGCACCCCTGGCTACACAAGAAGCCCAGTTCAACAAGGCCAGACAACAGTCTGGAGGACAAAGGCACGGGCAAGCCTTTGCCTTAGCTGCAGTTGCCGAAGAACCCGAAGGAGAAACCATCACAGGTACCATTTTAGTTGCTTCATTACCTGCAACTGCATTATTTGATTCTGGCGTAACCCTATCATTCATATCTAGTAGATTCGTAGCCATGCACAAACTAGTTACTTTTCCACTACCCAAGTGCTGGAAAATTCTTACCGGAGGAGGTATTATTCCAGTTACCAATATTATTGAAACATGTTCAATAATTGTTTGTAGTAGAGAGCTAAGAGCGCGATTTTTGGTACTCCCTATGCCAAATTTTGACGTCGTCTTAGGCATGGACTGGTTAATCCAGAACAATGCTATCCTAGACTGCCGAAAAGGTAGTATCATCTTTAGACCCCCAGACTACCCGGAGTTCGAATACGTACGAGGTACCATCGAACAAGGAGTAGGCCAGACTCCTAAAGCTTACATGACGATGGAGATAGCACCACCAGCACTCGTTGAAGAGTTCGAAGACGTATTCCCGGAGGAATTGCCAGGCCTACCACCTGACAGAGAAGTAGAGTTCACTATTGAGCTGATACCAGGAGCTGCACCGGTATCCTCAAATGTGTACCGCCTGGCAAAGAAGGAGCTTGATGAACTGAAGCTGCAACTGGAGGAATTACAAATCAAAGGATTTGTTCGTCCTAGTGCATCACCCTGGGGAGCACCAGTATTGTTTGTACCAAAGAAGGACGGAACATACCGGATGTGTATTGATTACAGAGCCCTCAACCCTTTGACAATCAAAAACAAATACCCCTTGCCGAGAATTGACGACCTGTTCGATCAACTGACGGGAGCTGTGGTATTCTCAAAAATAGACTTGAGATCAGGCTATCATCAGGTCAAGGTACGGCGAGAAGACATTCCAAAGACAGCATTCAGGACTCGCTATGGTCATTACGAGTTCCTGGTGATGCCTTTTGGACTGACTAATGCACCAGCCGTATTCATGAATCTGATGAACAGAGTCTTCCACCAATATCTGGACCAGTTCGTGGTAGTCTTCATCAACGACATCTTGGTGTATTCAAAAAGCCACGAGGAGCACGAAGAGCACTTGAGACTGGTGCTAAAGACGCTGAGACGCGAGAGCCTGTATGCTAAACTAAGCAAGTGCGAATTCTTCCTTGATCGTGTCGCTTTTCTTGGACACGTGATCACAGAAGAAGGCATCTCAGTGGACCCAGCGAAGATCTCATCTGTAGAGACATGGCCAACCTCGACCAATGTCTCGGAGGTGAGAAGCTTTCTAGGACTTGTCGGATATTACCGGAGGTTCGTAGAAAACTTTGCAAGAATCGCGGAGCCAATTACCCATCTTACCCGGAAGGAGCAGGAGTTCATATGGTCTGAGGAATGCCAGACAGCTTTCGATAAGTTAAAAAAGCGTCTGACTACTGCCCCCATCTTGACCATACCATCTGGATTCGGAGGTTTCGTAATCTATAGCGATGCATCCGGAAAAGGATTGGATTGTGTCTTAATGCAACATGGGAAGGTTGTAGCTTATGCCTCAAGACAACTGAGGACTCATGAGAAGAATTATCCCACGCATGATCTGGAGCTTGCCGCAGTCATCTTCGCCCTGAAACTATGGAGACATTATCTATACGGCGAACGAGTGGAGATATTCACCGATCACAAAAGCCTGAAATACGTCTACACTCAGAAGGACTTAAATCTGAGACAAAGACGATGGCTCGAAGTGATGACGGATTTCGAGATTGATCTGCAGTACCATCCTGGGAAGGCTAATGTAGTAGCTGATGCATTAAGCAGAAGACCCTCGGCATTCTTTATGATCACCCAACCAGGTCTTCTGAGAGATCTAGAAAAGTTGGGAATAGAAATTATTATGCCAGGAATTGACGGCCAATTATCAAACTACCAGCTACAATCAACATTGGTCGAAAGAATCAAGGCTGCTCTACCAGCAGATGCAAGATTTCAGAGGCTTCGCCAAAGAACAGAGGCTGGAATCCAGACGGAATATCGCATACACGAAGATGGGACTCTAAGATGTGGTGATCGTCTTTATGTTCCAAATGGAGAACTTCGTGAGGAGCTGATGTCAGAAGCTCATAGCTCAACATACTCTATATATCCTGGAGGCACAAAGATGTACAGAGATCTGCGACAATACTACTGGTGGCATGGAATGAAGCGAGAGATAGCACGCTTTGTGGCAAAATGCCTGGTGTGTCAGCAAGTCAAGGCTGAACATCAGAGATCTGCCGGTCTACTTCAACCCCTTCCCATACCCGAGTGGAAATGGGAACACATTACGATGGACTTTGTTACGGGCTTCCCAAGAAGTCCCAGTGGTCGTAATACTGTATGGGTGATCGTAGACAGGCTCACCAAGGCTGCTCATTTCCTACCTTTCAGAGTCGGACAATCTACCGAAGTCTTGGCAGACATGTACATGAAGGAGATAGTGCGTCTGCACGGAGTACCAGTCAGCATAGTGTCTGACAGGGATACGAGGTTTACATCTTACTTTTGGCGAAGTATGCAAGAAAGTCTTGGTACCCGCCTCAAGTTCAGCACCTCATATCATCCTCAGACAGATGGCCAATCAGAACGCACCATCCAGACACTCGAAGATATGCTGAGAGCCTGCATGCTTGATTTCAGTGGATCATGGGAAGATCATTTGCACCTGGTGGAATTTTCCTACAACAATAGCTATCAAGCGAGCATTCAAATGGCTCCCTTTGAAGCATTGTATGGCAGGAAATGTCGTTCCCCAGTATGCTGGAGCGATATTGGCGAAAGACAGATCTTGGGACCAGAATTAGTTGTTCGTACGGTAGAGAAGGTAAAGAAGATACAAGGACACCTACGAGCTGCACAGGACAGACAGAAGCACTGGGCCAACATTCATCGACGACCTCTAGAGTTCCAAGTGGGAGAGCATGTATTCTTGAAGATCTCACCTACCCGAGGTACTATAAGATTTGGAGGAAGAGGAAAGCTGAGTCCAAGGTACATTGGACCCTTCGATGTGTTGGAACGTGTCGAAGAAGTTGCTTACAGACTAGCTCTACCTCAGACCTTGGAAGGAGTACATGACGTCTTCCACGTATCTCAGCTGAGGAGGTACATTCCAGACCCGAGTCATGTACTGGACCATTCAGAGATCACCGTTGGCCCGAGCCTATCGTACCAGGAGGAACCTGTAGAGATCCTAGATCGTAGCGAGAAGGTGTTACGAGGCTAGACTATCCCTCTAGTTCGTGTTACATGGAGACATCATGCACCAGGTGAATCAACCTGGGAACGAGAAGAGGATATTCTACAGCGTTTCCCCCATCTATTTTCAAACCAGGGTATGTCCTAATATTTCAAAACAATCTTTCATTCTCATTATATGTCTGTTTTTATTTCGAGGACGAAATATTCTAAGGAGGGTAGATTGTAAACTCCCTCGACTAGATTTCAGTAAATTAGAATTATTTTAGCTAAATTAGAATTTCTGTGACTTTTTAAAAATTATTTTGTTTACATATCCTATTAATTGTGCACCTATACCTTACACAATTAATTAGAACATTACACTAGCTGTAATTCCCAAACAAATTCACATACCTGCCCTAGACATGTTAGGCTATTTTCCAGAATTTTGTGCAACTCCCAGATGAGTTATTTTGAGCCTCGTTTGGGACGCACAAATATCGTTACAAAAGTTTGTATTTAATTCCTATTTTATTTTTTGCTCTTTAACCATCTCTGTACCCCTAGAGATTGAGGACCAACCTGCACCAGTTTTGCCCAAACAAAAATACGATAATATTCTACTTTAGATATACTACAATTAGTATATTGACACCGTAGTAAAATTATGACCCTACCTGCCTCTAAATAATTAGAGAACATCGTGCGCAGTATTTATTAAATAATAAATACGGTGACCCGTATCACCTAAAGAACCAGGCCCTGCCCCTGTCCGGGCTCACCCCTACACCCCCCAAGGCACTCCCCCAGGTTTCTCCCTCATTTATGTGTAATCAGTATTTCCAGGAATCAGTATTTTTAAATAAGCAAATTGCGTAATTACGCAAAATACCAATTTTGGGACCTATTTGCAAATTAGGAAATTTCAGGGGTTTTTATGCAAAATTACAGTGCTAGGTGGCATTCCCCCATTGGCTGGTGAATGTGGACCGTCCACGTGTCATGTGGGACCCACAAAATATCTAAAAAGGCTGCATAAATATCCTAGAAACCCAAAAATCCCAAAATACCCCTAGACTTCCCCCTAATTACCCCCTATGCCACTCAACCCTAACCCTATAAATACCCCAGCACCCCCCCCCTTATTCCGACCACACCTCACCACCACCATGGCCACCCTCCGCCCACCGGACCACCGCCGAAACCGTCGCCACTTCCTTCCCCTTCCCTCCGACCACCTCCACCCCCCTCCGGCCACCGCCTCCGCCGCCCTGAGCCCCCACAGCATCATCCCGACCACCACCCCCACAACCGACTTCACCACCCGACCTCCCCCAACGCAGCCTCCGGCCGTCGTCGACCACCGCCACCACCCCCAAATGCCTCGCCGCCACCTCCTCCACCGTCCCGACCAACCACCACCACCTCCCGACCACCACCGGCGCCGGCAGCTCGCCTGCAGTGCCCCGGCCCCTCCCCTCGACTACACCGCCACCACCACTCCCGACAACCTCCAGCCACCACCACCGCCACCGTAGACCCCCACCACCACTACCAACCTCACCGCCACCCTCTCCTCCGCCGATCCCCCACCCTGCACCGGCCGCTCCGCCACTGCAGCCGCCGCTGCAACTGCTGCTGCTGTTGCTGTCTGCAACAGTTGCTGCTGCTGCTTCTCCGGCCGGCCGCCGTCAGCTCCGCCGCCGTCCTTCCGCCGGCGACTCGCCGTGGACCCCCCTGCCACCCTGTCAGGTATAATACGTAGGTATTATACAAAAATACCTAAATATACCTATGTGCATGTATATATGTATATAATATATGTAATATATGTGTATATAATTATATATATTAATATATATATATATATTATTATATATAATTATATATAATTAATATTATATTATTATTAATAATATAATACTGTATAAATACAGTATTTATGTATTTATAATTTCTGTATTTTATTTATTTTTTTGTTATTATTTATTTATATATGTCTATATATATCTATCTATATATATATATATATATATATATATATATATATGTAATTATATAATTATATATATATTACTATATATATATATATATAATATAAATACTGTATTTTATACAGTATGATATATATGTATTATTTATGCATTTTATTTTCTGTTATTTAATTATTATATATATATATGTAATATATATATATATAATTTCTTTTTCTTCTTTATATATATATGTATATCTATGTATATATATATTTAATTATATAACTATATATATATACTTAAATACTGTAAATTATACACTATATAAATATATATTATTTATTTAAAATTTCTGTTTTTCTTTTTTTTTATTATATTTATATATACATATATATATATATATATATATATATATATATATATATATATATATATATATATATATATATATATATATATATATATATATATATATATATATATATATATATATATATGTATATGTATATATATTTATATATATATATATGTATTCTATATATAATTATATATATATTATATATATATAATTATTACTATTACTATATACCTATATATATATATACAAAGTATATATATATATATTGTAATATATATTATGTATATATATATTTTTCCTTTTCCTTTCTTATATATCTATATATATTTATACATAGTATTTATTATATATATACATATAATTTATATGTATATATATATATATATATATATATGCTTTTCATTTAATTATATAATTATATGTATATATATATATATATACTATATCATAAATATGTATGTATATATATATATATATAAATATATATATGTATATTTAATTCCTGCATCTTTTTATTTTCTTTTATATATATATTTATATCTATATATTTATGTATAATGTATATATAATTATTATAGAGTATATTAAATACATATGTACATTTAAATTTCAGCATTTTTTTTCTTTTATATATATATATATGAGAATATATATATCTATATACGTATATATCACCTATTATATATATATATATATTATTTATTATATCATATATATGTATGTATATATGTATCTTTTTCCTGCATTTCCCTTTCCTTTATATATATGTAAATATATATATACATATACGTATACCTATTATATATGCTATATATATACATACTATGTATACTATATCTATATATATATACTATATATATTAAGTACCCTTTTATTTAAATTGGTATTTACGAATCCTGTAAACATTTTTAAACAGAAAACATCTCCAGCACAGTCAGTGACCCCCTGTCATAAGGACCCTCAGTCTTGACAGTGGGATCAGTTGTCCAACACAATCAGGAAGTAGGCAAGTATACCTTGCCAAGTTACTGTTTAAATTCAATTGCTGTTATATGCTATCTTCTTTCCTGAATTACATGTAACTCTAGTACCTGAGCTTGCCTCAGGTACAGTCAACAAATACGTTGACACGTAGTGTAAATAACTTAGTATTTTACAGACTTACCAACAACTGCGAGGATATCCTAATATCTTTCTAGACCCTATCACGGGAACACGCAATATGGTTGCAATACATATTGGGATGCGAGCTGCG
The DNA here is from genome assembly GCA_036927795.1 of Iris macrosiphon. Lineage (NCBI taxonomy): Eukaryota > Viridiplantae > Streptophyta > Magnoliopsida > Asparagales > Iridaceae > Iris > Iris macrosiphon. Next base: position 222,976,459 of record JAYESA010000006.1, read on the forward strand.
TAATTGATTAGCTACCAGTACGTATGACATGCATCACGGCTTAGCATAAAATCAGGAAACTCAGGAAAAGTACGACTTGGCATTTAGTTAAATTGGGCGGGAAAGATAACTAGTAGACGTATGGGACACCCCCTCCAAGAGTCATTTATCCTTCGTACCATACTCTTCGGAGATGGTCGATTGCAGAGCTACCCGTGTGTCCGGGGGCATATGACACATATACTAGTCAGTCAACACGATTGGTGAATTAAGTCAGCATATGTCAAACCTACACTTTCCCATGCGTACTACAAGGTCTTTACTTGCATTTCACTTAGATGGTTAGCACCCTGTATTTACTTATTTTATTCAGTATTTACATACCTGGCATGTTATTTCTTGTATCTTGTTATGTCCCACTGAGGACCTGGTTCCCTTCCAGATTTAGACGAGGCTTTCTATCCTACGGTGTATGGTCCCGGACAGGAGACCAGGTGTGCTACTGAGGAAGAATTAGAGGAGACACCATCAGAGTCTACCTGATTCTAGAAGCTTGCTCTCTTGGAGATGGAGATGTTTTGCTAGATAGACGATACTTAGACTATCTGGTTTTCTGCACTTTTATTATATTTTTGTAGTGGGATTGTTCCCACAAGATGTGTATTATTACATTTTCAGACTCAGCATTATATATATTCAGCACTATTTCCTGACATTTTCTGTGGATGAGATAGACTTATAATATCATAGGACAGCGTAGCACGTTCCTGTGGGTCCATAAAAATGGATTAAACCCTTAGTGACGTGTCAGCTGGCCAATGCCACGTGGCCTAGTTCCTCACATTTTTGGGACTGGGGCATGACACAACATGCAAGGTAATGATAAGTAAACTGGAACTATTCTAGTGATTTAAAATACTATGTTATATTTGTGATCACTTGGGAATACGACACATCTCGCATCGATGACTATCATTCAAGAATGGTACAGCATAAGCATACGCGAATGTATGATTAGCTATCATTTATGTAAGGTAAAATCAACTAGATTGACAGATCACATATCAACATCGTATTTTCTCCGTCCCAAAAAATATTCATGGATTCTAGTCTGGATATAGTGATCTCTAGAAACATGTAAACATGAAACTAGATAAACTGGAGCACGCCAACATGAACAATGTCACGCCCTAAACCAGAATACTAGAGATCAGGGGCAGACAACGGCCAGCTACGTATACTTAGAGCACGTCGGTACTCCGCATATACGGTAAAGTTGTAAGACATGGGGGTTAACACTACAATCCATCGGTCAATCCTAGGTTAAACGGTCCTAGGTGTCTCAATCACAAGCAGATAAGCATTATACAAGAAATATGATCATCAGGAGCAAGATAGTAAAGCATCCCAAACCAAATATACATAGATGATTATGAAACTAGTAATACAAAATAAAGAACTAGTAGAGTATAAGTCATACATGATCAACACTAGCCATGGTCTAGAATACGCTAATAATGTCATTGCCTGTAGGCAGAATGTCAAGTCGAAACATGAGCTAACACGTGATCGGAGGCTAAACGCCTCAAAAGAATATACAGTACGAGATCTAGTGGGGATAGAAGAAAAACCCAATCAAGCTGTCTGGTGCTCCAGGTAGTCACCATCCGCAGGAAGGAACATAAGATCCTCGGACTCTGCTACCAGATCTGGCCAAGCAAAACCATTGGGGCCAGACCCCCAAATAGCAAAAACCACAAAGGAAGGCCAAAAATTATGAACTAAAATCCAACATCTCAAACAGTTCTACAATACTAAGCAACATGAATAAATAAATGTTGATCGAGACTAGTGCACTACTACTATACTCATCTCGAGAAAAGAAAGACAATAAGATGAATATCATATGACCACCAGGAATATAAAGATGCATGCAACATAAGTAAACATCACAACTACACATGTACACGACGGATCAACTATTACTATCAAGCACAAGATAGAACAACCATAACTACACAGGTAAACACAGAGCTAAGGTGGACAAATAAAAGAACAACAAAAGTACGCCACTAAGAACGTTACTAGTAGCCACTGCCTATTATACACTGGCCAAATGTAAGTGTGTAATCGTCCCCTACTAATACAAATGCATGGTCATATCAAATGTACATAGAGTGTAAGTCATTCTCTACTAATACAAATGTCTAGTCGTATCAAATGTACATAGAGTATAAATCATCCTCTACTAATACAAATGCCTGGTCGAGTCAAGTGTACATAGAGTGTAAATCATCATCTACTAATACAAAAGCCTGGTCGAGTGGTATCGAGAGGTAACAAGTATTGGACGGATGTATAAAGGGTGGAAGGCCCCTAACTATACAAAATAACGTGTCAGGACATAAAGCATAAATAGACATGCAAGACAATAAATCCAAAGACAACTAAGTACAAACAACTAAGAGCACAAGAAAATAGATCACGTAAAAAAGAGAGCACAAACGGTATATCGTCAGTATACTCCAGTATACCGTCGGTATACTGGTCCAGAGATAGAAAAAAGATAGCAGCTAAAAATTCCAACAAATCGGTATACCGTAGGTATACTATAGTATACCGTCGGTATACTTTACTATACTGTCGGTATACCGGCAGAGAAAATATCCAGGAAGTCGGTTAACAAGGTCGTCCAGGATCGATATGCCGACGGTATACTCCATATCACAACAGGTTTCTAAGATTCCAAGTCGAGCCATTAGCGGTATACCGTCGGTATACTACAATATACCGTCGGTATGCCGGTCCACATAGATAATTCTAAGAAAAGTTTAATCGTGTCGGGTGTTCGGAACCGACATCATGTCCCATAACTTAACAAAAATTGGTTCGGTAAGATGTCAAGACTAAGGGTAAGCCTCACATAGCATGTATACTAAGTCTCATGGCAATCACTCAGGTAATCGTTTTCGACACCGAGTTTCCTAACCTGTAAATATCAGAGTTTCTACTAAAAATCATGAGTAAGCTCAAAATAATTTTTGAAAGATGCACATGGTTGGAAATCACTAGAGAAACATTATTAACAAAGCAAGTACCATGAAATTGTAACCCAATAAAATTAAGGGAAGCAAAACTGCAATAAAATAAAGTCGTTCCTAATTTTCGTCAAGATGTAATTGCCTCAGATCAAGCTCCCAGCCTAATCTTCAACTCCACCACCAAGAGGGGTTCATAAACCATACTCCTAGGCCTCAAGACCAAGATCCAAGCATTCGCGAAAAATATAGAGAGGAAATGAAGAAGTAAGAGTGAAAGAAAAGGGAGAGGAGAGAAAAAATCAAGTCGTATATATAGAGGGCAAAAATTAATCATGACCGTTGGATCTGCCACATCAGCGATCCACGTAACGATTCAAATCAATCCTAACTATTCAAAAGAAAACCATATATCCAATAGGTAATATGATGAGTCAACACTATTCACAAAAATATCTAAATACTATTCACAAAAATATCTCATAAAAATATCTCGAAAATATCTCAAAAACAAAAGTAAAATCTGTCGATCGGTATACCGGTCAAGAATAAAATTTTCAAAATTGCCAAGTTTTAAAATTGCACAAAATCCAAAATAAAATAAAATATGTAGTATAAAATACATATCCATATACTGATATAGATATTGTGAAACAGAGTCTCACAACTCTCCCCTTCTTAGAAAAATTTCGTCCTCGAAATTTTACTAAGGCACCAAAACCAAGAAGCTTCATAAAACACAACTCAATAAAGCAAGCATGGGATATAGACAGGAAATAAAAATAATCAACAATATAAATAAATACAAAATCAACTACACTACCAGGAAGAAGGGCTAGAGGCACAAGAATAAATATGCCTCTCGAATCAGCTAAGTAGGAATCTTCCCTCGCTGGCCTATGCTGATTTTCCAAAAATAGACAAGGGTCAAGTCTCGAGGTAAGTCGGTACCAACGACTCAGTCGAAGACATGACTCTGCCCAGGACGTACCTTCATAGTCATAATATACGATAAATATCACGTATCACGAGATACGCAGGCAGAAGAGTAAGAGGTGAGATACTCGTCTTCACTCACAGAATATATGAGAACCCAAAAAAGATATGAACGAAAGGATGCTCAAGACATCACCTGCAACCTGACCATCCTCGGTCAATACCAGCTCCAAGATGCCAAACTCTCCATGCACCTGCCTCCGGACTGCTTCCCTGATTTGTTGCTGACCCTTCCCTCTGGGTGTGGTTTCCCTCTGTTGTTGGCCTCCATGCCTAGCCTGAACCTGGGCCTGAGCATATTGATGCGGCCTTTGCTGCTGTAATATCTGGGTCTGCGTCGGTGTAGGCCTCGAGGTCTGATATTGCTGGACCGGTGCTGGTGCCCTGAACTCCGAGGTTGCTGGCTGGACTGATTAGGATTCGACTGGAGCCCTTTGGGGACAAGTCCTCATCATGTGGTCCGCTCCACCACACACCAGACATAAGCGCTGCGCCCTGCGGCACTATAAAAGAACATGCCCTAGCTTCCCACAGTAGGAACACCCTACTGAAGAAGTCGACCTCTGTTGTTGTGGATGCATCTAAGCTGACTGCTGAAATGAAGACACCGGTATCGGCCTCCCTGGGGATCCAGTCTCCAATGCCCTAACTGCTGGTGTTGGTGCCGAAGACTGGGTGGAAGAGTCCCTCACAGTAGAACGAGACTTCTTCTGGCCTCCGGTTCTCTTTGAAATCCTCAGAGAAGTATACTCATATCTCCGAGCTTCCCTCATCACGATGTCAAAGGTCTAAAACTCTTGTTGCTCTACCGCCAAAATAATCTGTAAACACCCTGATTTTCAAATTTTAATTTAAAATTTTTATTAATTATTATTGTAGAAAATTTTATTATTTTTAGTTAATTATAATAAATATATTTTCATGAATTTATATTTTTGTCTATTAAATTAATTATTAAAATAGTGTAAAAATTATATTTTTGGATGTATAACTAATAATCGAGTATTGTGTAATTTTTCTGGAATTTATTGGAATTCAAAACTATTTTTAATGGCCATGTATTTATTGTTTTATATAAACCAATCTAAACCAACCCAAACCAACCTAAACCAAACCAACCCAAACCAACCTAAACCAACCCAACCTAACCCAACCTAACCCAAACTAAACCGAACCTGACCTAGCCCCGAACCCACTACCCGATAACCAGACCCGGACCCGAAACCCTACCCTCCTCAAACGACTAAAGCCTCGACCCCCCTCGATTCCCCTTCTATGAAACAGACTGACCCCTCTTTTCTGCTCCCTGTAACCGCCCCACCTCCACCCTATATAATCCCCAGCCTAGCCGAACCTTACCACCAGCATATCCTCTACCACCCCGACCAACCACAGCCTCCGACGATCGCCGTACAGTCGTCGCTGTACGCCGCAAGAAGCCACCGCGCAGCTGCCCAATATCCCGAGCACAACACACAGCGAGGTACCAATCTTCTAGCCCCTGTATCTCCCTGCATAATAATTCAAATATTGATCTGTTAAATCCTATGTGAAGACCACATGATCCTCTTGAATCCTGTATAATTATTTTGGCATATCGTGTCCTGTGTCGGTCATAATTCGCGACACAAAACAGGAAAAAATAATCCAATTTGTAGTTTAAAAACCTGTCCCAACCACCCATGTTCATGTCTATTTTTCTTCCAACCTAGTTAATATTTTTAAATTTTACTTGAACAGTAATTTAGACAGCATAACCAAGATTTAATCTCTTTAATTAGTTTATTTTAATTTGTTGTATGCTGTGTTTTATTTGCGGTTTAAATTGACCAAAAACTTGGTTTTTTAAACCCGAATTTTCTCGAACGTGTTGTGTCCCGCTAAATGAGGCAACTTTATCTTGTGTGAATTGCACCGAAAGGCGTGTATCGTCAATGCGGACATGTAGGATTTTGCGAAAGTTGATTTGGATGTGCGTGTACAACGAAATTAACTCGTATCCGTCAAAAAAATTCGTATCGTCCTGTTCTGACACTCGTCATAATTTTGTGTGTGCTTGTCGTTTCATAACGAAACTTATGCCATCAGATTTTTAGCGTTACGCTGGTCCTGTGACCCAAGTTTGGTTCAATTCTGAGAACATTGACGAAACACCATTTCGTGGGCCCCACGGTTTCATTTGACGGGCGATTTCATGACTGGCTCATCAGAATCCAGTTCTGGACATTCTGTTGGGTTCGTATCATGATTCTGGATTCATAGACAATAAGTTTGATGAATTTGAAGAACTTTATGTTTGACTTATTTTTTGGTGCAAAGTGGGCACATGTGGACCCCGTGTTGACCAGAAACTGTCAATTCTGCTCCAGGGTCCAAATTGGACTTGTGGGTAGTCAATCCTAACTATTTCAAGTATTCTGAGAGTAATGGTGATATTTTTTCAGCATTTGGAGGCGTACCTGGAGATTCCACTTATATCGGAGCAACTGACGGAGCTCAGAACACAGGCAAGTGTACCTTGCCAACTTGCAGTAGATCCTGTGACTTTATTGTTTGAGTTCTTTCTCTCTCTCTCTCTCTCTCTATATATATATATATATATATATATATATATATATATATATATATATATATATATTCTGTGATGTACCTGTTCAACCTAGGACCGTGAGACGTTGCTTAACGTCCGAACAAGATTTGGGTGTCAACGCCGTACGCGGAGTCGTGTAACGTTATTTAGAGAGTTGATTCTATGATCCTATATTTTACGTGGTTGCTTTACCAAGTACGTCATACCATAGAACACTTGACACTATTCATGTGACATAATCTTTTCTGAGTTATTTATGGTGATTCTGTATAGGTTTACATGATCCGTGACATAAGACTTGCATACATAGATATCATTATGACTCATTGTACTAGCTAGATATCATGATCTTGCATATTATGGACATCAGATATGAGGTTACATTGGGTGGGAAGAGACAAACAGGCTACAGGCTGATTATATATATATATACTTATGTTACTGGAGAGTACCTTAGTCTCTATACCAGAGCTTTGACACATATTGGCCCTTCATGATATTACTGCTACCGGCTCTCCGACACAGAGCTTATAGTGGTTTCAGCCTGAGTACTAGTGATGCTCTCAAATTGTATATCACATAGCTGGTTACATAGCTTGCCCTATGGATCTATTTTTATATACTGTATTTTATTTGGCTTGAGTTATTCTTGTACCTTGCTATGTCCCCGGAGGACCTGGATCTGGATTACTTTTCCAGGTACAACAGAGAAGGAATACCCCGAGATATACGGGACAAGAGCTGACGCTGGAGCAATACTGGCACCAGAGGACGAGGTTGTTCCAGAGAATTTTTCCTGAGTATTCTGTTACATACTCGGTTAGTTATGCTTACAGTTATATCATATCTTAACTCATGGACTTATGTATTGACTTATTTTATCGGGTTGTTCCCTGAGACACTATTTATTTGGACTTGTTGATAGACTATATTTTTTTTTATCTATTATCTTGATTAGTATATCATATTTAGTTATGTTTCTTTCTGTGGATGAGTTTAGAATTATTCTGTGAAAGATGGTGTAGACTGCATTGATATTTATTATAGCTTAAGTGCACTCTAACGGGTCTATTAAATTGGGTTTGCCCATTGGAGTTGTGCTGCTGGCCATTGCCACGTGGCTAGTCCCTCGGTATTTTAGAACTGGGGCGTGACATAGTTTTTGTTGTGGCCCATGCAGGTCTACGACTATGTTGCTTTGGTTTCAACTAAGGAACTGAGCAAGCCTGCAATTAGGATATGATGAATTATAGGATCTCATCCACTTGTTGATCTATTCTTGACCTCTATATCGACTTCAAAATAATTTTTTGACTTGCATCCTGCCTTGATTCCTCTGTACGCCTCTCATAATTTACTTTGGATGCAGAGTAATGGATCCACGAGCCGGCGACAAGACTCCCGTAGATACACCACAAGGTGTAGTGGTCACATACGATGATGGAGTGACACCATTGGGTGGAGATCCATCTACTCAACAAATCAATCAAGCAGATCAACACGTCTCGAGGTTCCGGCGAGACGATATTCCACCACCACCGCAGTTTACTCCACCAATGCCCATTTTTCTACTAGGACAGCCGATGGATGGTCAGCAGATATTCAAAATATTCTACGCAATAATACAAGCTGTAAACTCCCTCACCCAAAATAGGTATTTTGTGTATATTTTATATTATTATATTTATTATATATGTTGAATTTATTTAGAATATGCTCTTAGTTAATTAGAAAATAAATTTCTTGATATATTTACTTATATAAATATTCATTTAGAATTATTTTAGGTTATTTTAGATTTTTGGAGATTTTTCTAGAATTTTTGGTAATTAAAACTTAGAAAACATAAATTTCTAGGACTTCTATGATTTACTATACGACCATACTTGCATGTCGCTCTACCAAATATTTATTTTAGTTTAAAATAGTTAATTATATTTTTTGTAATTTATTTAGAATTTTAAGAAATTTATTTAGATTTTAAAATTATTTAGGATTTATTTGGATATATATAGTCTTAATATTAGATAGATACTATTAATAAGATTTTATAAATTATTTGTATTATCTTTAATTATATTTAAGATTATAAATTATTGAGATAATTTCAAACTCTATTTTAAATTAATTCAAATCCTGAACCTACTAGAAAATCAACTTCATGCATATCCTATCCTTATTTAAATTCATCATAATCCTATCCAAATTAACCAATCCTATTCTTATTTAATTAAGTAGTGTCCACCATTATAAATACCTCATCCTTCATATTTTTCTTTCCCAAATTTATCTCTTTTTCGTCCAAAAAATAGTCAAAATTCGTCATAAATTCAGCCTCATTTTCTACTAGTTATGACGAATTAAAAAGACGATATCTCCTAGCTCCGGACTCCAAACACGCTCCAGTTTTTTTTGTTAAAACGATAATGAGGTTAGCTTTCTGATAATATAAATTGTTTTTCTAAATTGTTAGTATTAAATTCTGGAAAATTCGTAGAGCACAGCATATCCAAAAATAGACGTGTTTCGATGTTTTCACGATTCTGGGAGAACCAGGAATCAGAATCACGAACCGTTTAAAGTTTTGGAAAGCTAATGTTGAGATCATCGACATATATTTTTTGTAGAATTTATTTCGAAGTATTTACATACTGTTAATTCTGTAGAACTTCTAGGTTAGAATTTAACCATCGGTGCACAATACAAAATTTGTATGTGCCATAATTCCCAAACGAATTTGAATTCAGACGAGCCGTAAATTCCAGTATATTTTTTATGCTGAAATCTACAAGAAATCATGCATGAAAGTCAAGTTTGTATCGGTTGACTTTTTGGTCAACAGATCGCCTCGATTTGCGTGCCATGAGTCTCGAGTTGATAAAATTCAGTTTCTTTGGACAAAATTTAAGAATTAACATAAAAATCAGAATAATAAGATTAAAATAGGATTTTAGAGTAATTATTCCATAATTAAATAAATTAAAATAAATTAATGGTTATATTATTATATAGTTATATGAATATATATGTAAGTAAATGCTAATTGATAATTATGACTAAATATTCAGACTGTATGACCCTAGGACATCGTGGACTATCCCATACTTACCTTGACCATGTTGACCCTAAGAACTTGTGAATTTGTCTGCCTTGCGTACACTAACGTATTGGCATAGACACCTGTCAGTTGACTGACTGATTTCGTACAGTACTTGAAGACGCGACACCCGCGTAATTCAATGCGTAATTGACCGTGTTAGATAACTAGTGTTACTCCTAGTGTACCCCCTGATTCCAGTGTAAATGTGGTTGAGTATGTGCTAGGGTAATGACTAATGATTCTATTATATTATATTATATGTGCATAGGATGTTGGATTTATTCTGCACGACTTTTGGAGCAGGTTATTGGTACATCGCAGCTTTCTTGCCAGACAAGTATACCTTGCCATTGTACTGTTATTTATATTTCATATGTTGCATGCATCTTTATTTTCTGTCCTTAGTTCATATATTTTAATTGTTATATAAAATGCTCGCGACGGTGACGCCGCGATAGGTTTTTATTTATGTATTGCATTGACCTTGTTCATGAGACTACCCCATTATCATGTAGCACCATTAGGTTTCATTTGACTGTGACACATATTTTTACACGAGTTGTGAGTCTCATATAGATCACGGACGCACGTATTGACTGATCATCGGTACGTGTGGGACGTGCGTTAGGAATAACTGCTGTTAGAAACTTTGCATGCTAGTAGACTTGGCAGTTATTAGAGGTCCATGGACATAGCCTATTGTAGTATGGTGGTCCCATCCTTGTCCTTGTTTGGTTGCAGGATTGGGCTAGGGTACTAAGAATAGGCTATGGACCAAATTGTGTCATGGATGTGACATGCTTAGAGCATTGGGTGGGGAGAACAACAAGTACCGCATTTGAGCTCCTTTACACTTTTTCTCCTGTACGCCCGGATTCTCCGCTGGAGATACGGGTCATGATGACCACTATATATTATGTACTATCAGGCGGGCCACCGGCGTTCAAAAGACGACGTGCCTTTTAGGCCCCTGGATCTCCAAAAGAGAACCATGCCAAATCCCAGTTTTCAGCCAGATAGCTCACTTGTGGAGAAAGTTGTTCTTAACTGCATTCACTTTAGACGGTTAGGCGACCCATTGGGTATTTATTTCAGTACTTTATTGGCATGTGTTTAAGTATACTTGTTATGTCCCTCTGAGGACCTGGTCTGCTGCCAGGTGTGCCTATTCGTGAGTATTTGCAGGAGCGCAGAATTGGAAGGATATAGATGCTTCGTGGATGTCTTCTCTTCGAGCCGTGATTGGTAGCTGGTACTTATATTGTTTGAGTGAGTTGTACTTATATTGTATTTACTTTTCCTATTTGAGTTGGTAGTGAATTTGTTTCCATCCAACTATCATCCTTAGATACTTCTTGTTGAGATCTAGTTTCATAGATACTGGTTATTTCTTTCTATATGATTTTGGTGGATGAGATTTATATTTTACCCTGTGACTTGTATTACATTTTATACCACTTGTGGATTTGATATTCATATTACAGCGTACGTATGGGTTTGGCTTCCATATATTGGAGTTGTCATATCCATGCGGCTGGCATGCTTACGTGTCCTAGTCCTACGTATTTTTGGGACTGGGGCGTGACACAAGCACAACAACAGGTTCATCAAGAGGCCCAGCAACGCTATATGAAAAACTTGAGGAATAGCCTAGTGACAGCACTGGAGCGGGCGAACCCACCAGCTAGACGGCCATCGACGGGATCTATCACTGATTTTTGCCAACTGAAGCCCCGTAACTTTTCAGGCAAGGAGGAGCTCACTGAAGTTCATGAGTGGCTCACAACCACTCAACACCAATTAGAAGCAGCTGAGCTTCCAAGGGAGCGTTGGATGACTGCTGTCAGAATGTAGTTGACGGGCAATGTACATCACTGGTGGATATCTGAGGAGAGACAGCTCGGACCAGACTGAGTTACTTGGGAGGAGTTCTCTAGACTCTTTCAGGAGATGTACATTCCATCTATTGCTCGATCGAAACTTTGGAACAAGTTCAATCGCCTCACTCAAGACAATATGACAGTGAAAGAGTACAATGCAGAGTTCATCCGTTTGAGCCGCTTCGCACCTACACTAATTTTGACAGAAGAAGAGAAGGCTAAGAAATTCTTTGATGGACTAAACTTTGCTGCAGCCCGACGTATGGAACGTGTCATCAGGAGAGAGTCCAGCCAGAAGCGGCCGCATGCACTAGCACCAGACCGAGCGTAGCAAGGAGGAGCTGCAAAGCGATCACAGATGAATCCATCACCGAGAGCATTTACACCACTAGCATTAGTCCTTTCTACTTGTTACTACTGTGGCAAGGTAGGCCATATTGAGAAGGAATACAGACGCAAATAGGGATTATGTTTAGCTTGCGGATCTAGCCAGCATTCAGCCAGGGATTGCCCTGAGCGTCGAGAAGGAGCACCGATGGTACATCGACAGGCTTTACCAGCACAGAGACCAGTCCATCAGCCATATAGACCAGATTATCCAGCACTAGGAGCACCACAGACGGAAGTTGAAGGAGTCAGACCATCAGCACCGGGAGGATATCAGTCGAGGCCACCATTGGCACCACAGGCAGAACTCTTCCAGCAGGCCCAGCAACAGCAAAGGGCACTACCACATGGACGTAGACAGGCTTTTGTGATGACAGTGGAGGAGGCACAGACTCGAGGAGTAGTGAATATGAGTAAGATTTAGTTTTATCATAGCTATCTATAATAGCGGATATTCCTAGTAATACTTTAGTATGTGACTGTTAATTCCATTTCCTAACATTATGTTAGCATGAACTTGTTAGTCTAGATTAGTAATATGTCAGTGGTACCCAAGCTTTCATAAGTTGTAGTTGATCTTCGTTCTAATCAGGCTCCTTTACTCTTGAGTTACTTATCTCTCATTGCCTAGGAAAAAGTTTTTATTGCTTTCCTACATGTTCTGCTTGAATAAAACCCTTACCCTTCCTCTTTATTTTTTCTTATTCATGGTTCCTTATCCTTTGTGTCGTGCTTCAACAAACATGTCTTGCAACCGCGTCGTCTCTTCTGGAGCAAACCTTTTCTGACCAGTTACGTTTCGTTTCTTAATTGCGAGGACGCAATTCTTTTAAGGTGGGTAGATTGTAAACATCCTGATTTTTAAAATTTAATTTAAAATTTTCATTAATTATTATTGTAGAAATTTTTATTATTTTTAGTTAATTATAATAAATATTCTTTCATGGATTTATATTTTTGTGTATTAAATTAATTATTAAAATAGTGCATAAATTATATTTTTTGGGTGTATAATTAATAGTAGAGTATTGTATAATTTTTCTGGAATTTATTGGGGTCCAAAACTATTTTTAATGGCCATGTATTTATTGTTTTATATAAACCAACCCAAACCAACCTAAACCAAACCAACCCAACCTAAACTAAACCGAACCTGACCTAGACCCGAACCCACTATCCGATGACCCGACTCGGACCCAAAATCCTTCAGCTACAGTAACTTACCTTTCCCTCCTCAAACGACCGCAGCCTCGACCCCCCCTCGATTCCCCTTCTATGAAACCGTCTGACCCCTCTTTTTCGCTCCCTGTAACCGCCCCACCTCCACCCTATATAATCCCCAGCCTAGTTGAACCTGAACACCATCATATCCTCTACCACCCCGACCAACCACAGCCTCCGACGATCGTCGTACAGTGGCCGCCGCACGCCGCAAGGAGCCACCGCGCAGCCGCCCAACATCCCGAGCATAGCATACAGCGAGGTCCCCATCTTCTAACCCTTGTATCTCCCTGCATAGTAATTCAAATATCGATCTGTTAAATCCTATACGAAGACCATATGAACCTCTTGAACCCTGTAAATTAGTTTGGCCTATCGTTCTTGTGTTGGTCGTAATTCACGACACAAAATAGAAAAAATGACTCAATTTGTAGTTCAGAAAACTGTCCCAACCACTCATGTTCATGTATATTTTTCTTCCAATCTAGTTAATATTTTTAAATTTTACTTAAACAATAATTTAGACAACATAACCAAAATTTAATCTCTTTAATTAGTTTATTTTAATTTATTGTATGTTGTGTTTTATTCGCGGTTGAAATTGACCAAAAACTTGGTTTTCTAAACTCGAATTTTTTCGAAACAGGGGTGCGTCCCGCTAAAGGAGACAACTTTGTCGTGTACAAATTATACCGAAAGGCGCGTATCGTCAACGCGGATGTATGGAATTTTGAAAAAGTTGATTTGGATGTACATGCACACCGAAATCAACGCGTATCCGTCAAAAAATTTTGTATCGGCCTATTTTGACACTCGTCATAATTTTGTGTGTGCTTGTCGTTTCATAACAAAACTTACACCATCGAATTGATAGCGTTACGCTGGTCCTGTAACCCAAGTTTGGTTCAATTTTGAGAACGTTGACGAAACACAATTTTGTGGGTCCCACAGTTCCATTTGACGGGCGATTTTGTGAGATTTTGTGACCAGCTCATCAGAATCAGTTCTGGATATTCCGTTGGGTTCGTATCATCGTTCTGGACTCGTAGACACTAAGTTTGATGAATTTGGAGAACTTTGTCTATGACACATTTTTCGGTGCGATGATGAATTTGGAGAACTTTGTCTATGACATATTTTTCGGTGCGAAGTGGGCCACATGTGGACCCCACTTTGACCAAAAAACTGTCAATTCTGCCCCTGTGTCCAAATTGGACTTATGGATAGTCAATCCTAGCTATTTCAAGTATTTTGAGAGCAATGGTGATATTTTTTCATCATCTGGAGGCATACCTGGAGATTCCACTTATATCGGAGCAACTGACGGAGCTCAGAACACAGACAAGTGTACCTTGCCACCTTACAGTAGATACTGTGACTTTATTTTTTGAGTTCTTTCTATATATATATATTTTTTGTGATGTACCTGTTCAACCTAGGACCGTGAGACGTTGATAACGTCCGAACAAGATTCGGGTGTTGACGTCATACGCGGAGTCGTGTAACATTATTTAGAGAGTTGATTCTACGATCCTATATTTTACGTGCTTGCTTTACCAAGTACGTCATACCATAGGACACTTGATACTATTCATGTGACATAATCTTTTCTGAGTTATTCATGATGATTCTGTATAGGTTTACATGATTCATGACATAAGACTTGCATACATATATATCATTATGACTCGTTATACTAGCTAGAGGTCATGATCTTGCGTGTTATAGACATGAGACATGAGGTTACATTGGGTGGGGAAAGGCACACATGCTACAGGCTGATTATATATATATATACTTATGTTACTGGAGAGTGCCTTAGTCTCTGTACCAGAGCTTTGACACATGTATTTGGCCATTCGTGGTATTATTGCTACCGGCTCCCCGACACAGAGCTTGTAGTGGTTTCAGCCTGAGTACTAGTGATGCTCTCAAATTGCATTTCACATAGCTGGTTGCACAACTTGCCATATGGATCTTTTTTTATATACTGTATTTCATTTGGCTTGAGTTATTCTTTTATCTTGCTATGTCCCCTGAGGACCTAGATCTGGATTATGTCCCCAGGTACAACAGAGGAGGACTACCCCAAGATATATGGGACATGAGCTGACGCTGGAGCAGTACTGGCACTAGAGGACGAGGTTGTGCCAGAGAATTTCTCCTGAGTATTCTGTTACATACTCAGTTAGTTATGCTTCTAGTGATATCATATCTTGACTCATTGACTTATGTATTAACTTATTTTATCGGGTTGTTCCCCGAGACACTATTTATTTGGACTTGTTAATAGACTATATTTTTTTTATCTATTATCTTTATTAGTCTATCATATTTAGTTATGTTTTTTTTCTGTGGATGAGTTTAGAATTATTCTGTGATAGATGGCGTAGACTGCATTGATATTTATTACAGCTTAAGTGCACTCTAAAGGTCCATTAAATTGGGTTTGCCCATTGGAGTTGTGTTGCTGGCCATTGCCACATGGCTAGTCCCTCGGTATTTTGGGACTGGGGCGTGACATAATCTCCAAGTGAAGTCCCTGCTGGAACCTCGTAGCCCGGTCCAACTCGGCCACCACCAAGGTAGGGGAAAACTGGCCGAGTCTACAAAACTTTGCCGCGTAGCCATCGACAGTCTTCCCCATCTGCCTGAGGCTGTTAAACCTTTGCTGCAAGTCGTAACACGATACTGCATCATAGTATCAAGTCTAAAACCTCTCACTGAAGTTCGCCCATGGTATCAACGATGTCAGTGAAACCTCCTAAGCTGCCCACTAGTCACGACCAAATCTAGCAACTGTAGCCTAACCACTACTACATGATCCATAGTCGGAATCCCTGCTGCCTCGAGTATGGCCTCGGTATTCTGGAGTCACGTATTGGACTCTATCTCATCCTCAGTACCGTAGAAGTACGGGGGATGGAGGCACCTGAAACTGTTTGCAAAATTATTGATCTGAGCACCACCTCGCTCCATGGCCGTCTGGACTGACTGAGCGAGGATATCACTCTGTCGCTAATGAGTCACCGTGAAACCCGTCAGAACGTCCATCAGGGCTCGAACAACATCTGGTTGCTCTGGCTGCTCTAGTATTGTCAGCGGATCGGTCTGAACATACTGCTCTGGCTCAGAATCAATCCTCGACTCTGCTCCTGAAGGCTGGGAATGACCCCCAGAAATTGGCTGACCATCTGGATGCTGATATGCTATCTACAGAACTCGAATAATCTGATCAAAAGGATCAGGAACAGTGCCCCAGAAAGTCAAAGGACGCAAGGAGTAAATCGAAGGGATATGATAGATCAACGATCAAATCAGGTAACAGGTCAAAACCAGAGGTATAGAGTATGATGAAAGATATCATGGAGGAAATAAGTAGATTGAGACATCTAATCAACAATAACCCCATATAATGAGAAATCCTAATGAAAAATTCATGCACATAATATTAATTTGTATTGTCTTATTTGAATATCTCTAATCCTTGAATGAGAGCACATATGAAAATCATGATCTCGTTACGACTCAGTCATACTTTCTCGCAGTCCTCATATACGCGTCAATTTTGACCAGTGACTTATCATAAGACACGCCTCATGATCTTCCTCATGTCCACTATATTTTTTCTCGTTGCTAACTTGATTTCCTAATCACAATCATTTGTATACAATATTGATTTGAAAATACAAGAAAATACATCAAAGTAGCGGTCATTGGCTTCGAGCTTTATTACATTGAGCAGGGTCTCTACGGGCACATATGTGTACACATTAGTGCACAACGGGCTTAGTAATCCTGGAAGCTCACATAACAAGGAAGCATGGATCCATTTCTCGCTCTATGCCCGGTCATAATAGCACTCGTCATATGAAGACGTGTTATAGTGGAGATACTTTGTCGAGGATCGTATGTCTATCTCTATCAAGACATCGTGCAATCCTATCCCAATCATCCTTCTGGAGTTTGGCTAACTATAACCCACTTTGTATTGTTCTTCCACAAACAACAATCACAATATATTAGTCAAGATCTAAAACAAGTTATGAGAGGTTAAATTCTTCCAAGTCGGTCGGACTATTCATAATAGTACAAGAACATCATCTTAACTTTTCAAGACAAACCATAAATGCCTTCACTGTTGCTATAGTTCCTAGCGCATTCCAGTTATTCCTAGCGCACTTGTATGACACATTCCATCTCATCTTCAATGCGCCCTCATGGTCGTTTAAAGACGGTAATTCATGTGAGTGAATTGATCCCATGTCCATTCGACATACTGATTATGACACACACACACACACACACACACACACACACACACACATATATATATATATATATATATATATATATATATATATATATATATATATATATATATATAGGGTATACTTTTGGGGTTTTGTTTGGCGGCGTTTGGCCTGCCTTTCCCTTTTCGCTTTCCATTTGCCTTTTTCTTTTCCCTGGTTGTGGTTTTATCGATGGCACTTTTGTGACCCGCCAGCATATTGAGGATTTATATATAGCATTTTCTTTCAATATCTATTCTACTATATAATGCCAAAACTAGGCTTCACCGTGAAAGTTTTTCGTTCCAAAAATACCCTTCATTATATTTCAATATGTATTAACGTTGATAAGGATATCTAAGTAATTAAAAACAGTAATTAAATAGGTATTAAATGTATGTATGCATGCATGAGGCAACTTGGGGAATGATAGTTAATAAAACAAAGATATGCATGCATGCAAAGTAGGTAGTTTGGAGAATAAAACAAAAGTTAATAAAGCATGCATGCAAAGTAGGCACATGAACCCAAGAGATAAGAGAAACCTTTCCTATTCCCGTCATTTAATTTCTCCCAACTTTCATGCTCCTGCCTATTATATTTCCACCTATAATAAAATTAAGAAATTATCGTTTGCTCTTTTAATAAACTATTTTTTTTCAATTAATATGAAATACGTGCAACGCACGTGCGTATATACTAGTATATATATATATATATATATATATATATATATATATATATATATATATATATATATATATATATATATATATATAAAATTAAAAAAATCTAAAATCATTCTAACTACCACTGTCTATATGTATCTCTCTCAAACAAAACAAAATTTTAAAATTCTTATAACTACATGAACATATAACCAAAATCCTATAAACATACATATAACAAATCCAAATTAAAAAATATATATCAAATCATATTTAAAGTAGTTACATAGTATTATCTAAACATATATTCAAAATTCTACAAGCATATCTGTAACAAATTTTAATTAAAATATATTTAAATTAGATTTAAAATATTTTAATATAATTTAAATTTTTATCTAATTTTTTAATAATATCATAGAATTTTTTTTGGTACATACATCGCAGGTGAACATGACTACTATATAAAAAAGAAAATTATCCAAACAAATATGTTCCCTCAAAAATAGTACAAATGTCAACAAGGACAGAGTCTCATATATCTAGTGTACGCCATGAAGTGCTCCTCTACAATCCCTTTCGTCCCTTCATCAGAGAATCCACAATTATTTTGTTGGAGGCTAAATGCTCCAGTTTAGTTTGACTTTGTCCTCCTTTCGTATGAAGTGATAACAAATCTCGATATGCCGTCCATAGCACCTTCATTTATGTAATCCCTGACATGTTATTGCTTTAAAGAGTTAGAACGTCTAGAGTATGAGATACCAACTGTAGGTGTTAAAGGGACATTCTCAACCACAATGCTTAATGTACTGTTATAGAAGTTGCCACGTACTCTTCCTGTCACGTCCCAGAACCAGAATATTGGAGAGCGGAAAAAGATAAAGTCAGCTCCATATACCAGAGTACTTTATACCCCGAGATGCAGTCACGACTGTCTAGACATGTGGGGGTTTATACTACAATCCAACAGTCATTCGTAGGTCAAGAATTCTAGTCTCAATCTCAAGCAAGCAACAAGTTACAAGATGTATGATCACCAAATATATAATAGTAAGACATTCCAAACTATACATACACAGATGATCATGAAGCTAGTTACAAATGAAGAACTAGCAAGAGTACAATATTACATGATCAGCTCTGGCTATAGTCTAGAATATGATTTACATGTAGGCCCGCATGCTAGAATATCAAGTTCCCAAATACGAGCTAAACATCTGTTCGGTGGCTAAACGTCTCAAAAGTATAAGTACAAGACCAGGTGGGTTAGTGGGAAAGATCATGACCTCTGGTGCTCCTGGTGTTCACCATCTTGAGGCAAAAAATACGTGAGATCTTGCGGTCTTACTCCAAAATCTGGCCATATAAAACCAGTAGGGTCAGATCCCAAAATAACAAGTACCACAAGGGAGCAAATTTAGGAACTAAAACCAGCATGTAGGAAAATCAGTAAGAAATAACACAAGGAATAGTTAAATAAGTGCAGCTGGTAAAAATAACAGTTAACAACTCTGGCGTATTTAATCAAGAATATCTTGAATCAGTACTCAGGTTACAGTTTTCGGATCAGTTGTTAAATAAATCAGGACATGACTAGACTAGACTGAAAATTAAACAATCATGACCAATCATGCTCTACGGCTTCCTATCATTAGCTAACTAGGGTTATCACAGTCTTAGTTACTAACACATGCAATTTGAGATTTCTTACGGCCACATGCCCTGCAGACTATCCGGATTATCCAAACGTAAGGATACATAGTAAAAATAAATAAGGTATAGTAATTTACAGGTAAATGCAACACTCGACGACGTGCTGAAAGTGTGTCCCTTACGGCGGAGAGCTCTAAATCTATCAGGTGTCGCTGGGATACCGTGATTGTATGTAGCCAAAAAATCTCTCTAGATGCTTCAAATTCATTATTTTAGTTGTTATCCAGGACAAGTTATCAAGAATTCCTGACCGTGGTGCTCAGAAATAGTTTGGTTTAAGGTGCTTTGCTCGCAAGTATTTATGGTCTCGTGCCTCACAGATATGTAATAACACTTGAGACTTGAGGAAAATATGAGTGCACCAACTATGTGCATGTTGGAGTATATTAACATCTCATCCAAACTAGTCCAATCTAGTTCGGTTCAGACTAAGTTTGGTTCACTAGGGTGGTCGGGCCGCCCACATGGGTTAAAGGACGTTATATTAAGCGTGTCCATAAGGGATGCACTACTATGACTTCTTATAATTGTCTATATATAGTTAAAAAAATAATTATGAAATTTTACTTGTTTTCAATGAAAGTCCACTGTTTATATCTACCGTTTCCAATCTTTACAAAGAGTTTTTTTTGGATTACATCTATCAAGTCTTACACCGCTAGATTTTCTGGGTTGGCGCTTTCCAGGGACGACCCTGGTCCAGAACAAGCTGGACGACGGTCCATAACCCCAAAACTAAAAGAGCACCAACATGGACGTATCTAATCAGGATGTACTATGAGACATGCTTAACTATGAAGAGTTGTGGTGTAATGGTTATCATGTTAAGAGTTACACACTAGAGTTTCTTAGTTCAATTTTGGATGCAAACAAATTTTTTGTTATATATATTTTATTTTAGTTACTTAATTTTTTTCACATTATGTACGAGGGTTCCATTTCGGGAGTTCACCTCGGACTCCCATTAGCTCAGGACCAACCCTGGCACTTTGGTAGAAAATTCGTGTCGGCAAGACAGAAAATGTGACACGAATCCAAACCACGTCATCCAAAATGAGAATTCGGTCCGGACCAATGTGTATAAACATGTGTTGTTCACGTAACGTTGGACTGGTCCGGCCCGGTCCAGAGTAAGACAAGGATGCTTGTAGGTCTGACAAGATACAAGAATATGAATACACAACAAACATATTTTCTTTGGGTGTGGGTGTGGGTGTGGGTGTGAAAGAATTTTCTGTTGGCATTTTCTGTGATTTAACATAAATATCCACATTATTTTGGCTGACATGCATTCGGCGGGCACAAATTCGTTTGAACCCGGGCTGGCGCAGAAATCGGCCGTGGCCCCATAATCAGTTTTCCCAATGATTCGGCCCGACACCTTATATTACACAGACTTTTCTGGGTTGGCCCTGGGAACGGATGCAGCTCGGATTTTCCGGGCCGAATCGGATGGTCCGGCCCGGCCTGACTTGCAACTATGGGCCTTCAGAAAACTGGGTCTTATTATACTGGATTGGACGGATCTGTCACTTTCAAAAGCAGGCCAATCTATTTAGGGGTGGGAAACGAAGCTGTTAATCTATCAAATCGAACGTGTACGCCACGTCATCATAACCGCGTTCCTTTCGCTTCTACGCCACAAACCCAACCAATAAGAATCGTCCACCCCATCACTTCCTCGCTTCCTATTGGTCCTCGCCCCCCTAAATTTACGTGCCGCTTCCAGAACCATCCCGTATATTCATTTATAACCAATTTCTCCTCATTCTATTCTTCTCCTCCCAAAAATTCCACATTCTCAATCCATGGCGATTCGATCCCTGCTCCTCCCGATCCTTCCCGCCATCTTATTCATCGGAGCGGCCACCGCCCTGATCTCTTCGGAAACCCTAAATCCGTCCGCTCCCAAAGCAATCTCGGTGAGAACTCGATCGAAACCCTAATTTTTCTCCCTCTGTGTCATGGACGACGATACGTGTCCGAAATGACATGAACGCGGCGCCGGTTTTTCGAAGGCAAAAGTGTATTTTGAGGAATTCTCAATGAAAACCTATTTTCCCCTAATTCGTTAGGTTGATGTGTTCTGATACCGGAATTGTCATTGGACGATACGTGTCAGAATGATACGGACACGGCACTGCTTTTTTTTGGGTAGCCTAAGTGTATTCTCGAGGAATTCTTAACGCAGCCCTAATTTTTTGACTAACAGGACCTAAGGGATGCAATCGTCAAGGGATTGGGATTCCAGAACATGAAGGTATCCGGGTTCGACTTGAGGGACGCGCTGGTGGGGCAGTCGGTGGCGTACGAGTTCGACGTCGAGGTGGACAAGAAGCTGATCCCGGTGAAGCTGTTGGAGGACGTGAGCCGGTGGGATTTCAAGGATCTGAATATATTTAGGGTTGAGGAGGAGGAGGATGAGGAAGGGTTGGTTGAGAGAGGGAAGGGGAAGGATTCTAGGGTTTTGCCAACGCTGCCGCCTTTCCAGCTGGCAGGGCCGATGGAGTTGTGGATACAGGACGGGGATGACATGAGGCTTTCGTTGCCGGTGAGGATTTCTTCATTCTTTTCCCACTTTTTTGTTACTTTATGATGTTAATTAGGGATTTATTATTAGACTTTCTTGTTTTTTGGACACTAGTAATGCAGTAACTGGGAAATTAGGGTATGGTCAATAGGATTAATCTCACAGGCAAATTGTGGAAACTTGTTGTTGCCAGCTACGATATGCTTCAAGATAATGTAATTTATGACCTTTTTTTTTAGAAATCAGTGACATGGATAAAATGGATTTAGCACCTAGGAATGTGGTGGTAACTTCATGTTTCTTGAGAATAGAGTAGTTTGAAATATTTCCTCATTGAACTGTATAGGTGGTACGATCTCTCTTACTTAACATGGTAGAATGCATCTTTTATGTTCATACTTAAAGTTTCTTGCTAATGAGGTACCATTCTTCTAAGGCAATAAATATTCTCCTACCAAAGTACGGCCCAAGTTGGTCTATATTATCAATGGTCCTGGGCTGACAAACTTGACGGTTTAGGGATTAGCTTATGGTAGAACCTATTAGAGTTTTGCCATGGTATCGACAGTAGTACGCTATCTATATCTGTAAATCACTAAAATATCATAATATTCAGTTATCTACCGCGTACAATATATATTAAGAACTATGAAAAAGAAAGACTGGTAGCATATGAATGAATCACAAGGAAGAGGAGAGCCGTTACAAGAACAAAGAATCTAACTTGGCAAGAATGAGCTGAAAGCCTGAGCTAGTCTAAGCTTCTTTCATTTCCACATACGGCCTTTGAAAGTAAGGATGACCAGCCCCTTTTGGGACCCTTGACTCTATCTATTGTCTTGCTCTCGAAATACCCAAAAAAAGATCAATCATATTAACAATGTTTTGCAATACTTGCCCTTGATTTTCACTTTGATGATTTTAGCCTGTTTCATTAGAATAGTATGCTTGCATCCTTTGCCCAACAACTGAAGCTAACCAAGCAATAATTGATGAGAGGAACAACAATGATTACCATGAGTAAGTTCCTTTGTCCCAACTCATTTCTTGGCAGGCACACCCCGTAAGTCATTTATGTTGAGAAAATTTGAAGATTACAGTGAGAATAAGAGAATTATATTTTGAATTGTGAGAATACACCTTGTCTGATTTAAATGATATGTTTGCAAAAATGATCTAGTGATATTTTTAGCAATGTTTTTTTTCCCTGGTAGAAACTTTTGGATTCACATTATGATAATTCTTAATAAGTTGGATTCATAGTAAAAAGTAACACTAGAACTATAAGAGACTCCTTTTAGCGTGCCCTGTGTTTTTATAAGGGAATGAACATTCCAGTAGGATGCTCAGCAGGATTGGGTGGGACAACATGTAAACAAGCACAATCCTTTTCTTTCAATGAGAAACATGACATCCTCCGATAGTATGCAAGAGATGCTACCATGGTAGACAAAGGCGTGCCTCGCATCAAAGCGCAATAGTTGCGCCTCCCACCTCAGTAGACGAGGCGTCTTTCTCTAGGCGAACTCAATGCCCGCCTTTCAGCAAGGCGCAACAAAGAAAAGATGTTTTTTTTTTCTTTTTTCTTTTTTTACAAAAAAACTTTTGATGCATGGAGATAGCCTTTATTTCATGCAAATGGGAGAGAGGTAGCCATTTTCATGGTTGCCAAAAGATGGCTATAGTTGAATTATAAAAACTAAAATTTACTAAAAACGTGGTAGGGAGAATACAAATTATTGTTGGTTCGGTTGCCTGGTATGCAATTGTTGCTCGGCTAGTTCACTTGATTATATTTTAACATGTTTTTGTTGGTTATACTATGCTATTTGGTTTTATTTCTTACATTACTTATTTATTTATGTATATATTTTTTATTTTTGTATCTCCTTTCGCTCGAGAGTGCGTCTAGCGCCTTGGACGATATGATCTTTTGCGCCTTTAACTACCTTGGATTCTACGAATTTAACAATGGGAGGAAGCATTAGAATCATAAATTTCAATTGTTTTGTCAATTTTGACGGGGCATGTTTGAAATTATTCTTTATGAGTTGAAATTATTCTTTATGAGAATTGCTTTGCAATTGTTTCGTAGGAGCACCTGTGTTCAACACGCACTTGGCCTGATTTACTGTGGGATCTGAATATTCCCTTTTTTTAAAAAGGAACTAAATTCAGCCTTTATTATCTTGAGAAAGTAAGTACTTCGCAATTTCCCTTTGAGAAGACTAAATCAAACCCAAGCAAATTAGTCTCCTCATATATTGTGTGCCATCTTGAGCTTGACACTCATCCAAAAAGAAGAATCATGTTTATTCTTAAATCTAGGACTTGAAAAATCCAATGTACTTCAAACGTCCAAGCTGATTTTAGAAACCACTAACTTATGTAAAATGATGTTTTTACACATTTCTTGTGAATATCACCGTGTAATTGGAATCCTGATTATTTTGAGATTGCTTTCACCTTTTTTAACAAACTAGTATATATGCACGTGAATTGTAGGTATTTTATATTACTTGGGAAGAGCAAAGCTCCTTTTTTTTTTTTTACATCTTGGGAGAGCAAACAACAGTTCCGTTTAACTATTTTTTCTACACTTAATTACCTAACTACCTATGATAAATTTAGTGAATTTTTTTAATTTTAAACATAGGTAAGGGTATTTTAGGAACAAAATTTTTACGGTGAAGCCTTAACTTTTCTTATTATATTAGGTTGGATTATTGTAAGTTTTGGGAGATCTACTTTTAAAAATAAGTTAAACTTAGTGACCTTTAATTTATTAGCATGTCACACAATATCATGATTCTAATCCAGGTTTATAAATGATCTGTTTCTATTCTTGGATCACTTTCAAGATTTCAAGATTCTTCAATTCTATCTGCAACTTGTTTACAGCATGAAATTATGTTCTCTGTTTGATGCACGGAAATCTCTTTTCAGACCATATTTTTTTACTTTTCAATATTTAAATATGTGATATCCTTTGTATAAGTTCATTTTCCCTTGTTATTGACAATTTGATGTGTTGCTTGTTTGGTTGCCATTGCAGCATGATGTGGAGGCTGGTACGCTAAAGAAGGTTATCCTATCCGATGGTGCAGTAGTGACGGTGAAGGGCGCCCGATCTGTTAGCCTTCGCCACCCCCTTGAACTCCCCCTTCCCCTTAACCGCTCCCACCCCAGCAATGCTGGTCGCCTCCCCGTAGCATCTAGCCTCTTAACCATCGCTGAAGTCCTCCGTCAAGCCTCCCGCTCCTCAACTGAGAGGCCCCTGCTCTCCCTTCGCATTGTTGGTCCTACTTCCCTCTCCTCCACACCCTCAGCATCCACCAAAGACAAGCTCAGGCTCAAGCGACTTGCCCCTGGCCTCGTCGAGCTCTCCTCCCGCTCTGTTCCTGCCCCCTCAGACTCTGTTCCTGCCTTTTCCGACGATACCCAAAGCAATACCCTTTGGCCCTTCACTTCGATCAAAGGGTCAGATCCAAACCTCAGGGGTTTCGAGGAGCTATTGGCGTCAGTGCTGGGTAAGAAGGGAGGTGAGGAAGGGTCCTTCAGGCTGGTGAAGGCTCAGGTGTCGGCCCAGACCTACGTGAAGATGGGGTTTGAAGTGGAGAAGAAGCTCCTGGAAGGGGATGTCAACTGGTCCGGCTTCCCCGAGTGGAAGACGAGGCCGGTAAAGGCGTCGGCCCACTTTGAGGTGCTTGCACGGGTGGAGGAAGGGGGGAAGGTGGTTCCCGAGAGGATTGCGGAGGTCCAGCCATTCCATGTGCAAGAGAGCATAAGTCCGAGCGTGCAGACGGGAAATGTATCTATGTCGGAAGTAGAAGTCGTGCTTCCACTACCAGACTACTTTGTCCTGTGATTTCAACCAATTTTTTGGATCTTTACTCTCAAAGTGTATAAAGTTTATAAGTTACCAATAGTTGTAACATTGTAATGTTATTGCCAGATGAATTTATGATCCGGTGTTTTTTTAACCAAAGAGCCTTGTTTGTACGGAGGACAAGGAGGGAAAGGTTGACGAGAACTTTTCGTCACTTGATTGAATGTTTTGGGAACAGCTGAATGTTTTTCTATGGTGATCAAACTATTGTATGTAGACATTTGTGTTTCTTGTTCTGCACAATTGCAGGAGTCATTTCTTTAATTCCTTTTAATCCTATTAACATGATAGAGCAAACATTCTTTGAATGGTGGCAGATTCTAACAAAGATATGGTACGGGGTATGAACATGAACGTTTCAAACATGTTATGTTGCACAAAAACGCATATGATGGATACTTATCTGTAAATCGTTGAAATTGAGCTTTTATAAATTATAAATATAGTATATCTCAAAAGCTTATTATCGGTTGAATATATTTTGTACGCCACGATCGGTGGACGAAATTTCTATCAACAGTTTTCAAAATGGCTGTTGTGTGTTCATATGATGAACAATCCCACGTGCATAATATCAACTACATATATAACAACAAATTATGGAGATGTGACAGCTATCAATGAGTAATTATGGGCATATGACATCTAACCCTAAATCATGGACATACGATTGCTACGGTATCTTCACTTAAAAGTTTAAAATTCCTTACTTTTCATAATGTTTTATTTTGGCTTAATTTTAACTCAATACCTTCAATTATTTAAGTTTTTCAATTTGATACCATAAACTTTAAATCATATTAATCACTGGTATCAACTATTGAATATTTGTTATTGAATATTTGTAAGTCGATATCCTTAGTCAGGGATTAATTTTTCCAATTTAACAAATAATTTTTTAACAAATTATCTCCACCTCTCTTGGGAGTATTTGAAATGATCACAGATGAGGGGAATAAATTTTGTTATTTAGAATATTTCATTAGCACTATTAAGGTATTAAGTTATACAATTATAGTTGAGTTATTAAGTTGTCTAGTATTAAAGTTTAGTATATCAAATTGAAAAAATTAAAAAGTTGAGGGTATCAAAGTTGAAATTTAGTATTTTATTTATGAAAAGTAAAATATCCATAGTTAAAGGGTTCAAAATTACTGTTGCTTTTTTCGAAAAGCATAAACGGATTTCTGCTCATGCTTTCAAAAGCTGGAGTTTCTGGATTACTTGCAATAGCGAAAAATAATATGAAGTCCTTGAAACTTGAATACGTTGATACGACCCCCAAATTCAGTCCAGAAGCAGGCAGTATACTCCAGTAGCAGGCTCAGTATAGTCCAGTAGCAACGCAGTAGCTTGGCCAGCAAGCTTGACCGTTAGCCAGCTCTGCAGGTTGTTAGGATAACATAGCCTATAAAGGGAGGTAGAAGTAGCAGAGAACTGATGGATGAAGAATGGTATTCTGTTAGTTTCATTTCCTTTTCTTGTTTTTTTGACATTAGATATCAAATGTACTTGTCTTCTTGATTACAGCTCAGTAAGAAACCCTAATTTTCCATTCCAGATCTTCTTCTTCTTCTTGAATTCTTTTGATTTTTAACCAAATTCTTGACGAATTTAGTTCAATCTCGATCGTTGCTAAGCCTGACATGATGTGAATGCATCAATTGGTATCAGAGCCGTTCGGTTCTGCACCGGAGGCCCATCAAGAGACGAGCTCGAGCTCGAGCAGCCATGGATCCGGCGAGGTTCGCCGGAGGAGCAACAACGTCCGACGGAGGAGGGCTTTCGATCTCACCAATATGGTTGGGGATCTGTAAACACCCGAATTTTTTTAAAATTAAAATATAAATTTTTGGGATTTTTCTGTGATTTTTAAATAATTAAAATAAATATTTTCAGGAATTAAATATTTTTGAGTATTCAAATTAAATATGAAAATATTATGAAAATTATATTTTTGAGTGTAAAATAAATAATTGGTTATAGTGTAATTTTTTTGGAATTTATTGGGCCCAAAAAGTATTTTTAAATAGCTGAAAATATCGTTTTTAAATAAACCAGAATAAACCAACTTGAACCAGATTGAACCAAACGGAACCAAAGCCTAAATAAACCAACCCAACCCAAACCGTAGTGGGTCGGATCTGGACCCGAACCCAAAATCCGACCCAACCCATTAACAGATTTTCTTCTGAAACCGAAACCCCCGACTTCATCCCGCCGATCCGCCTCCCCGCCGACTTCTCCGGCCGTTTCAACCACCGCCTGCTCGTCTCCCCAACCGGCCGCCGCCCCTACCCCTTCATCTCCCTGCAAACCGCCGGCCTCCCTCCCTATAAAACCTAGCCGAACCCGACGATCACCACCACCACTTCACCATCATCCACCACCGCCACCCAGAGCTTCCCACGGCCACCGCCTCTCCGGCCACCTGACTCCGGCGACGACCTCAGCAACGACGGCAACCCCAGCACGCCGAGCCACCCGCTGCCTCCCTGACTAGCACTGACGAGCACCGCCACCGCAGCAACCAACCGCCGACGACCGGCAGAGCACCGCCGCGCCGTCCCGTGCACGCGTAGTTCAGTCGATTCCGACCCCTGTTCTGGTGAGCTTTTCTTCCTCTTCGCTGTGTCGATTTCCGATCGGATGTTGTAACATGTTTGCTGTGTAACCCTCTCGAACCCCGTGCAATTTGATTGGGGTATCGTGTCCTGTGTCGGTCGCAAACCACGACGCAAAAACAGGAAAAATATCCTAATTTTTGGATTTCGGAAACTGTCCCGAACTCACAAGTTCACGGCCGTTTTACGTCCAACCTAGTTAATGTTTTCAAAATTCACTTGAACAGTAAATTAGACAATATAACCAAGTTTTAAACCCTGTAATTAGTTTATTTTAATGTGCTGTAATTTGTGTTTTATTCGTGGGTGAAGTTGACCAAAAATTTGGTGTTCAAAATCCAAATTCTTCCGAAACTGGGTGCGTTCCGCTAAACGAGGCCACTTTGTCGAGTGCGAATTGCATCAAAAGGAGCGTATCGTCAATGCGGAAGTGAAATTTCGCGAAAGTTGATTTGAATGTGCGTGCACACCGGAATAAACGCGTATCCGTCGAAATTATCCCGTATTGGACCTGTTCTAAAACTCGTTGTAACTTCGTGTGTGCTTGTCATTTTGCAACGAAACTTGCACCATCGAATTCGTAGTGTTATGCTGGTCCTGTGACCCAAGTTTGGTTCGATTATGAGAACGTTGACGAAATCCCGTATCGTGGACCCCAGGGCTCCACTTGACGGGCGATTTTGTGATTGGCTCATCGAAATCCAGTTTTGGATATTCCGTTGGGTTCGTATCGTTGTTCTGGACTTATAGACACTAATTTTGACAAATTTGGAGAACTTTGTCTCTGACACATTTTTCGGTGCGAAGTAGGCCACATGTGGACCCCGCTTTAACCAGAAACTGTCAATTTTGTCCCTGTGTCCAAATTGGATTTATGGGTAGGCAACTCTAGCTATTTTATATCTTCTGAGAATGATAGTAATATTTATTTCAGCATCCGGATGAGTACCTGAAGATCTTACTGTTACCGAAGCAATTGAAGGAGTTCAAACCCCAGACAAGTGTACCTTGCCAAACTTGCAGTACTTGCTTCATATTATTTTCTCGATTTATTTCTGTGTTATAATTGCTCAACCTAGGACCGTGAGACGTTGCTTAACGTCCGAATAATATTCTGGTGTCGATGCCGTACGCGGAGTTATGTAACGTCACTTAGAGAGTTGATATTGCGATCCTATATTTTCGTGCTTGCTTTATCAAGTACGTCATACCATAGGACACTTGACACTATTCATGAGACAGAATATTTTTTGAGTTATTCATGGTGATTCTGTATAGGTTACAGGATTCCTGACATAGATATTACTTATGCATAGCTATCATTATGACTCGCTACATTAGTTAGAGGTCATGATCTTGCGTGTTATGGACATGAGACGTGTGATTACATTGGGTGGGAAAAGACACATAGGCTACAGGCTGATTATGTAGTGCCTCAAATCCCGATCCGACCGGGATGCGCACTATATAATTGGGCTTGTGGCTAGTCCGTCTGAGTCGTAATCTAGATCTTCGGCATCCTCTTGCCACGGACGAAATGCGATGATCCTGTCCAACTCATGGATAGGCCTCTATTGAAACAAGTCCAATAGTTTTCGTGCTTTGTTGCTTGGTTTTCTTGATTGCCGCTTTGGAATTTTGATTTGGTGATGCTTTCGATTTGCTTGGTTTTCGCTGTTGGTTTTCTCGTTTGGAGCTTTGATTCTTGGGGAGTTCAAGCTGGAAGGATAGGCAAAGAATTCTAACTCGGTGCTCGTGCTGTTTCAGGTCCGCGTAACTGACGCTTGATCGTCGCTAGGTGGGATTCCTTGTTTCAGCATCTTTTTCCTTAACCAGTGAGTGGTTCGGACCCTTCTTTCCTACTTCTTCACGCCCACATCTCTAATGTTTCAAACGTTCACTCTATGATGCCCAGTTGGACGCCTAGGAAATTCTTAGCCACAATGCATGCCAGCCACTAAGAAAGGAATATGGGAATTGTAGACTAGTTTTACTATATGCTTGCACACCTTATAAACTTGAGTTTGTTTGTAAAGGAAATTGGTTGTTGGTTGCGGCTTGGTACCTCAGATAGAGTTTGGACCTACGGGATACCAAATCGGACACGGCTTGAGAAAATATGAAATGTTGCATAAGATATATATTGCTGCTTAACTTCTTCTGTTTCATTTCATGCATTGTATAATATATGAACTGTTCAAGCATTCGCATGGTCTGTGACAACTTGTGCACAAGGTTTGGCATTTCCTTGAAACGGTATTCCGGGGCACTGGAACCGTATCGATCCGGAGGAAAATATTTGATCGTGCTAGTCGCGATGCATTGCGGGACCTCCAACAGGGCTTGCTACCCGGGCTGATAGGGCGCGCCGCAATGCTTGGAATAAGTCACTAAGGTGTCGATCACACCAATGACCGCATAGAATAGAACACATGCTAATTTATTGTCTTGTACAGATGGTAAGTATACTTGTGTTTCATTGTAGGGAAGGCGTGCATCGGTTGAGTAAGCAACCGGTGTACTTGTTGGATAAATGTTATTTTCATTTCTATCAAAACATGCAACTGATATGAATTGAATCCACTTACTTCTCTATAGAAAGATCACCTTAATGCATGCTCGCCCCTAATAAGCTAGTGCCGATTTAGTGGAGTGGGTTCGTCCCGCTCACCAGTACAGCTGAGTACTGACCCACGTTGTGGGCATCTATTTCAGGTGCTCAGACGGCACAACGCTAGTGGATAGACGAGGAGGCGTTGGAGCACCTCTATTTTGAAGTATAGTTGGAGTCAGTTCATTTTGGAGGCATGGACTTTCAATCTATACAAGAGCGTAATGTATGAATGACGTGGACTATCTGATGGAGCGCACCCTGCCTTTTGAGTTATCTTTTGTAATGCAAATCAAGTAGCCGAGAGGCGCATCAATGTAAACTATATGTAAATTACTCTGAATTATCAATGAAAATCTTTTTTTTTTTCGGCATGCTCTTCAGATTTACGGATTTGCGGGGGCCGAAGGCCCTACTTAGTTGACTGACAATGACAAAGGCGACCGGACATCATCTTTTGAATTGAATCTTTAGTAGTCTATCAGTGGCGCGAAGCGGCATATTTCTTCCTATACTTGTGTTCAAATATCTGTGAATGTGTTTTCTAAATTGTTTTTACAATGGGTTCCTATCACTGCACGTTCTTGTCTTATGTGAGCGCAACTCCAGGCTCGCACGGCATCACGTCCCAGCGAGGACGATCGGTTCCGTAAAGGATCCAGCGAGGACGATTGACCCTTACGGGATAGGGACGTGATAGATTATATATGTATATTTATTATTGCGATACCATAGCCTCTACATCAGAGCTAGGCCCACTACGTGATATCACTGCTACAGGCTCCCCGACACAGAGCTTGTAGTGGTCTCAGCCTGAGTTCTAGTGATGCTCTCACTTGCATATCACATAGCTGGTTACATAGTTTTCTCTATTGATTTATTTATATACTGTATTTAAAGATGACATTCTTGCAAAATCTTGGTTCCTTTCACGGCGACGATTATAGGATCTCGAAGACAATAGTGAGAGCTTTAGAATCTAGTTGACGTTCAATATTCTGTCATGAAAAGCATTGACTATAAAATTCATTGAGGAAGCTGTCTAAACAGTAAAGCAGAGCTCTTCTGCTTCACATATGGTTGAAAAGAGTGTCAATTGTCAAATGATTATGCTCTATGAATAGAGTACCCCTTTAGGATTTTTATATAATCAAAGAACAGAATGAAAAGAGTGAAATCATGTTTAAGGTAACTTGCATTTGAGTTCAGTAAAGGGTGGTACCTAATATTAATGCCAGAACTTGTCATCAGGATCACTTCTGGAATGATCTAGAAATAATTTGCTCATGTGATCCATTATTCTGTATTAACAATAAGAATAAGGATACCCTTCTACTACCAAGAGGTTAAATAACTTCCTCTGTACTCCTTCTATCAGTCTTTGTAGTTATCTTGAAGATGATTTCGATGCCAGTAGCAAGGGAGTGCTGAGGGTTAATTACTTCCTTCTATGTTGGGAGGGGCCTGCCTATGTTGCCAGATAGCCTTTTCTATCATAATACGAGATGGTTCCCTAATAAAATATCAGCAGCCACTTCGCAAACAAACTTAGTAGTTCCCTCTTTTTTTTTTCCTTTGTATATATTGCAGTCTTGATCTGTCATTTTTCTACTGCTGCTGTTTTGCAACTTGATCCTTCATGCATACAGCATGGCTACTAAAATGTTTACAATATGTATCTTATGCAGAACTTCTGATGTGGCGTCCATGCATCAAGTTACATCTGCAGATCTTGCTGTGGTTGGAGAGATATTGGAAAGATCTTTAGGGGTATGGTATCTATATAGTGTTAGACAAAGCATAGTTTGCTTATTAAATGAAATGTGAAAATCTTCTTCAAAGTTGTTTGTTAATTAGAACCAAATGCTAGCATCCAAATCCAAACTGCTTTATTCTTTTCTTGCTTGGGTTTGGGACGGAGGGCTTGAACCCTTGAGCTTTGTTAGGGTTTATTTTGAAATTGGTCATTAGTGACATGATCCCACACCGGTTCCACTATTCTATGTTGGGGTAAACCCCAAGTGTGTGTATTTCAATATTTGAGCTATCATTTATTGACTTGTACACATGAGGTGTGTTAGCTCAAGTGGTTAGTATGGTGGTGGGTTTTTTTTGTTGGGTTGTTTTGGGGGGGGGGGGGGGTGTTCTAGTGGACAAGATTCAAATTCTACAACAATTTTTTTTGTCACAATTTCTTGAAGGATACCCTTTAGAGCTAGGCCTAGCTCAGGCGTGGGCGTCAGTGAAGGGCGCAAAGTGGCGCTTTGATTGGACACTTCACACATACGCATCGGGCGCATAGATGCTGCGCTTCCCCGCGAAAGCAACGCGGTAGCTTTGCGGCATTCTGCGTATTCCGTGGCACTACGGTTCTGTGTTCATAGATGGTGCGCTTCCCCGCAGAAGCAACGCGGTAGCTCTACGGCATTCCGCATATTCCATGGCACTACGGTTCTGTGGAATTACGGTTCCACGGGATTGTAGTTCTGATAGCTCCGCGGATGCGTGGTTCCGCGCCTCCATTGCCGTGCGTTCTGCAACACTACGGTTCCACGGGATTGCAATTCCGCGGACCATCTGCTCTGCTGCGGTTCCGCTTGTTTGCAGTTCTGCATAACTTCTGATTTGTTGCTATCGTTTTGCTGCTTGTGTGACGGTTCAGTTTTATAATTGTCATATTTATAGGGAGTTATTGTTGGTATCCGTCCACTTAATGGGGATTAACTCTCTGGTTATCCACCCACGTTGTTAGTGGATGACTAGGCTGCTAGGGGATTAATCCCCCTATACAATGTCTATGTTTTGCACTGGTGCATATACGGAACAAAAGAGAAAAGTGAGAACAACACCAACAACACTGAGTACCTTGTCCATTCTTTGTGTGACGTCAACAATGTGACAAGGAACGTTCCAAAAGTGCTACCGAACTTACTGGTTTCTAGGAGCGGATCGACAAGAAGGGTCAAATCACCCACTTTGTGCAATGGTGATCTTCATCACCCCGACAAGGAGTTCATTCAACAGTTTATTGCCTTCAGAGCTTTGTTCTCGCAGCAACTTTGTTGCGGATTAAGAGCTTTGCTATATTAGCAATTTTCATTGCTTGCTCTACGGTACCGCGACAAGACCACTGGTTGTCCTTCTGCATGTCTCTCGCAAGTTTACTTCTTGTCTTCACCACTTGTATGGTCTCACTCTTCAAGATGTGCAGATTTTCCGTGACTTCAACAAAAAACTTTCCATATTTTTCATATAAACTATCAGGCTATCAAATATCTAAGCCATTTATGGCAAGTAGATTAAGATTTGCGTAGATTGAGCAAAGTTCTATTAAGATTTGGCAAAATGGTTCATTTATCTCTTCACTATCAACATAAACAATAAATCTTTAGTATTTAATAAGAACTGCCTACTATTCAAGTCATGACTTCGTGGTTTTTATGAACTAGAAAATTGCAAAAGGAATTTATATCAATTCTAGTAAATATTATAACAATGTATTTTTTTAACATCTTGTGTTCTTTAATAGTTCTTGCTTGCCATAAGTTTTAAGGAAGAGAAATTCCCTTCCACTTTTGCTTGAGTTCAACCTTGGCGTTGCTTTGCAAGATGAAACAACATTGATTCTTTTATGTGACATCCTTTCTTGTTCTCTTCTTTTATGTGATTGCAGATTCCTAATACTACTTGGAGGATGAGAAGGCTCGTTATTGAGGTATGCGATGCTTTCTCAAAATGCATGGAGCTCGTTTGGCTGCAGCTGGTATCGTTGGTATTCTCAAGAAGATCGAGAGAGATGGAACCGATAGAAAGGCTGTAGTGGTGGTGGAGGGTGGACTCTATGAGCACTACCATCTCTTCCAAACTTACCTGCACGGTGGTGTGAAGGAAATGCTTCGAGGGACATTTTCGGAGAATGTGGTTATTGAAAGTTGGAGTGACGTCTGTGGGATTGGATCCGCATTGCTCATCACTCTAAGCTGAACTTCTTTTTTTACTTCAGCTGCACTCTTTTCTCCAGTTCGTTTATTTT
Source organism: Iris macrosiphon (assembly GCA_036927795.1). Lineage (NCBI taxonomy): Eukaryota > Viridiplantae > Streptophyta > Magnoliopsida > Asparagales > Iridaceae > Iris > Iris macrosiphon. The sequence continues at coordinate 223,012,013 of JAYESA010000006.1, forward strand.
CCAGTACAGGTCTATGTTAGTGATATGGCTCTGAGTAACTTGTTCAGCTGAGACCATCTGAAAGACTAGGATCTCATTTTTTTTTCTTTTGCCATAAAGATAAATGTGCCTAAAGTATGCTTCCTACTGCAATTCTGGGACCAGAGTTGGAACTCAAAATAGCAATATCAATAGAATTTTGTTTGGTTACAAACTATTAGTCCTTATTTTTTGAGTTCTCCTCTCTCTTTCATGGAATCCCTACTTGAGTGGGGGTTATATATTTTTGGGTTTATTGAATTTGGTCACTAATGATCCAGTCATACTATTCCATGTTACAGCAAATACTAAGTATGCATATTTCAGTATTTTAGCTATCATTAATTGTCTTGTACACACGAGTTGTGCTAGCTCAAATGGTTTAGATGGTGAGCTTTTTTCTAGTGGGAAATTTGTCCTGTCACAAATCTATAGAAGGAATCCCTTTGGAGCTAGACTCCAATGGAACTCTAGCGTGGGCGATGGACGCAAAGTGGTTCTTTGTTAGCGCACTTCTTAATTGTATGCATTGGGCGAGCTTTTGTGTGATAGTGTTGCTGCAGCCTGCTTGTATTACCGATGAAGCTTCACAACAGCCCACTGGTAGCACTACGGCGCCACATAGAAGCATTGATATCTGGTATGAGGACATCGCTACCTTATACCAGAACGTCATTGGACATAGCTACCTAGCATCAGAACGTTGCTAACTGGAAAAGTAGCAACGACTAGCGACGTAGGCTGACATTACTAATTGGAAAAAGTCGTCATTGTTGATTGTCATCCGACGTCGTTGATGTAACTGACATGGCAAATCTGCCATGTCATTAGTGGAGTCGCCATGTAGTCACTAGTATTGTGGCGTGACACGCACGTCGCTGAAACATCACTAATTTTGCAACGTATCAGCGACATGTTGTTGGACTGCCGCGACAATGACGTTTAGCTGTGATTCATCTTGTATATGATATTTTCCCGAGAAGTGAGATACCCTCCCCTTCAATTAATAAAACTTTAATAGCAAAAGCGGATCATCCAGAGTTAATCTCTTAATTTTATCATCTCTCCTTATGCAATATAATTTATAAGATTGTAAAAAAGGTAATAATCAATACGCACCGTACCTATCTTGAACCGTATTGTATCTCCCAACCAGATTAGTTTCTTGCATGGACGAAGTACAATGAATAATATCATAATTGTTCGTGAATTAATTCACACCTAAAATAAGAAGGGTCACAAAGTGGTTATGATTCTCAAGTTGGATCGGGTGTAAGCATATGATAGAATTCTTGGAACTTCATCTAGCAATGTCTTGTTGAAATTACATCTTCGACCATCTTATTAAGTTAATCATGAGTCGTATCTCTACAACATCAATACAAGTTCTCTAGAATGGTGAAGACTCTTTTCGGCCAAAACTTGGTATCCGTCAAAGAAATGCACCCTCACTATACTTGTTTGTGTTATGCATGGAGAAACTTGGGGTACATGTATCTAGAATGGTCCTTCAATTTCACACTTGTTCTTTGCAGATGATCTAATTCTCTTTGCAGAGTTTTAGTTCATAAAGCCAATATTATTAGTGATCTCGTCAAGCATTTCTGCATTGCTTCGAGCTAGAAAATTAGTACGAAAAAATCTAAATTGTTTGTATCTAAGAATGTTTCGGATAATCATGCGAGAGTGTTGAGCTCAACTATTAAAATGCCTCTCACTTCTGATGGGGGGAGTACTAATATCTAATATGGACGAGTTACACAACAATATGTTAGAATGTTATTAGACAAGGTGAAACAACTATTGTCTCGTTGCAAGGCAAATAACTCGAGCTTTGCAAAAAATTGACTTTATTCAATCGGTAGTGATAACATGCTTCCTACTTATGCTATGCAACTCATGAGGTTACTTGCTTCAATCCATAATTTCTTAGACAAATATTGTCGAAGATTTTGTGTGGAGAAGAGTTGGATTCATCCCGAAGGAAAATCCAAGTCGTCTGCTAGACAATGACAATTTTACAATTTATTTTATATTTATATTGGAAAAAAAAAATTTAAATAAGAAGTTGTGATTTCTATGTGACAATCATTTTTGTCAAACTCACAACAGAGTTGGAGATGCTCCTGGAAACCTTCTTCTTCTTCTTCTTCTTCTTCATTGTTGGAATGTCAAATTGAAGCACAAGTTTGAATATAATAAAAGTGGTGCCATCCAAGCTCTCAATCAACCCTCCGAACGAGCCCTTGGTCTGAATAAATGGTTCGCGGAAAGATTTTTTTTTTTTTTTTTTTCTTCTTAGAAAATTGTAGTTTTTTTTTTCGTGTTTGAAATACTCGATAAATTGAAAGAAAAAATAAATAACTGAAAGTGGGAAGATGAATCATGGGATAAGGGGAATCATTTTCTCTGTTTTTTAAAATCAATTTTATTTTATACTTATTTTCTTTGACATCCGAATACAAATTTTTTTTTTTTTTCTCAAGGTCTTAATTCGACGAACCAAACGTAAGTCTTACTTGTACTTAGTTGAAACAGACTTTTCATAAACAAAAAATGAGAGAACAAAATTCTATCACAATGACAACAGCAAATAAACACGCTTGCCAACGGTTTCCGTAACAAATCTATTGCATTATCGTCATCTTCATTTCATTATATTTTAGCAAATATTATAACTACAAATATAAAAATAGCATATACTTTCACTTATTTAAAAAACTAATAAATATTTCTATTATGAGTAAAATAATATTAAATAGTGAGAGTTTGTCTTAAGTTTTTAAATGTTGTATAGTGAAAGCATCTGCTAATTTTTTAAATAAATAAGGATATATCATATATATACTTAGTTTATATATTTGCAATGAGAACATTTGCTAAAATATCGAATTCTAGTGGCTCTTGTGGTTACTAAAAAAATATATAAGATCCCGGCTGTGTGGCAGAAGGTAGTGGATCGAGCCACATGGACGTATTATTCATTCCATTTATAAATACAGTGTGCACAAAAGTTTCGAACGTTACGTCGAATCCATTAGGTTGTACCAGAAAGTAATAAAAAAATAAAAAATTGCTAAAATATTCTTTATTACTTTATTCATTTCCACGTTCTCTTCGTCCCATAAAAACAAATAGAGTCCATCCCGGCAAGAATCCTCTTTTTGATTTCTTCTTAGTTCCCCCTCCTCTTATACTTCCACTCTCAATTCACTCTCTCGTATTCTTCGAGATGCAGCGCATAGCGAGGATTTCTGCTCATCTCAACCCTCCCGATGTCCAGGTTTTACTAAATTTCTCGGATTTTTTTTTTCTCAATTGTTTTTTTCTTTTCTTTTCTTAATTTTGATTTTGGGTATTAGTGGGTTTCAATTTTATGTTGGTTTTGGAAGAAAGATTGGATCTTGGTGAGAGTAGTTTAGAGGAACTGTCAATTTCCTGGGAATCCCATCCCCCCCACCCTCCACCCCCCCCACCCCCCCCCCCCCCCCCCCCCCCCCCCCACCACCACCACCCCACTTTTTGTGATTTTTATGGGTTTTGGTTTCTGGGCATTAGTGGGGTTTCAATTTTGTGTTGGTTTCTGGAAGAAAGATTGGATCTTGGTGAGAGTAGTTTATAAAAGCTGCAAATTTCCTGATTAGGGAAAGTAGGGCTTTTAAGAAAAAAAATGCTTTTTCGTGTTTTTTTATTTTATTGCTGGATATTTGTGGGTTTCTAGTTTTATGCTGTCTTCTGAATGAAAGATTGAATCTTGAGTTGGGAAAATTAGGGTATGCTCGGAAATTATGGGAGTAGCGGTCACGAGGTGTTTTTAGACTATAGGGTATGAGCGGTTATGAGAGGTCGGAGTGTTTATAAAGCCACCCAAAATTATATTACACCGGTTTTGGGAGGGTTTTGAGCCGACCAAAACCAGTGCATCATAAAAATTACCAAGCATAAACGGTCGGTTCAAAAACACCCCAAAACCGATGAAAATACCGTAACCAAGCAGACCTTTAAGAGTTTTTTCTGAAGCTCCGAATTGAGTTTTATGTAGTACTATAAATTAGAATTTGACATGCTTTTTTATTTATTATTATTGTAGATGGGGGAGAGTTGCTCTCTTAGGCCCGCGAGTTGCCGATCGAAAGGAGGGGCGCCGGGATTCAAGGTAGCGATACTGGGCGCCGCAGGCGGGATCGGGCAGCCGTTGGCGCTACTGATGAAGATGAACCCTCTTGTGTCGGTTCTCCATCTGTACGATGTCGTCAACGCGCCCGGGGTCACTGCTGATATCAGTCACATGAACACCAGTGCCGTGGTAACTTTGCTTAGTCCCCCATTTCTTTTGACAAAAAATTGTGTACATAAACAGTTTCAAAATAATTACGGTAAGATTTGAACCCATAACCTCCATATCCATATCCTGTTGTAAAACAGAAATCTCCATGTATCCTTTTTTTCCGAAGAAGGTAAATATTATAGATAAACGATGATTACAACTAAGATCCATTCCAGATTACAAAATAGACTATCTGGGGTCAAGGATATCCATGTCAGCATCTATATTTTTTTGCACAACAAAAATATTGAGGGAAAGACCCTCAAACCAACAAAAATTCCACCTCCATCTCCATATATATATATATATATATATATATATACTATGCTAAAAAAAGTCCATCAGAAGGACGTTTTTAGCGCAAAAAAACGTCCATAAGAAGGTCATTTTTAGCACAAAAATGCCCAGAAGGGAGTTTTCGTTGATCTAATTTTTTTGTAAAAACATGTCAATGATTATGCCTATCTGAAAGGCATTTTTGTTCTACGAATGTAATTTTTCCAAATTTTGTGATGTCACAGCATCAACATGCAATTTTCTGTTCTTTTGAAGTATCTAAGCATATGGAATTTCCAATGCATCTAACACGCACACATATTAGCAGGGTGACTGCCCTCTTGAAACTCTCCCAAATATTTTATTTTACCCGATAAATAATAATAATAAAATGTTTAAATTATTAAACACACACAGAGAGAGAGTGAGTTAATTAAGTAAGATGGAGACAAAGAGTTCTAAACCATTGGATATGCTTAGGTGTTTTAATCCTGACCATTATTTCTCTTTATTTTATTTTTTGGCGAAAACACACTTCTTTATTATATAGATATATATGAGATTCGTAGACATACATTCCAAGACGGGCATAAATCGATTGTCGTGGGGAGATAACATTACTAACTAATTGGCGAGCAATTCCCAAGGACAATCCCGTGTGGATTCTTGTGAGGGAGTTGGCAGGCCAACTATGGCCACCATGCTCGTAGAGGTGCTGACACACAACCGTGGTTGCTGTGATCCTGCCAAGTCTGGAGGTGATGACCGGGCCTAGCAGGACGTTTAAGTAGCAAACAGACGCTGTGATGGACGTTGTGGGCGATGGGATGAACTCTTGAGTGAGGTTGAGGGAGAGTTGTCGTAAAAAGTCCTATGCATATGCCGGGCAATTGTAAGTACAGCTTGATGTTATAGTAGTTAGAGAAGTTGTTTGATGGTTATGTATGTAGTTGAAATATAGGGGAAGGGATGCTAAGAATTCAGTTAATGTTTTCTTTTGAACACAAAGATCAGTCTTCTGCATTTCTCACTTCTGATCCTTGACAAATTAATCACAGAATAAAAAGTAGGCACTTGTACATGCATCGAATTGGAGTGAAAAAAAAAAAATATTCCTTGGCTATAAATATAAAACATGCATGTTAAACACCAAGAGACCCTATTGTTATCGGGATGATGGGTTTGAAACTTCAATTCATTTCCAAATTTTTGCGGGCTCCTCATCTTCCTTGTGAACAATAGATGGTATTAAGACAAAAACTTTAAAACTGTTGTAGTTAAATAGTAGTATAGATTTATTTGATCATAAAAATAAGTTTAGGCACTTCTTTTTATCCCCGCTTGCGACACTTTATCAGAAGTACTGCAAATTGCCACCATTTGGGTATCTACATTATTTGGTAGGAGGACATATAGAAAGCTACAGACGAAGGCCTTTTTCTTTTTTCTTTTTCAATGTTGTTTCTTGGCTTGTTTTATATATATGGATAATTTATCATGGTTACTTGGGATCATTGAGTTATAGAAATCTTTCTTGTTGGTAATCTGTTAAAAGTACTTGATGATATAGTTTTCATTGCGATCTTGCAGGTGCGTGGCTTTTTAGGTCAGCCACAGTTAGAGAATGCTTTAACAGGAATGGACCTTGTCATTATCCCTGCCGGTGTCCCTAGGAAACCTGGGATGACTAGGGATGATTTGTTTAACATCAATGCTGGAATTGTTCGAATCCTCTGTGAAGGAATTGCTAAATGCTGTCCCAATGCTATTGTGAACGTGATCAGCAATCCTGTAAACTCCACTGTTCCTATTGCAGCCGAGGTGTTCAAGAAGGCAGGCACTTATAATCCCAAGCGTCTTTTAGGAGTGACAACACTCGATGTAGTTAGGGCCAACACTTTTGTGGTAAGCCCCTTTCCTTGTTTTTGTTGAACAGCTCTTATATAAGAACTTTGGTAATCTTAATTGTAAAAATACTTTTTGAGACCGTTGTGGTCTGTACGATGCATGTTCATAAGATTATGGTGCTAGCATATCGGTTTATCTTTGTTGTTTCTTGTTATATTATTGGCAAATAACCACTTGTCTAATTCATGGTATTCTCAGGCTGAAGTGATGGGAATTGACCCTAGGGAGGTCAATGTTCCTGTGGTTGGTGGACACGCAGGGGTTACAATATTACCCCTTTTGTCACAGGTTAGGAAACATACTTGTCCTCTTTTTCTTGATGTAAAATCAATCTTCTTCAGGTTCATTCTCACGTCTTTTATCAGTGTAATGTTCATAGATGTATTAAGTCTTGGAAAATTACTATATGAACACTCTATAATAATGATGTGGTATGTATGTAGGTGAAACCTTCATGTTCCTTCACTTCTGAAGAAATTAGTTATCTGACCGACCGCATACAAAATGGGGGAACAGAAGTAGTCGAGGTAAATTAGTATTTTGACTCCAAACATATCAGTAGAAACTTGTGTTTTATTCCATCCGCTCTAGGTTATAGCTTTCTTTTTTTTACATAATTATCAGTCTGCATGCTTGTACAAAATGGGGGAACAGAAGTAATCGAGGTAAATTAGTATTTTGACTCCAAACATATCAGTAGAAACTTGTGTTTTATTCCATCTGCTCTAGGTTGTAGCTTTCTTTTTCACATAATTATCAGTCTGTATGCTTGTACAAAATGGGGGAACAGAAGTAATCGAGGTAAATTATCAGTCTGTATGCTTGTCTTCTTTCTTAGATTTTGCTTGATAACCTCCACTTTTTCCTTATTTGTAATAATATTTCCCTCTAAAATTGACAGTTTCTGCATACATGAAACATCATTATTCAAGAATAAAGAAAGGGATATAGTTTCAAAGGCTTTGCACCAAATAGCACTCTGCTAGGTGCAGTGCAATGTTGGAACTTACCAATTCGTTTGATCTCCTATCCATATAGAGACTTATAGCATGAAGTTCATTCATAACATCTACATAATCTAAGCTGTATGATACTTATACTTGAAATGGTTTCGCTAGATAAAACTACTGATTGGATAAGATTCTTTTTATTTACCATTGGAGGAGGAAATATAGAGTGAGCTGTGGTCTTACTATTTTTGTATAGGAATTGTCCAAGGTGCCTAGTTTGTGGGGTAGTTTGAGATGTTTGAGGTTTAATTTATCGATCAAAGACACCTGGGTGAAAGTTGTTACTAAATGTTGAATGTACTGGGGAGTCCAGTCTAGTCTTTACAAAGCCAAAATAATGTCAGGCGATCTATTGATTGGATTAAATGGCTGATTAATTGCAGCTACATGGAAATTTTGTTTATTTGACTGCCGATTAATCATCAATTCATAGCTTAATCCGTTCTCTAGAACATTGAGACAAAATGATGTGAAAAAGAGGTACATTGTTCATGATATTTAACTATGAAAGTTGTGCATTATTTTAAAAAAGTATCATTGAAATAGACTGTCCTCAAAGCTAGAAAACATTGTTTCATAATGCACCATGAATCTGTTGGAAATAGTGTTTGTATAATATGCTGCAGTTCATGCTAATGCATAATCAATAGGAAACAACCTGTAAAGTGATTAGTAGGGAAATTGCTGGTATCATGAGAGAATTATTGGTGTTGGGCCCTGGAAACTGGAGATGACCCAACAGTATATACTATATACACATCACATTCTTCAATCTAGACTGCTGGTATCTTTCTTCCATGTTCCCGTAGTAGGTCCAAACAGCAAAGTGTTGGTTAACTCTTGACTTTCATTTTTGTTCCTATAAGTAAATCAGAAATTAGTTATTTGGAGATATTAGAAAATGGCTTGGTCAAGTCAATGTGTCGTGGTATCTTTGAGTGTAATTTCATCTTTGACGATCTTACTCTACTTTGTTTCCTCTCCAGTCGTTATCTGTCGTTGTAGGCCATTGCAAATCATTGTGCAAATATATTTTTAGTCCTTGAGCATAATTCTAAGTCCTTTAATCCTTATTTGCTAGTCTTATGAACTTAACATATTCAGAAACAGTACTTTTTTATGAGAGTAACTATGATGACGTCTGAAACTGTGGCATTTTCTGTTTCAGGCAAAAGCTGGGGCTGGCTCAGCAACATTGTCAATGGTCAGTCTTTTTTGTTTTCATTGCAGCATGAGACTTTTCTCCGGGAACTTCTTGGTAACTTCTTGAGGGTTTTGATGCAGGCATATGCTGCTTCTAAATTCGCCGATGCCTGCTTGCGAGGATTGCGAGGTGATGCTGATGTTGTCGAATGCTCATTCGTGGCTTCTCAGGTAATCGTGCTCAATCAACTTATTCCATTATATTTCGTCTTCTCCACACAATGATTTTTGTAAACTGTTTTTCATATTTCTTTCTTTTTGTACAGGTGACGGAACTACCATTCTTTGCAACAAAAGTACGACTAGGTCGTAGTGGAGCTGAGGAAATCTTTCCTCTTGGACCACTGAATGAGTTTGAAAGGTCTGGTTTTCTAATCTGACTGCCTCTTCTATTACATCCCTCCTGTCTAGCTCTTCCATTTTCATCTTTGGCATTCAAAACTTTAGGCCTAACACTTGTTTGATGTCGAGACTTTTAGCAGCCAGTTTTAACTTACTTGACCCTTAGTTACCTTCCAATTTGTGCCTCCTCCTCCATCTTGGATTTTGGTCTATGTCAAAATTTTGGGTTTTCAGCAGTTTGCTAGTAACTTCAAGTTTGGGTTCAACTAGATTATTTTTTCTAGCCATATACATCTGCTTAGATGGGACTGCCCATGCCAAACTAAAACTGCCTTTGATGTTAGTGAACTCGACTCTAACCTAAATCGCTCGAACAAACCTACAACATTAGTTTGGCTCTAACGCTGCCTTCCCTAGTGTGTTGCTTGTGTCACCTGTTACATAAAAAAACTAAGAACTCTCAACAAACACTTGCATAATAGTCTTAAGTGTCACAAACCAAACTAAAACTGCCTATGCCAAACTAAAACTGATGTTAGTGAACTCGACTCTAACCTAAGTCGCTCGAACGAAGCTACAACACTAGTTTGGCTCCAACGCTGCCTTACCTAGTGTGTTGTTTGTGTCACCTGTTTGATGTTAATGAACTCGACTCTAACCTAAGTCGCTCGAACAAAGCTATAACACTAGTTTGGCTCTAACGCTGCCTTTCCTAGTGTGTTGTTTGTGTCACCTGTTATAGAAAAAACTAAGAACTCTCAACAAACAATTGCATGCTAGTCTCAAGTGTTACATGCCAAACTAAAACTTCCTATGCCAAGCTAAAACTGCCTTTGATGTTAGTGAACTCTTCTCTAACCTAAGAACTCTTAACAAACACTTGCATACTAGTCTCAAGTGTCACATTCCTCAGCAACCATTATCGGTGGTCTGCCAAATCTCTGCTATTGGTATGAGAGTATGTTAAATATGCATCACATTTTGGATTGTTTCCCCAACTTTTCTTGCAACACATTTTTAGGTTCATTGCATGTTTTCTGTCACAGGGTTGGCTTGGAAAAGGCAAAGAAAGAGCTGGCAGAAAGCATCCAGAAAGGGGTTTCTTTCATTACTAAGTGACAGAAGGGAAAGATGGAACAACTGCTTGGTGGGGGGGGGGGGGGGGGGACATGTACAACTTTTGTATACCGGTTAAGTACCAACTGTGGCAATGCTCAGCTTTCATGTACCAAACAAATAAATGTACCGGAAAAATAATTCCCTAAGTCTTGCAGAATTATACAGAAATATTACTGATGATTCTTTTAATTTATATGTAGTATATCCCTATTCTTTTAGGAAATTTTAAAAAAAAAACCAAGGAGGTTTTAACAGAAATGGACTTCAATATCTTGATGGTAAAAGACTGTCATTGCACTAAAATGTCTTGATGTTAAAAGGCCTTCTTCAATAGGAAAAATATTGAAAAAAAATGCTATGTTTGGATTGAGGGAGAAAAAAATTAAGTTGGGGCTATGTCACGTCTCAGAACTAGAATACTGGAGAGCGAAGATGGAACTAGGCCAGCTACGTATATCAGAGTACTCTGGCACTCCCAAGTTACAATTACGGCTTTAAAAAATATGGGATTTATCCTACAATCCAAAAATCAATACTAGATCAAGCAATCCTAGGTGTCTCAATTACAAATCAACAAGGTACACGATATATGGTCATCAGACATATAATAGTAAAGCATTCCAAATTATAGATATATGGATGATCATGAAGCTGGTAATACAAAATGGAGAAGTATCAAGAGTGTGCAAATAATACATGATCAGCTCTAGCTGCAGTCTAGACTACACATAATCATGTTGTCCATATGCAGGGATGGAGTCCCAAAATACGAGCTAATACATGCTCGGTGGCTAAACGCCGCAAAAGAATATACAAGATAGTCAGTGGGTGAAGAGAATAAAAATCCACTCAGCTATGAGATATGGTCATACAAAACCAGTGGAGTCAATCCCAGATAGCAAATACCACAAAGGAAGCCAAACAAGTGAGCTAAATCTAGCATGCAAGCATAATATAGAAAAACAGGAAACAAGTAGCAATAGAGAAATAAGCTACAACGAGCAATGGAAATGTAAACATAATACTGAATGGGAGCATGAAATAAAGCAGGAATATGAACAATCAATCAGTCACCGCCAACTATGAATTACGGCTTGATATAATTAACTAACTAGGACGATCATAATCTTGATTACTAGAACATGCAATAGAGGTCCAACGGTAACACTCATTACAGTCTATCCAAGCTATCCAGGTTTACAGGAATCATGTACAGTATTGCAACACTCGACGGTGTGCTAGAAGTGTGTTCCTCACGATAAAGAACTCCAAATCCATGAATATAGCCGAGATAACGAGACTGCATGCAACATGAGAATCTCCCCACCTAATGCATCTATGTGAATCAATCTAGTCATTATCCTAATACATTTCATTAGGACTTCTAATTGTGGCATCCGGAGATCCTTCCAAGACATGAATTCCCTCTCAAGAAAATACAGGACATGACAATGATTTAACAATCACAATCAATAACCCATGGCAGGTTAGCAAACCATGTTGCTACAATCAGTATACATGAGTGTGCTACGACATGCCACAACATAAATCAGTACAAGATCAATACAGGATCAAGACGGGACATTGTAGGTACAATACAGGATCAGTACAATGACATGATAAGGTGCTTCAACACGTGACATATAATCAGTATGTAATAGAGGTACGCTCGTGCACCGGACACGGATACCGCTACAATCAATTAATACAATCATGAAGTACAAAAAAATGCTTGAGCAATAAGGATACAAGTACAAAGCGCAAACGAATCGACGAAATCAGAAAAAAATCATGAAAATACAAACTTGGGTATCAGAGCGGTATACCAGCCAAAGTCAAAATTGAGACAACAGGTTCCAAAAATATAAAACGGTATAGGCCGGTATACTGGCGGTATACCGTCCAAAGACGACAAGTATTACACATGAAAAACGATATACTGTGGGCCACAATTTTGGTCGAGAAATCAAATTTTTGTGGCCGAAAATGAGTCTTGAATCCAACAAGCTCGAAATCAACAAAAAGCAAAACTAGAGATAAGTCATATATATCATGTAGGACTAAGATCCACAAGAAAATTATGAGTATTGCCAACGATACCAAGATCACAATACTGTATCTCACGGTACGATCTAGATATTGAAAACCAAGCCAAAATCGTGTCCAAAATTCTCACAAATCAAAAGTGTAAGAATGTAACAAGTATAGAATCATGTTTTGGATAAAAACTAAGCAACATTATCATGGAAGAAAATTGAAATACAAGAATACCCAAGTTGTTCAAGAGATTTGACAAGATGTACTTGCCTAGGTCAAACTTCAAAGCCTACTCTTCTACTCTACCAACAAGAGGGATTCAGAAATCAAACTCTTAGTTCTCAAGACCAAGCTCAAAGTCTAAGCTCAAGTAAAAAAATTGGAGAGAAAATGAGAAGACAAAAGAGAAGTGAAGAGAGAGAGAGAGAGAGAGAGAGAGAAGATGTTGGTTATATAGAGGGAAGGATTAAACCATAACCCTTGGATCCTCCATGTCACCAATCCATGGCTCTCTCAAGTCAATTTCAGCCACTCAAAAGAAAAACAAGAAATCAATAAACAATAGGGTGCTCCGATTAAACCCAAAAGCCGAGTCATTGACACTCGGGTGGTATACCGGTCTAGTCATCAAATTCTCATTTCGAAAAAAAAAATCAAGAATTCCTTTCTAAGTATGAATCCTAGCACGGGGCTATGACAACGTCAATGAGTATTCAACAAGTCTCTAACAGTCTGATTATCAATACGGTTGTCACAAACACAGGAAAATATTAAGTTGAGTGAGTTACTAAAAAACATGAGTATCACACAATACCACTCGTACGATACTCAATACACAGGAAATCAATAAATCTCTAAGACCAGAAAAAACCATCAACGCATGAGATCCAGAAATAACATTATGGCAAGACATCAATAATCAAGGACTTGTCTTGCGAAAATCCATAATCAACAATCAAGTTATCGAAATAAAAAAAAAACCAAGAAATACAATATATGATACACATACATATTCGTACAAGAATACCGATACGGTGAGACAAGTCTCACAGGTTAAGTGAAAGAAAGTTAAGTGAGGGGGAGGAGAGTCATTACATATAACATTGCTTGAATTGGAGGAAGAGTTAAGTGTTGTGTGTTTAATAACTCTGTCTTGGATTGAAAATTTTGAGTAGAAGATAATAAAAATACAATAATTATCAAAAATATTATTATTACACGTGGCATAAAATTATATATGATTAGTTTTTTAATTAAAACTTATCAAAACAATGAGTATTTATGATTTTTCAAATAACAACTGTAAACTTTTTTTTGTTAACCCCCTGAATTGGGGGTTGAAAAAATTGGATAAAATAAGGTTAAACTTTCGTCACTTAACCTTCTATGCCCCCCCCCCCCCCCCCCCCCCCCCCTTTTCCTTCTCAACCCCTCAAACTTCCCTCACTTAACTCTCTTCAACAACAATTCAATCAAACCTTAAAGAATTTTTAAGGGTTACTTATAAATGCGCAACCCCTATTGTTAGGGAGCAGGACAGTACTGGATAGGGGCTATTGTAGTTTTTGTGAATTTTAGTTAGGTGCTAGCTACAAATTTGATTGGGCAACACATTCTCCTCTCTCTTCCTATCATCCCACTCTTCCTCTTCTTCTTACTTTCTTCTCCCCAAATCACTTCGTCTTCCTCTTCCAACCCTAGAAGATGGCACACACCAAGCTACTTCACAATCAAGGTAATCTTTGTATTTGTCTTCTTCTTCTTCTTCTATATTTTTGAACAATTTTTTTTTCCTTCCAATTCTAGGTTGTTGTTTTTTTTTGCAATTTTAGTTTCTATGTGGTTCTCATGAGTTTTTAAACATTACTTATTAGATTTTAGGTAAATAATTTTCTAATGGATGTTTTATCAAAGTTTAGAACACAAAATTAAGATTTCCAATCTCAAAATTTAACACAGCCCCACGTTGGGGATGACAGGGGACTGTCAGGATCCTGACAGTCCTAACAATAGTCACTACTGTCAGGATCCTAACAGTCCTATGACAGGAAATTCTCTATTAAAGGACTGACATGATTCTAGCAATCCTAACTATTGTTAAGACTGCTAGAATATGGCAATCCTTTGGTAGAGAATTCTTTGTTTTAGCTATGTGATGGCCCCTAATAATTTTAAAAGAAATATTTTGGGGGAGTTATTTTTAAAAAAAAATTTGTGATGTCCCCTAACAATGGAGGTTGTGTCTTTATAAATAACATTTTTAACAGGGACTTCTGATAGAACATTTTTATAAACAACAGTAAATACACGTATGTTGCACGTAAAATAATTTTTTTTTCTGATATTAATATAAAATTGTTTAAATATTTAAATAATTTAAATTAATATTTATTATATATATTTTTATATTTAAATTAGAATTTGTTATGTATTTGATTATATTTTAATTATAATTAGTTATGGATATATTTCTACTTTTCATAAAGAGTCTTCAAAATGGTTAGCTACATAATATTATTTAATTATAAACGAACATCTCTTTTAACACATGTTGTTAATGTGGGAGGTATTCTCTCTGGTTGGCTTAGTTCAAATCTTTGTAGTTTAATTATAACAAATTTAAATTTGTTCAATAATTTTTTTACGTAATATTTTTTTTTAATAATTAATTGATAATATATATACGGCTTAGACGACTTACTTTTGAGCCGTTTTGAAGCCTCATTATATTATGGAAGATGGATCTTATGAACTTTTTTATAGTTAAATTTTATATGAATTAATATAGTTGTTATATTAAAGCCTTTTTAAAATGACACTTTGGATAGAAATAAATATAAAAAACAAGACATTTTTTTTATAGTTGAATTACTATATAAAAAAATATGTCAAAGTAGATATAGAATTGAGTATCTATGTGGAAAAAAATATCACATAGATATAGAAGCGTTCTTATAATAGTATGATACTAGATAAAAATCCAAAAATAGAAAGCCCAAGGAGTTTTCAAAAACAGATTGGTGGATGGTTCCAAAAATTGTTCCGCTAAAACCAACATAATCTCAAACCAACATTTGGTATTCAAGTTTTTTTTTTGATGTTATAAAAAAGCCTAACAATTACATCCTGAGCTTACAATATAAGCGTCATGGAAAGGAAAGAAAAATAAAATCATTTCTTTTCTTTTTTTCCCTTTGAAAAGTTAAAAAAAAAAATTTGAATTCATATTTTTTCTTCTATTTTTTTTTTCTTCTTTGGAAATCTATTTTCTTTCATGTTCATTTTCTTTGACATCCAAACACAGAAAATAAATAATTGTACTTTTCTAATATCATGATTTCACGAACCAAACCTCTGAAGGCTGGATTGAAACATGCCACCACAATATATTCTCCGTCTCCAAAAATTATAACCATCTATTTTGTTTTAAGAATAAAAGATCGATATAATACTTGATACTGATGCAAGTATTGTTCTAACTTAAAAGCAAGATTTTAAGTAGTTCAAGTGCACTTCTCCTATTTCAACACTTCCACTCTCTTCATTAATATAAAAAATTAACTAGGGGTGAGTATTTGATTAATTTAATTCCAACCGAATCGAATAATCTAAAACTGAATTGGATCGAAAACCAAATAAGCAAACCGAAACCGAACTGAAATGGCAAATTACCGAATTAAACTGGTTCGTTTATTCAATTTATTCAATTTTTCGGTTTATTTACAATTTTTTTTGTTAATATATATATATATATAGTTTGTTGTGTTTTTTGGTTAACCATATCATGTCTCTTTTGCTCACTGCTTATAATAATTTGTTTGCTGTGATTGTGATTGGTATTGGTCTCTTAGTTTTGTCAAATCATTACCGTAAGTTTTCAATCAAGAAAAGAACATTAGCATGTCAATCTAAACTTCTCTTTCTATATCTAAAAATTAATATCGTGCCGGACCATCCCTGGCCGGGACGAACCACGGGTCGGGACGTGTCTGGACTTCTGGTCGGATCCGACCGAGATACGAGGTCTGACACGTTCCGATATATTTGGTCGGTCCAGTCCGGATCCACAATTAACTGGATCGAACCGGCACAAGAATCATTTTTTCGGACCGAACACGTGTCAAACTGGACCTGTCCAACCCATTTGACAGGTCCAGTATCTCCTCCCATTGTGTGCGCGACGATCGAAATGATATGGGATCACTATTTTTTTTTTTTGAATTATTTAGTTTTAGGCTTTTATATAATATTAAATAAATTGTGTTTAAGTCTTTGTATTGTTCAGGATTTTTGTTTCTTTCCGATTGTTGATTTGATCGTCTAAAATGGAGATAATTTTTAATATTATACGAATCCTAAAATTAAACGATAATATGTGAGGGTTGTTTGTTTAGGTTATTTAGTTTTGTCACGAACAATCGAGAATGAGACTCATGACACTGTTGCATGTTTCTATCGTGATCTCAGCATCAACACAATCCTTCTGATAGCAATTTCAATGGGACGACTTCATGGTCATCGTGTGTCGTCAGATGTCTCTTGTCGGGGTCATCCATGTAAAATCGTCATAACTCTTTTCTATACTAATATTCTTCTTTCGCTTAGATATTCCACACACAAAATATGTGTTCTACACCGTAATATAATATTAAAATAGTTAACAAATTTTTTTAAATCTCATGTATCATATTTATTACTATATTTTTAAATACGATCCTTTTACCATATTTTGGTATGATATACATCTTTTATTACGAAAGCATAAAATTAAACGTAATTAACTAAAGATGTGTTTGATTGAGCTTTTTTTTTTATGAAAAATATTTTTATTATAAAAATTTTACCAATTGTAGTGTTTGGTACTTATGTTTTTCATGGAATTATTTTCCAAAAAATTAACATTTTCCATATTTTCTTTCAAAATGGTGAAAAATAAAATTTGTCCAATCCATAGGAAAATATTATTTTTCATGGAAAATAATATTTTTTTGTGAAAAATAATGGCAATCAAACACCAAATTAAGTTTTCCACGAAAAAAAATTAAAATTTCATAAAAAAAATTCTAGAAAAAAAATTTCGTAAAATTAAATTTTTTTCACATATTTTTGACTTTGCAAACGCACCCCAAATCTATTTGGTCAAGATTTAATTATTACATTTAGCAAAATTCTGCATGGAGCACATATTGAATAATAACTAGCCCACGGCCCATATGGAAGATCTTATTTCCATATTTATCCTCAACTAATTGCTAAAACTATGTTAGCAATGTCAAATAATTTGGATATCATTTTAGAACATCAACGGTGGAAGAGATTTTAGTGCTATATTTTTGAAGGCTGTAGTGAATATATGTGCATACTTAAAATTTACTAGAAAGCTACAAGACACTCCAGATTTGGAGCGTCTCCTAGCTCATCTATATTAATTGTTGGGTCCACAAAAAGTAACCAAACAGAAAAGAAAAATAAAGAGAGCGACAAGAGAGGAAAAATATTACCAAATATGGAAGAAAAATAAAGAGAAATGCATCCACAGTGGAAGAGATTTCAGTGAAACATTTTGACTTTAGTCAAATTTTATAGCAATTGAAGGCTGCAGTGGACACTTGTGCATACTTAAAAATTGCTAAAAAGCTACGAGATACTCCAGATTTGGAGCGTCTCCTAGCTCTTCTATATTAATTGTTGGGCCCACCAAAAGTAACCAAACAGGAAAGAAAAATAAAAAGAGAGACAAGAGAGAGAAAATCTTACCAAATAGGGAAGAAAAATAAAGAGAAAAAAGATGGAGAACAAATAGGAGAATAATTTGGAGTGTATCATTGTATGTCAATATCATAAACATACTCCCAAAATAATAATTTATATATATTTTTTAATAATTTGACATATATGTTTCAGAGTATCTTCACTGTGGATGGATGCTTTTAGCACTGTACTCTCTCTAAAGACAGTTAAAAGTTATACCTAAAGGGAAAATTGTTCTTAATTCATAAGATGGTAGGCATAAACTCAAGCAACAATTAAACTATTTCTTGTTATTTTTATCAAGACTAGTGAGGTGTGCACCTAAGAAAATTTGTTGAATTTTTTTCTTTTAATTTAAATTTATTATAGATATCGCTGTACCAAGATATCGAATCCACCCAACAAAAAAGGATATCTCCTACCTCAACCGCATGAGTTAAAGATATTTTTATATAATTAGATAATATTATATAGTTAGATAATTAGTTAGAATTTATTTAATTTTTACTTATGTGAGAATATTGGCTCATTATTTCAACTTCAGTTGAGATTTTGAAATAATGAAAAATTATTTTGTTTTTTTAGTAGGAACTTTAGGTGGTTCTCGAAAAAAGATAGGGGAAGTACTGTTTGGATCTGTTAGATGAGTCTGGATTTCTGGGTTGACAGACCAGGACATTGGCTTCCCTCGTTCCGATCAAAGAAAGAAGAGATTTCGTCTTTTTGTTACTTACTATCTTCGTGATAAATCTAATCAAACAAATAAGAATAAGAAGTTTTGCACTTTCTATATTCGTTGAAACTAGTATTTGTGTGTTTCTGTAAAAAAAAAAAGGATCATCCGGAAACACGAAAAACAACTAGTCGGAATTTGAGAATTGAATTCGTCATCATAACATTCAAAAAAGAGGAACCAAACCATAGGCCTGGCAGACTAGCACCACAAAACGTAGTTAATATAATGTATAATACTCTTTATTGTGTACATAATATTTTGAATTTATGATCAAACAAACGAATTATCGTTTTTTTCCTTTTTTTTTTTTTCTATTTGTTAACCCCCTGTTCGTTTTCTCAAAATAAAGATTTGGCTCAGGATTGTCCCTCTTTTTTTCCAACATTTTGTGCGGACAAACATTTGAATCCAGGTCGACCCTCCGGAGCTGGAGCCACCTAACCAGCCGAGAATCCGAAGAAATTATTTCATCTGACATATTCTCCCCTAGATCCGGGAATAGCCACATGGACTAAATGTCATGTCCAAGCCAAGGAGCTTACTCCGAAAAGTCCTGACAAATGATGATTGTGACGAGATTCGACATTTTTTAACATATACGGAACGTCTCGAAATAATACCTGGGACAGGAGCTTCGATTAAGCTAGATTCAGGTCCAGAAATCGGTATTAGTCCTATTTCTGCTGTTCTAGAAGAGTCGTTTATTTGCTCGCGTTTTTTTTTAGTTTTTTCTTATTATACTGTACGATATAGTTACAAATCGACAGAATAGAATGTGGTTGTAGAATAATTTTTGCTTATTGCTCTCAGAAAACAATAAAGACTTTTTTGAAATCGCAGATGGTTTATTTTTCCACCAAGAAAGACATATACGACTTAGACAGTTCATTTTGAACTGTTTTAAGTGGTTTTATAAAGAGTGGAGTGGAGTGGAGTGGAGATATAACCTTGGCATGGGAGGGTTGTCGTCTAGTGTCTCCAGTCCGATCCAAACTGGCATGATGTTCAATACTGGGCTGGCCCGACCCAACTCAAATCCGGTTAAACTGGTCAACTCTGGATTTGTATCGGCCCGATCCGGCCCAGCCCAAATAACATCTGGAGGAAAAGTCACGTGGTTCTCATTTATGTGACATTAGTCAGATATGGTGGCTCCAATAGGAAAGCAAAATATACAGACTACACATATATGAATCCAAAACTTTGAACAAGCTTTACCACATATCAAATCAACACTCCCTCTTCCTTTGCAACCACCCCTTCTTTCTTCTATCTACAAAATGAAATTTTGCTTGCTACAACTTTTGAAGTATTGCATGTCACAATACATTCAATAACTTTTTCTTTTTTTCTTTTTTCTATTTTCATCTCTTAAAAATGATAGTATTTTACTTTGAAGCTAAAAAAGAAATTAACATCTTATGAGCTATTTATATTGCCTTCTTGTATAGACAAATTTTAGTATTTGATTATGTTTCACGAACAGACGATAGTAGAATGAAGAACTCGTACTTTATCTTTATCTAAATTTAAAATCATATTAGAATTGTTATAACCTCACAATTGCAAAAAATTAAAAAATTGTATCATGAGAAAGATGATATAAAGTAGTGTTGTAACTGAACTTTTTTGAATAATCCAAATATATATATGATATATTTTGGATCCCGAAACTATCTAGTTTCAACTAAAAAAATGAAAAAGTGCATTTGGTTGTTAATAAGAGTGTTAGTCTTATTTAAGAAAATTTATTTCAATTAATTAAATTTTGTGGGGGGTAGCCTAATAGTTGAGATGAGTGTGAATTATTAGGAAGGTCTATGTTCGCATTGCTCAACCCAAAAGAAATAAAATAAAAAAAGTTTGAAAGTGAAAAAACACCTTAAAACTTAAAAAGTCACCTCCCACGAAATTTCTGAAATCAAGAAATTATAACATGTAATTATGAGATTTTGTAGGAAATGCTATGCAAATATTCCTTCCCTACTCTCCCCGCCAACTACTTGAACCTTGTCAGCAAAATCAAACTTCGCCACTTCCTCAAAAAATGCCCCCACTTCTCACTTCCCTCCTCTTCCTCCTCCCCTGCTTCCTCTCCGGAAGCGAAAGCAGCCCGGAATCCGAGCTCCAAATCCTCCTGCAACTCAAGAACTCCCTCGGAATTACGAACTCCACTTCCGGCTTCCACTCCTGGAACTCCCCCTCCACTTCCCCCTGCGACTTCACCGGAATCTCCTGCAACTCCGCCTCCTCCGTCATCAAAATCGACCTCTCCAACGGAAGGTTTTCCGGAAACATCCCCTTCTCCAACCTCTGCCAGCTCCCTTCCCTGACCAACCTCAACCTCACTTCCAACTACTACTTCGGGAACCTCACTTCCGACATCAGCAGCTGCACGGAACTCACTTCCCTCGACCTCTCCTACAACAACCTCACCGGTCCCATCCCAGACCTATCCCCACTGAACAAACTCCAGTACCTGTTCCTTTCCGACAACTTGTTCTCCGGAGTCTTTCCCTGGACTTCCCTCCGCAATCTCACTTCCCTGACTTCCCTCTCCCTCGGCGACAACTCCTTCTTCGATCCGAGCCCGTTTCCGGAGGAAGTCACGGAACTCGCTAAGCTCACCACTCTCTTCCTCTCCGTTTCCAACCTTTACGGCGAGATCCCGCGGTCCATCGGAAATCTGACGGAACTGACGGATCTCCAGCTCAGCGGCAACTCACTTAGCGGTGTAATTCCGCGGGAAATCACGAAGCTGAAGAAGCTGTCGACGCTGGAAGTGTACGGAAGCTCGCTTACCGGCACTTTCCCTCCCGGTTTCGGGAACTTAACGGAACTCGCTTCCTTGGACTTCTCTAACAATTCGCTGGAAGGAGACATATCGGAACTCCGGTTCTTGAACAAGCTGGAGTCACTCCAGCTTTTCTACAACCAATTCTCCGGCGAGGTCCCGCCGGAGTTCGGGGACTTGAAGTTCATTGTCAATTTGTCGATGTACTCGAACCGGTTCACCGGAGAACTCCCGGCAATGCTCGGGAGCTGGTCGGAGATCGACTTTGTTGATATATCGACTAACTCGTTCACCGGGAGGATCCCGGCCGGTATGTGCAGGAAGAACACGATGAGGAAGCTTCTGTTTCTCGAGAACAACTTCTCCGGGGAGTTACCGGCGAGTTACGGGAACTGCACTTCCTTGATCAGGTTGAGAGTGAACAACAATTCGCTCTCCGGCGCAGTTCCGGCCGGGATATGGAGCTTGCCGAATTTGGAAATCCTCGATCTTGCCGTCAACAATTTCGATGGCCTGATCGATGTCGGTATCGGGAAGGCGAAGTCTCTCGATCACATGAACCTAGCCGGGAACCGTTTCTCCGGCGAGATCCCTGCGGAGATTGGCAGCGCATCGTCGCTCGTTTATATGGACCTTTCGTTCAACGGGTTCTCCGGTCCGATACCGGCGAGTATCGGCGAGTTGAAGAGCCTCGAGAGCCTGCTTCTCGAAGAGAACTCCTTCTCCGACATGCTTCCGGATAGTATCGGCAACTGCGTGTCGCTGACGGCTATTGATCTAGCCGGGAACGCATTCACCGGGCACATTCCGGCGAGCCTAGGCCACTTACAGGGTTTGAATTCTCTGATTCTATCTAACAACCAATTCTCCGGCGAGATTCCGACGAGCCTATCTTCTTTGAAACTGAGCTCTCTTGATCTCTCCTATAACAAGCTCACCGGCACCGTGCCGGCCGATCTCTCGGTCTATGCTTACAACGAAAGCTTCTCCGGAAATCCCGGTCTTTGCTCCGACTCCATCTCCTATTTGAAACCCTGCTCTTCGTCGAGCTCGTCGAGTGATTCGCCCAAGCTCAGAATCGTCCTCGCTTGCTTGCTCGTCCCGTTCGCGCTCTTGCTCTGCTCCGTCGGCCTGTTCCTGCTGACGAAGCGCCGCCGCTCGGACCGCGATGCCAAGAACTCGCCCTCCTGGGACCTGAGGCCGTTTCGTGTCCTGTCCTTCGACGTGCAGGAGATCGTCAAGTCGATAAGCAGAGAGAACATCATCGGCAAGGGCGGTTCCGGCAACGTCTACCGCGTCTCCCTCGGCAACGGCAAGACCGTCGCAGTCAAGCACATTCTGCATCCCTCGGCTGACGCCACGACAGCGAAGAGCACCGCCGCGATGCTGCCGACGCGACGGTCGGCTGCGGCCCGGTCTCTGTCTCGGGAGTTCGAGGCGGAGGTGAACACGCTGAGCTCGATCAGGCACGTAAATGTGGTGAAGCTCTACTGCAGCATCACTAGCGAGGACTCGAGCCTGCTGGTCTACGAGTACTTGCCCAACGGGAGCTTGTGGGATCGGATTCACTCGGCGGCGGCCGGCGAGGAGGTGGGACTGAACTGGGAGACGAGATA
This sequence comes from Iris macrosiphon, assembly GCA_036927795.1. NCBI lineage: Eukaryota > Viridiplantae > Streptophyta > Magnoliopsida > Asparagales > Iridaceae > Iris > Iris macrosiphon. The sequence continues at coordinate 223,035,150 of JAYESA010000006.1, forward strand.
CGAGATTGCGGTGGGGGCGGCGAGGGGGCTGGAGTATCTTCACCACGGGTGCGGCCGGACGATACTGCATAGGGATGTGAAGAGCAGTAACATACTTCTCGACGAGTTCTTCAAGCCGCGGATAGCGGATTTCGGGCTGGCCAAGATCTTGCAGTCGGGCGTCGGAAAGGACTCGTCGATGACCCATGTTGTCGCCGGCACTCATGGTTACATTGCCCCTGGTAAGATTATCAACATATGTTGCACATATAATCCCGTTATGATGTTCAACCATATACACCATGCATCCTAGAATTACAGACGGACACTTCATATCATATCGAGTCCGACACGGACACTCTAAACTACATTAGGACACACCAGAATAGATGTCCCTACAAAATAGGCTTTATATGATGTTTTCTGATAAAGGATTAGTACCTAGGGAGAAGTATTCAGGTAGGGCTATTTCGTTCACATAGATTAGTTCTATAGTACCACAAGAATGCTTATTCTACTGTGCAAGGATACGACGAGGAGTAAAGGCTTGCAGTATCAATATCGGAATAGGACCATTCCTATGGGTATCGAGATCGACAGTATCGACTATTTCGTATCGGATTATCGGATTTTTTTGGTACCGAAAAATAAATAATTATTAATATTTTAGAAAATATATTTTATTTATTTAGTCATAATTTTAAGTATTTCCAATGTTGTTTCTTAGTTGTTTTCAAATTGAATGGATAGTAGTCACCTTTTCCTGATAATATTTTTTCTTCTTTTACGTGCTTTACAACCTTGTTGATTGTCTATTTTCGTTCAATTTTTTTGTCGAATTGACCAAAAAAGAGACCTCCAATATCGGTATCGGTTAGTATCGGGTATCGGTTAGTATCGGGTATCGGTCGATATCGGATCGGGACATGCCAAACAGTATCGATATCGGCCGATACTGCAAACTATGACGATGACACGGCATCCGACACGACCGTCATATTGTGGCCGGGCTTCCTAGATCTTAAGCTATGGATTTCTGGAAGTACTTTTGTTAAGACATTCGAGTTAATCTTTCTTCCTGTGACGACAGAATACGCATACACGTCAAAAGTGAACGAAAAGAGCGACGTCTACAGCTTCGGAGTCGTGCTGATGGAGCTAGTCACAGGCCGAAGGCCGATCGAGGCAGAGTACGGGGAAGGTAAGGACATCGTCTACTGGGTCACTCGGAGTACTACTAGGAACCGAGACAGCATCGTGGCAATGGTAGACCCCTCGATTCAAGAAGAAGATTCAGCAATAGAAGAGGCCGTAAGAGTCCTGAAGGTCGGAGTCCTCTGCACGGCGAGGCTGCCGTCGACGAGGCCGTCGATGAGGACCGTGGTCCATATGCTGGAGGACGTCAGATCGCCCAACGGGATTGAAAGTAAGCATCAAAGCTTCGACCGCGAGCTTAGGTTGGACAAAGTTTCCAGTTACAAGTGATAAGTTGGTTAGCTATATATGTATATTTTTTGTATCCATCTATGTTGACACTGTCAGAAGGTCCGATCGGACACCGACACTGAGAACTATGGTAAATAGTAGGTATACTCAATGGAGATGGAGAGAGGTGAGGAATAAGTGAGGAAGGAGGTTGGGTTTGTAAGTTGATAGCTACTTCCTTTCATGTGAAAGTGAAGAGATTTGAAGAAGAAAAATGTAAAGATATTTGGTAGGCATAAGAGTGTTGTTGAAGTGTAAACAAATCACCATGATCTCTTTAGAGACTAGTGCTGTACCGTACAGTATGTTGATTTCATTCAGAGGGAATGGATCCTCGCTCTTAATTATACCCAAATATTTAAAATCTTGGTCACAACAGACAATCTAATAACTGATATTTTGAAATAAGAACGAAAATCTCGATTATATATATATATATATATATATATATATATATATATATATTTTGTTGGTGTTTTTGCTTTCCTTTGAGAACTTTGAGTCAAATATCGGAAAACCACCATGATGTATATCTTAATATATAGCTTTACTTGGTATTGGCATATACACATGGGTTGTGGTGGCTCATGTGGATTGATTTTCCTAAAGGGTTAAGCTTAAATCACATGGAACAAACCTTTGTTTTGTCACTCTCTTTGGGAGATCCTTAGGAGCTATGTCCCGTAGTCGAACTCGGGCGCAAAATGGCGCACTTTGCCCTTCAGCATCAGTGCTTTGAGCGCTCGTGCGCTCGTCTTTCGCTCGAGGCGAATGGCTTGCTACGCGCATAGCCTGATGCGCGCATGGGTGCTGTGGTTTCTCTCTATATATAGAGAGTCTCTCTCTCGTTTCGAGTTAAAAAATTTGTGAGTTTTCCAGAGCTCCTTCTCCCCCAAACCGTAAGCACCCTACCGAGAGGTTCCGAGTTTCCGAAGGTGACTTAGAGCGTTCCAGAAGTTCGTGTGCGAGCTTGCTGGATCCTGGGAGCAGATCGCGTATAGGGCGAATATTGCTTTGAGTACTGGTGGTTTTGATCACCCCAGCAGGAGTTCTTTTCTGATATGTCCTCTTGCTCTTTTCTGTTTTGTTCTATCTCATTGTAGCGTCTGCGAACGCAAAGAGAAGAACTATTTTTCATTTTGTGTTGTAGCTTCATTTTCTTTAGAGTCAGTTTGTAACCTGTTCTCGGAGGTGTGCTTCTTAGGAGTTGTGTGTCACTTGAAGAGAGACTCTCGCGAGTTTCTGGTGTACCAACTTCTCTTTTGGTTTATGTGGTTTGTTGGAATCGAGTTCTTCAGAGGGCAATCTTGATTGTCGGAAGCTCTGAATCTCGACGACAACTTGGGTACTAGTAGAGGGCGGACTTTCGGGTCTCGCTTGTAGCTCTGCTATTGGCCCGTGTTCTACCATCTTTGATCCGTCTCGAGACTAACAATCTCAAAGCAAGATCCGAGTTAGATGAAGAGCCGCTCAAACCTTCTAGATACTAGCTTTCAAAAGCTTGAGAAGTTTGATGGCGAACACTACAACATTTGGAAGAGGATTTCTCTGAATCTTCGACTTGTCAAAGTTGCTTATGTGTTGGTTGACCCTGAACCTACCATTCCTGAAGATGGAGGAGAGATTGAAATTGGCGTGGCGTAGGACACACACTCCAAGTGGAAGGATGACAACGACCTCTGCAGGTTGTTGATCTTGAATGCTATGGACGACTCGATGACAGAGTCATACAACAAGAAAGAGAAGATGAGAGATGTCTGGGAATCTCTTGAGAACCATTACAAAACTGACGAGAAAATGTCTAAAATCTATCTCGTCGAAAAGTTCTTCACTTTGCAATTTGAAGACGAGAAGGTGATGCTACCACAAGTCAAGGAACTATTGAAGATGTAGCAAAAATTGGAGTAAGAGGGCATGAAGCAGGAAGACAAGTTTATGGTGGGGGCTATCGTCACCAAGCTTCCTCCAGGATGGATCAAGTTCAAGACTGACATGTACCATAAGAAGATGGAGATTCAGCTCGAGGATCTCTTGCACTGGATTCACATAGAAGATGAAGCCAGGGGCAACTGAAGGTGGACTCCTTGTCCAAGCAGTTGGCTAAGGCCAATGTGGTTCAAGCTAGTGATTCTAAACGAAAGCAAAAAAATTTCTACAAGAAGAAGAAGAAGGACTTCAGCCAGCTGAAGGTGAAGTCGTTTCCATTTAAGCCAAAGCCAAAACCAAAGGCTGATGTGACATGCTACAATTGTGGCAAGAAGGAGCACTACAAAAGTGACTGCAGGTTTAAACCCAAACCAAAAGAGCAAGGTGAGCTTAACCTTGTTGCTATGATTGCGCAGGTTGAGTCGCAAGGCGTGGATACAGATTGGTGGTTGGATACTAGCGCATCTTGCCACATGTGCTCAAAGAAGGAATTGTTCATCAAGTATGAATCGACTTTCGAAAGGTCTCGATGGCAGACAAGTCTCAAGCTGCAGTTCTGGGGATTGGGAGGTGGTGCTGAAGCTGACTTCGGGAAAGTCACTTACACTGGAGAATGTGAAGCACGTACATGTGATCGCCAATAATATGATTTCTGGAAGTCTGCTGATCAAAGCAGGGCTGAGGATGGACTTCAATGCTGGACATATGGTGATGTCCTACAAAGGAGCATACTTCGAAAAAGCCTTTTTTACCGAAGGGATGTTTAAAATACAGCTTGCAACTCCTTCTGATTGTATCAATACAATTACTACTTCTGGTTATCCCCTTGAGTTATGGCATAATAGACTAGGACATGTTCATTGTAAAAGGATTAACAAGATGTCTAGTCTATGCCTTATCTCCAAATGTTGGGGTAAGGATGTGGAGAAATGTGAAATCTGTGCACAGACAAAGATTATCGAGAAGCCGTTTAGAAGAGTAAACAGAAGCGCAGATCTTCTGGAGTTGGTACACTCAGATATCTGTGATTTCAAACAATTCTCCACAAAGGCCGAAATAAAGTACTTTATTACCTTCATCGATGATTTTTTGAAGTACGCGTTCGTATATCTTCTCAAGTCGAAAGATGAAGCGTTCAAGAAGTTCAAAGACTTCAAGGCTGAAGCAGAACGTCAAACCGGTCAACAACTCAAAAGAATCAGAAGTGATCGAGGCGGAGAGTATCGTTCTTTGAAATTCGCATCGTTCTGCAAAGACATGGAATTGTTAATGAAACGAATGCTCCGTATTCTCCCTAATACAATGGTGTTGCAGAAAGGAAGAACATAACGCTGACAGAGATGATGAACTCCATGTTGCTGACAACAGGACTTTCAAAGTGCTTCTAGGGAGAAGCTGCGCTTACGTCTATGTTTATTCTGAATAGAGTTCCGTTCGCAACCTCTGACATTACCCCTCATGAACTCTGGTTCAAGGTTAGACCTACTTGAATGTCATTCGAGTGTGGGAATGTCTGACGTATGTGAAGCTTCCAGACCTAAAGATTCAGAAGCTGGGAACGAGGACAACGAAGACCATATTTCTGGGCTATGCTGATAAGAGTGATGCTCGGAGGTTTCTTAATATCGAATCTTATTATGTCATAGTTTCAGGCCCCGGGCCCAGAATACTGAGATCAGGGACTGACAAAGCCAGCTACGTATCCCAGAGTACTCCAGTACCATGAAACACGATCACGGCTGTGAATAGACATGAGGGGTTAATACTAGAAGCCAACAGTCAATCCTAGGTCAAGCAATCCTAATGTCTCAATCACAAGCAAGAATCCATAATATACAAGATATAAGATCATCAGAAGCACAATAGTAAAGCGTCCCAAACAATATATACATTGATAATCATGAAGCTAGTAATACAAAATGAAGAACTAGCAAGAGTATAAGTCATACATGATCAACTCTAGCTATAGTCTAGAATATGCTAATCATGTCATGCCCAGTAGGCGATATAACAAGTCCAAAATATGAGTCAACATGTGCTCGGGGCTAAATGCCACAAAAGAATATGTACAATAAGTAGGAGAACAAGATAAGAACCCACTCAATCGATCTAGTGCTCCGTGTGGTCACCATCCTCGGGAATATGCAGAAGATCCTCTGGCTCTGCTACCGGATCTGGCCAAGCAAAACCAGTTGAGTCAGATCCCAAATAGCAAGTACCACAAAGGAGGCCAAAAGATATGAACTAAAACCAGCAATACAACATAGAGCTACAGTATCCTAAGCAACATGTAACCACCAGGTATAATGTAAAGTGCACCAAGGAACAAAAAAAAAATAGGGAACATGTACGGGATCATGCAAGGTGAACATAAACATATAAATAAACAGGAAAAAAGTAGCAAGAAAAGAAGTAATACAGTGTCAGGATTATGGTAGGAGAAACAAGTTAAGAAACAGTGCATATAAAGTAAAATGTTGTACAAAACATTAGGCAGGAGTGCACCACGTCGGGTCACCATCTATCAAGCTAGGTAACATAAGACAAGACAAATAAATGGACTCCATCCATCAATCACGACCAAGCAAGAAGTATGGCTTACTACATTAGCTAACTAGGGTTATCACAAGTCCTAATTACTAAATAATACAATTTAGGATTTCTATATGGTCGCATGCCCTGCAGACTGTCCAAGCTACCCAAACGTCGGACGACAGTAAATTAAATAATAGTGGATACACCACCCCCAGGAGAGATGTGCACCTAAATCCAAGTCACACAAAGGTGAACCTGAGTAAGTCAGTCAAATATGCTCCACACAATGGTGAGTTGGAAATGTGCACTACTCGACGACATGCTACAAATCCATCTATCTGTAAAGATTGTCGGGGCACGGGACTACATGCAACCAGAAAATCCTTCCCCAATGCTCTAATTATTCTTGCTAGTTATTAATCCTTAACATTTTAGTTTAGAATTTTGGGTGTGACATTCTACAGAATCCATCCTAGACATGATGTTCCCCTTAGGGATGAACTAGACAAGGCAAAGTTTTGACAAACACACTCACAAGACTATACGGGAAAACAACCAAATGGTTATAGGAAAGACGAGCGTGCGCTATAACAAGCCACAACAGTCAATATACGATATGGGTGTATAATGGGTAGAAGTTCCAACTATACCGGGTCTGGTACGAGATAGATGTATAATGGGTAGGTGTCCCCAAAACTATACACGGCAGGTGTATAATGGGTAAGTTATCCCAAAACTATACATGATGTCAAGCCAATATCGGTACAAGCCATGGACGGGAGTGCACCACGACGGGTCACTATAAGTACTGGGTATAATGGGTAGACGCCCCAAACTATACATGAAGCCCACTTTTTTCTTTTGTAGATTGATAAACACAAATCCTACCTTTTTTTGTAGAAGCACCCAAATTATGGGTGGATCAGCAGCCTATCGATAGTGTATTGGAATGTAGATGCAATTTTCATAATTACTTGAAATAAGATGAAGATGGAGACTAGAATCAGAATGACAAGATTACCCAGAAGGGGGGGGGAGACGGCCGCCTCCGCTTGCTGCTTGTACTGCAGCTTCTGTTGCTCCTTCTTCTGCAGCCGTTCCTACTCCTGTGCTACTGTTGTTGTCGCTGCTTTTATGACTGCTGCCGCTGTAACTAGTGTTGCTCCTGCTAGTGCTGCTCCTGCTACTGCTGCTGGTTCTGTTCCTGCTGCTGTTGCAGCTGTGCTACTGCTGCTATTGTAGTCCCTGTTGTGGGTGGGGGGAATGAGGAAGGAAGGAGAGAGGACTAGAAGGGGAGAGGATTAGGAGAGGGAGAGGAGATTGGCTATCTCAGCCATATAGAGGGAGTGTAGTTCATAAGCAAAATTATTTTCATTCATTTATTCTTTTTTCTTTGACAAGTAAGGATATAAATAGGTTCTCAAAACAACCAACAACTAACAAATTCCTAAGGAATAGAAAAGTAACAACAACAAAAAAAAACTAACAAAATAACAATCTAACAGCCATACAACCTTCACCTAAAGACTAGGTAACAATAAAAAAAATAGAATAAAATAACAATAAAATTTGAATCCAAAATTTAAATTCAAATTTAAATGCTAATCCAAAGTGAAGCCATGTCACGTCTTCTATGTTGGTAGGTATTCGTAATTGGGGGCTTGATGTTCTCATCAATTCTTCCGAGGTGAAAAGAATTCGGCTCTCACAAATCACTCCAGTAGCTACTGTCGTAGTACTCCAGTAAATTTGGATCAAGCTGCTGCAGCTCCTTCCATGTAATCCATGAATCATCAGATTCAGGGCGACCTCTCCATCGAATCAAGTAACGTTGACAACCATTATCTCCAGTAGAGATGATCTGATCATCCAATATTCTATCAATATGATCTGTTGATTGAGATCATAGGAGTGAGGGTAGTGGTGGGGAACTCTTTCAAATAGCCTCAAGGGTAGGCTCATGTGAATCCACAAGTGAATTTTTTAGACTAATTGGGGGACCCTTTTAAGCCATGAAATCTTCAATGTTAAATATAGAACTGATCTCGAATCCAGGTGGTAAGTCAATGGCATATGCATTCGTTCCAATTCTTTGCAAAATTCTAAATGGTCCTACACTGCGAGCAGGTAATTTCTTAATGGATCCTGGAGGAAACTGCTCCGGTCTAATCCGGACCATAATATAATCACCAATTTAGAACTCAAGAATTTTTTTGTGTTTATCAGTAGAAGACTTATACTGAGTATTACTTAATTCAATTATTTTGCTGATTTCTTTATACAAATTATGAACATGTTCGGCAAATGCAGATTCTAAAATCAGAAACCCTAGAATGCTGAGACATGAAAATAAGATTTATGGGCCTCAATGGTTTGAAACCATGCACGACCTGAAATAGACTTGTCTATGGACCTATTAACTGAACAGTTATATGCAAATTCGGCTCTACGTAAAATATGATCCCAATTCTTGATATTTTCCCCAACCAAGCAACGTAGAAGATTCCCTAAACTCCTATTAACCACCTTAGTCAGTCCATCAGTCTGGAGATGATAAGCCATGGAAAATATCAACTTTGTTCCCATCAAGTGCCATAGAATTTTTCAAAAGTAGCTTTGAAACTTAACGTCCAAGTCGGACACAATCATTTTTGGTAACCCATGCAATCTAACGACTTCATCAAAATAAATTTTAGCAATTTTGGAGGCGTCCGACATTTTAGAACAGGGCAGAAAGTGGGCAATCTTCGAAAAACGGTCTACTACCACAAAGATGGAATCGTGTTTCCTAAGGGTCTTCGATAAAACTAGCATAAAATCTATACTAACATCTATCCATGGGCGGTTAGGTACAGGAAGCGGATTATACAAGCCTGTATTTTGTTTTTGTTGCTTAGTTAGTTAACAAGTACGACACTGGCCGATGAGTTTAGCAACATCTCTTTTGACACTAGGCCAGTAAAATTGATCCTCAATAGCTTCTATAGTCTTATTTTTGCCCAAAGTGACCGGATAAACCACCTAGATGTAATTCCTACACCAGAAAATCTCTCAATGACATATGTGTCACGCCCCGATCTCCCGCAGGCAAATCGACCGTTCCCGCTAGACGGGAATCACCCTCGCCAGCGCTCACGCGGAACGATCGCTTAACCTATCCGGGCGTGATGCCGCACGAGCGTGATCCACGCCCGTGCAAGGCCATGGTTCATTGGCTGGCGGCAAGAGTTCTAAGCCACAGAGTCGCACAGATTGTCCGAGTGCAACGGAGTTTAGGAACGCATAGCGATCGGTAACAGGTTCACTGAGTCGACAATATAGCGGAAGCATCGAAACAAGTAAAGTAATCTCTTTATTGATATGAAACATGTATTACAGGCGGCGTATAGCCGAGATTACAAGTCGCTCAAGCCTCTCACTGAAACAGTAAAAGCGTGCCAAGTGGCTACAACTGTGGAATGATTGTACAGGCGATGGTCAGGCGATGTTCATAACTTATGTCTTGTATAAGCGCTTCAGTCCCGGACGCACCGTTGCAAGGCTTCAGAGGGAACTCCTGGCCTTAGCACGCACGAAGGAGGCGTCCGCACCCCACGAGGTTCTCCCGCACCCTGCATATCAAACTGGTGGATTATCAGTACATTGAATGCACTGGTGGGGAAGCTACTTGCCCGATCGACAAATCCAAACACGTAATACAGGTTCCGTGCACAACTATTAAGTTGTCTTTCTAGTTGCCTTAGGATCAGTTTCATGCAAACATTGAATAGCTTATCGTGTCGGCCAGTGCGTCGTGCGATGTTTGAGGAAACACGGCGAGACTTACCAACTTACCATTTATCCTTCCCTGTCCAAGGCAAACATGATTAATTCAAGCACGGTAAGTATAAACATTCATGAGGCATAGCATATGCAAACAGGAGGGTTCTTATAACATGATCGTTCAGGTGTTAAGTTATTCATTGATGCTATGCAATGACTCGCACGCGGATAGCCGCTAAGCGAGGATGACTTGTTATCTTTTGTTTCACAGGCAAGCACGCAACAGGTTAAATACACACGATAAACACACGATGCATTGCAAGCCATATTCACACGATAATCACACGAGACATTGCAAGCATATACACACGATGATCACTGGCTGATGCCATAATGGACTAGTCAAGGACGTGAATAACATGCAACGAAAAAACACGAGGAGCTCATAAAACACGATACGTTGCAAATTACCCAGTCCGCACACGATTGACTATAAACACGAAGTCTGCCCGGATCGGATCGGTGCCAGTGCCCCAGCACCGTCCGCAGAACTTATATCCTTGTGCACAAGTTGTCCATGATCGAACACGATTGTTAATTTACACACGAGCACACGAAAAGCAGTAATGCATGATTCATTTAGCTATTGGATATGCACAGTCTCCTGGGCTGCTGTAAGCCCGCACAGGAGGGAGACTTGCAGGGAGATCCAAATACCTGAATGAGTCTTGCCACATGAGTATGATTCTTTACTTGACATGATGCAGTCTCCTGAATCGGGAACTGCCTTGGCGACCTAACGGTCCCGGATACTTGCAGGGTTATTCAGGCACGGAACGACTACGTAGTAGTCTCCCGAGGTTTGGATGAAAACACGGTAACATTCAAGCAGACAAGCATGCGTTTCTAAGGAACATAAACAGGCACGTTGCTCGGACCCGAAGGTAAGCCGAGAGTTGAAACCGTTAAGGGACTTAGCATGCGAGTATCTGAATATAAGCAGTATTTCATTTTCCATGTTCTAGCAAGCAATACAAGTTGAGATTATTCCCTTTGCTAGGTGCGTTGGATTTATTAGCATGCAGGGGGTGAATCACCTAGCGACTAGCATAAATATTTCAGATTTTATATGTGCTGGCTAAGCAAAGACAAGTTCACCGTAGCCACCCACCTTAGCGATAATTCGCCTCGGTAGAGTAGTACGTCTGAGCGAGCCTCTGAAAGCCTAAGCCGGATTCCTGTAGGGACAAGTCTGGATATCCTTTGCTTCTTGATCGAGGCAAGCGGGTCGGGACAGTTGCACTATTGCCGATTGAGTCGGTAGTCCGCTTGAGCGGAACGGGGTGTTACAATATGTAGGATAAACAGCTTGCTAAATCAAAATAAATAGCCATCCGTCAATAGAAAGTTATCTACCTCACGAGTCAACCCATCCCTCAAAAGTATATAAATATTACCAAAATCAGGGCACGACTCGTACTCCTCTTTGACCTTATCAAAGCCAACAACTTCAACACTCATGCCAGACAGTACAGCTATACGTTCGCTAAGCGCATTCGCGACTTTGTTCTCAACTCCCGCCTTATGTTTTAACACGTAAGTATAGCCTTGCAAGAACTCAACCCACCTACCGTGTCTAGCATTCAATTTCTTCTGGGAGTTAAGGTATCTCAAGGCCTCGTGATCAGAATAAATAACGAATTCATGCGGTAGTAAATAATGTCACCAATGACGAAGGGACTAAATGACCGCATATAACTCATTATCATAGGTGGAGTAGCGTTTCCTGGCTTCGTTCAATTTTTTGCTAAAGAAAGCCACTAGATGTCCCTCTTGGGCCAAGACTCCACCTATGCCTATGCCAGAAGCGTCACATGCAACCTCAAACACTTTCAAAAAATCAGGAAGGCGCATAACATGAGCCTCCATCATATTCTTCTTAATGTCTTTGAATGCTTTGGCGGTGACAGCTGACCACTCAAAAGCTTCTTTCTTAAAACAATTAGTTATGGGGGCCATGATCTTGCTAAACCTCGTATAAACCGACGATAGAAAGTCGCTAGCCCATGAAAACTCCTAACATCTCTAATGCTTCAGGGCTCAGACCACTCTTCAATTGCCTTTATCTTCTGGGGATCGGTAGAGATTCTGGCAGGAGATACGACAAACCCTAGAAAAATAATCTCTTCAATAAAGAATGCACATTTCTTAGGGTTCGCATACAGGCTCTCTCTGCGCAATATGGCACACACTTGTCTTAAATGGTCTATATATTGATCTCTAGATTAGCTGTAGATAAGTATATCGTCAAAATACACAACCAAGAATCTACCCATAAAAGGTCTAAGCACTTGCGTCATTACTCTCATAAAGGTGCTAGGGGCGTTGGATAGTCCAAAGGGCATGACCAACCACTCATAAAGATCATCTTTTGTCTTGAAAGCGGTCTTCCATTCATATCCTGGTCGAATGTTAATCTAATGGTAACCACTCTTGAGATCAATCTTTGAAAAGATAGTGGCTCCAGACATCATATCTAACATATCGTCTAACCTGGGAATCAAAAAATGGTATTTTACCATTATTTTATTGATCATATGACTATCCATGCACATCCTCCAGGTACCATCTTTTTTTGGAGTCAAAAGAGCAGGTACCGCGCAAGAACTCATGCTATTGTCACGCCCCAGTCCCAAAATACTTAGGACTAGGACACGTAAGCATGCCAGCCGCATGTATATGGCAACTCCAATATATGGAAACCATAACACACGCGTACGCTGTATAATGAACATTAATTCACAAGTGGTATAACTAATACAAGTCACAGGGTATAACTAAATCTCATCCACAAAAAATCAAATATAAATAAGTAACCAATACCTATAAAACTAGATCTCAATATAAAGTATCTAAAGATGATAGTTGGATGGAAACAAATCCACTACCAACTCGAATATAAACGCAACACAATATAAGTACAAAAACTAACAACCTCGAGGCTCGAAGAGAAGACCTCCTCGAATATAATCAACCAGTCCGGGTCTGCGCTCTTGCGAATACTCATGAACATCTACACCTGAAAAGGAACCAGGTCCTCAGAGGGACATAACAAGATACATAGAAGCATGCCAATAAAGTACTGAAGTAAATATTCAATGGATCGCCTAACTGTCTAAGTGAATGCAGTTTAAGAACAACTTTCTAACAAGTGGGCTATCTGGCTAAAAATGGGATTTGCATGACTCTCTCGGAGAATCAGGGGCCTATAAAGCATGTCATTTTTTGAACGGTATATAATATATAATATATAAGGGTCATCACCGTCCGTATCTCCAACGGAGCTTCCGGGTTACAGAAGAAAAAAGTGCAAAGGAGTCCAAATGTCGTACTTGTTGTTCTTTCCACCTCATGCTCTAAGCATGTCACATCCATCACACGATTTGGTTCATAGCCTATCTTTAGTACAATAGCCCAATCCTGCAACCAAACAAGGACAAGGATTGGACCACCATACTATAATAGGCTATTTCTATGGACCACTAATAACTGCTAAGTCTTCTAGCATACAAAGTTTCTATCAACAGTTATCCCTAACATATGGCCCATACGTACAGGAGGTCAGACCTGTCACGCAGTCCGTGATCTATATGAGACTCACACTCGTGTAACAGCTGTGTCACGGCCAATGAAACCTAATAATGCTTCATGATAATGGGGCGGTCTCATAAACAAGGTCAATGCATATACATAATAAAAACAATCACGACGACACCGTCGTTGCACCAAAGTTTCCTTGGGCGCGCATTCTACATAGCAGTTAAAATATATGAACTAATGACAGAAAATAAGGATGCATGCAACATATGGAATATGAATAACAGTACAATGTCAAGGTATATTTATCTGGCAAGAGAGCTGCAAAATGTAACGTCCAGATGTCAAACACTAAGAGTCAGAAACTATGGCCTCAGAATGAACGTCTCCGGATGCTGAAATAAACATCACCAACGTTCCCAGAATAAGCGAAATAGCTAAAAAAATACTACCCTTTCGTCTAATTTGGACACAGGGGCAAAACAATAATTTTGGGTCAAAGTGGGGTCAACGTGTGGCCCACTTTGCACCGAAAAGCGTGCCAGGGGTAACAGTCTCTAAATGGGACAAATTATAGGTCAAACAAACTCTAAAGGTCAGTACGAACTCAACGGTATGTCCAAATATGAATTTCGATGAGCCGAACACAATTTCGCCCAAAAAATCAATCGTAGGGCCCGCCAATAGGCGACTTGGTCAACCGTCTCAGAATTGCATAAAAATTGGGTCACAAGACCAGCGCGATACCACGAGTCCAGCAGTGCAAGTTTTGTCGTATTCTGATGAGCGTGCAATAAATGGCGCGGGGTTTTACAAAAATTGCGACACAGAAAATTTCTGCGGATACGGGCTGATTCCGACGCGTACACGCGTCCGAATCAGTTTCCGCGAAAGCCCACACATCTGGGTATACCGCACACACCTTTTGGTACACTCGGTACGCGACGGGGTGGTCCCGTTTGGCGGGGCGCGCTCAGTATCGCAAATTTTAGAATTTGCCAAAAATAGGTTTTTGGGATTTTCTAATTGATTTAATTTTACACACAACAACTAATAAATTATTGTATTTGACAGGAAATAAACTAGGTTAGGTGGTCTTCCCATACCAAAAAGAAAAACTGAATTCGGATATCTGTGGTGGGAGATACGAATCCGTGAACATAGATAGTTACCGCAGTTTTCTGCAATCCCAAAAGTTATCATTTTCTGCCAACTTGGTCATTATTTTCGCCTAGATTTACGCATTGTTCGAGGTCATATAATGCACAGATATTGAAGGAGGTTAAGTCGTGAACATATCGGTGAATACGGAGTCGAGTTTGGTCAAGAGAGGAGACGGAAAACAGGACGTGAACACAGGTAAGTCGTTGTGTTCTCTGTCTCGTGCACGGTCGCGCGGTGCTCGGGCGGGGGCGCTTGGGTGGCGGTCGTGCAATCTCCGGCGGCGGCGTAGGAGCTCCGGGCGGTGGCGGTCTGCTCAGGGTCAAGGAGATCATGATATTAGGTTTAGGGTTAGGGTTTAAACGAATGTTATATATATATATATATAGAAGTAGAGACAGCGGGGAGGGGGGGGGGGTTCGTTCACGCGCGCGGGGGAAGTAATGGGCCGCTACTGCTGCTGCTTGGTTTCCTTTTAAAGCGGGTGTGGGTGGTAATACGGGTTTGGGTTTAAGGCGGGTTTCGGGTTTAATATCCATTAGGATTTTTATTTTCTAATTCTTTTTTTTCTTTCTAATTTCTAATTCTTTTATTCTATTCTTTTTCTTATTTCTATTAAACTCTCTCTCTCTCTCTCTCTCTCTCTCTCTATATATATATATATATATATATATATATATATATATATATATAATTCTAGAAATTGATCTTAGAGCATACAATTAATCCATCAACTGTCCACAAGGTCTCCTATATGGAATAAATTACGAAAAAATTTATAATTGTTCCATAAATTTCTCTAAATGCACCAACACCTAAAATAAAATCCCAAAAAATCTATTTCTTCTAATTAGCTCATAATTCCTATAATTTTAATTAGTAATTAGTTAAATACTTAATACGGTTTTTAGAATTAGGGGTTATACAGCTATTGTAAGCCCCTGATTTTTCAAGAATTTTTCTAGAATTTTTCGGTATTTTTCTGTCATTAAAACCTAGGTATTTTCTAATTTGATAATTTTTAATTGCTACTAATTAATATTAAAATATTATGAAAATAATATTTTATGGTGTAAAATGGAAAACCGAGCACGGGGTAATTTTCGGTGAATTTATTGGACTCCGGAAACCCGTTTAAAGCCCTTAAAACTATTTATAAAATAAACCAACTTAAACCCCTGAAATAAACCGGGTTTATTTCAATTAAAACCAACCAACTTGAACCAACCCGCTGCTGACCCAAACCAAACCGATTTCTTAGTGGGTCGGGTCGGGTCGGATCTGAATCGAACCCGACCCGAAACCCGTTAACCCAACTCAGAAACCCTAATCCTAATCCAGCCTCGACTCCGCGGCGGCGCAGCCTATAAAGTCGCCTCGACTTCTACGCCACCGCCTTCTCGACTTCCACGCCGCACACCCCTCTCTCTCTTCTCAGCCCAGCCGCCGCCTCCGGTCATCTCCTCCGACGATCTCCCCGACCCGCTGCCCTAGCACCCGTCTCCACCTATCGCTCCACCTCCCTCTCTCCGCCCGCAGCGTCCTCGCCGTCGACCATCCGATCGACGCCGCCACCCTAACTGCCCAGCGCCGCCTCCCCCCTTGCCGTAACCCTAGCCGCCCCAGGCCTCTCCTCCTTCCTCCCCTCTTCTTCACCTCAGACCCGAGAACCGCCCATCCCCTCACCGGACGACCTCCGCTGGCTCACCCCTCCCCGAGCCCAGCCACCCCAGCCCGCACGACCACCGCCGCTGCACCTCGCCACGCTCGAGCCCCCGACCAGTCGGCCGACCACCCCCATCAACCTTCTCCCTCCTCCCCGAGCCACGACGGAACCCTGACCCAGACACGGCCACCCGGACACGGCAAACCCTAGCTGTGGACACAGCAGACCCTAGAAGCACAGTGGACACAGGACACCGACTCGACATTCGGACACGCAGGAAACTCGGTTTTTCAGACCAGTTCAGGTATTCACATCTTTGTCCTCGTAGCTCTGATTTCGTTTCCGTAAATTGTATTGCGAAGCCGGTATGACCCTCTCGGTGTCCGGACAAACTGTTCGGGGCATCGCGTCCGGTGGTGATCGCACACCGCGATCCAAAAACAGGAAAAACCAGACCCTGTTTCACCCCGGAACTGAGTACGCCCCGCCAAATGGGACGACTTGGTCGCACGCGGTCTTTACCGAAACGTACGCGACGTTGATACGGACGTGTAGGATTTCGCAGAAGTCAATTCGGGTGTGCGTACACACCGGAATCAACGCGTATCCGCCGACACCGCCCCGTATCCGCCAATTCTGGAACACGCTGTAACTTCGTGTACACACGTCGGATCGAGACGAAACTTGCGCCATCGGACTCGTAGCGATACGCTGGTCCTGTGACCCAAGTTTGGTTCGATTCTGAGAACGATGACAAAATCGCGTGTCGTGGGCCCCACAGGTCCCGCTCGACGGGCGATTTTGTGATCGGCTCATCGGAATTCAATTCTGAAAGTTCCGTTGGGTTCGTATCAGCGTTTCCGACCTGTTGACACTGAGTTTGGTGAATTTGGAGACCTTTGACCCTGACACGCTTTTCGGTGCAAAGTGGCCCACATGTGGACCCCGCTTTGGCCCGAAAATGTCGTTTTGCCCTTGTGTCCAAATTGGACGTAAGGACATGCGTTTCTAGCTATTTGATATTTTCTGAATCTAATGGTGATGTTTATTTCAGCAACCGGAGTAGTACCTGCAGATCACACGGAGACCAGAGCTACAGTTGGAGCCCGGACCACAGGCAAGTGTACCTTGCCAAACTTTGCAGTCTTGTTGCATAATCTCTTTGATTCTTTTACATTGTTGTGCATGCTTAACCTAGGACCGTGTGACGTACTTAGCGTCCGATTATTAGTCTGGTGCCAACACCGCACGCGGTGTTGGGTACGGTCATCTAGAGATGGACATTCGTGACACTATATATTCTCGTACTTGTCTTACCAAGTACGCTTGACTCAGGACACTTGACACTATTCATGAGACAGGATTTTCCTGAGATATTTGTGGGGATTCTGTATAGGATACAGGACTTGGACATTATATTCTTAGATATAGTATGACTTGTTGCATTAGTCTTGATCCTGCGTGTCATGGACATGAGACGTGAGATTTCATTGGGTGGGGAGAGTATTACCATATGAAAGGCTGATTATATTATATATTGACATCTGGATGTGTCTTAGTCTCTGACACAGAGCTATGGCACCAGTTCTGGCCCTTCGAGAAAATACTGCTATGGGTTTCTCCGACACTGATCCTGTAGTAGTCTCAGCCCGAGTATGGAATAATGTTCTCATTTGCATATCACTTAGCTGGTTATTTATTCACCCTATTGTTCATTTATTGCTGCACTGCATTTATTTTGGCTTGTATTTTTTGTACCTTGCTGTCCCCTGAGGACCTGGATCCGGATTATGTCCCCAGATATTGCAGACGAGATCTACCCCGAGGTTTACGGGACCGGAGCATTGGCATTAGCAGGAGCATGTGCCTACATTGGAGCAGAACCAGGATCTGAGGACGAGATCGTACCAGAGGACTTCTCTTGAGTATTGGCTTGAGATACTCATTATTTTCAGTTTCTAGTTATTTACTTTCCAGTCTATTTCATTGATGTAGCAGACTTGTACTCGGATTATTCTCCGAGATATTTTATTGAGATTTGTCAGTTATTTATTTACTTTATTTCTGTCATTTGATCTGTGATTATCTGTTGTGGATGAGATTAGTATAGACTGTGACTGGTACCACTGGATCTACTTATTGTTATATCACAGCTTAAGTATGCCCTGATGGATCCATTAAATTGGGTTGTCCATCGGTGCGTACTGCTGGCCATTATCACGCGTCCGGTCCCTCGGTATTTTGGGACTGGGGCGTGACATGGTTTTTGTGGTGGCCCATACAGGTCTACGACTAAATTGTTCGGTTTTAACTTAGGGACCGAGCAAGCCTGCAATAAGAATAGAATAAGTTTTATGATCTCATCCACATGCTTGAAACGTTCTTGATATCTATATTGTATTCGAATTAAATTTCTTGCATCTTGCCTTGATTCCTGTGCGCCTCTTATAGTTTATTTTTGATGCAGAGTAATGGATTCAAGAGCAAACGACGAAACTCCAGCAAACACACCAATAGGTGCGGTAGCCACCTACGGAGAAGATGAAGTGGCACCATTGAGTGGAGATCCCTCTACTCACCAAGGCAGCCAAGCAGATCAGCATGCTCCTAGATTTTGGCGAGACGACATCCCACCGCCTCCGCAGTTCATTCCACCAATGCCTGTATTCCCACCAGGACAGCCTATGGACGGGCAGCAAATGTTCCAAATGATCTACGCAATGATGCAGGCCCAACATCATATTTATCAAGAAGCTCAACGTCGTGAAGCAGATTACTTAAGGAACAGCATAGTAAATGCATTGGATCAGGCCAACCTACCAACTCGCCGATAACCGACGGGCTCTATCACCGACTTCCGCCAGCTGAAGCCCCGCACCTTCTCAGGCAAGGAGGAACCTACTGAAGTTCATGAGTGGCTTACCAACATACGACATCAATTAGAAGCAGCAGAGCTACCACAGGAACGTTGGATGACTGCCGTCAGAATACAATTGACGGACAATGCACATCACTGGTGGCTATCTGAGGAGACACGGCTCGGACCAGACCGAGTCACTTGGGAGGAGTTCTCCAGACTCTTCCAAGAGATGTACATTCCAGCTACCGCTCGATCAGAACTCAGAGACAAGTTCAACCGCCTTATCCAAGGCAATATGACAGTGGAAGAGTACAACGCAAAATTTATTCGTCTGAGTCGCTTCGCCCCTACCTTGATTCCGACAGAAGAAGAGAAGGCCGAGAAGTTCTTCGATGGACTAAACTTTGAGCTACATAAACTAATTGGATCCATTGCGCCCACATCCTACTCGGACGTCCTTGCTGCAGCCCGACGCCTGGAGCGCGTCACCAGGAGAGAGACCAGTTCGAAGCGGACTTCCACATCAGCACCAGCCAGAGCACCACAAGAAGAATCTGCAAAGAGACCTCACCTACAACAACAGCAGAACGCATCTACACCACAAGTAATAGTCCTCTCTACTTGTCACTACTGTGGCAAAGCAGGCCATCTCGCCAGGGAATGCAGACGCAGGTTAGGACTATGCTTAGGTTATGGATCCAGACAGCATGCAGTGAGAGACTGCCCTGAGCGTAAAGAAGGAGCACCAAGGGCAAACCAACAAGCTCTACCAGCACCAGAAGGATATCAACCAAGGCCATCCTTGGCACCTCGACCAGCACCCTTCCAGCAGGCCCAGCAACAACAGAGGGCACCCCTTCAAGGACGCGGACAAGCTTATGCGATGACTTTGGAGGATGCGCAAATTCATGGAGTAGCTAATGCGCGTAAGTTTTTATAGTTTCTGTTTCTTGTATTGTTTTAGTTTTTGCATGTTGGTTCGTGACCCTGGCCTTCACCTAGTAATTTTGAGATTGCTTAATAACCTAGAATGTTTTATAATTGATAACCTAATATGTTTTAAGTGATAATCTAGTTTTTCTGAACTGTAGTCTTCTAAATCTCCTTCATACGGGAGATTGTATAACCTTTAATACAAAGGAAAAACTATTTTCCTTTGTATTATTCTTACACCCTCAACCTTGACTCTCCTTGATCATGATGTGCTTCGAACAATATTTGCAACCGTGTCATCTTTGTTGACCGGTTATTCTTTTGATTGCGAGGACACAATCCTCTTAAGGGGGGTAGATTGTAAGCCCCTGATTTTTCAAGAATTTTTCTGGAATTTTTTGGTATTTTTTCTGTCATTAAAACCTAGGTATTTTCTAATTTGATGATTTTTAATTGCTACTAATTAATATTAAAATATTATGAAAATAATATTTTATGGTGTAAAATGGAAAACCGAGCACGGGGTAATTTTCGGTGAATTTATTGGACTCCGAAAACCCGTTTAAAGCCCTTAAAACTATTTATAAAATAAACCAACTTAAATCCCTGAAATAAACCGGGTTTATTTCAATTAAAACCAACCAACTTGAACCAACCCGCTGCTGACCCAAACCAAACCGATTTCTTAGTGGGTCGGGTCGGGTCGGATCTGAATCGAACCCGACCCGAAACCCGTTAACCCAACTCAGAAACCCTAATCCTAATCCAGCCTCGACTCCGCGGCGGCGCAGCCTATAAAGTCGCCTCGACTTCCATGCCGCCGCCTTCTCGACTTCCACGCCGCACACCCCTCTCTCTCTTCTCAGCCTAGCCGCCGTCTCCGGTCATCTCCTCCGACGATCTCCCCGACCCGCTGCCCTAGCACCCGTCTCCACCTATCGCTCCACCTCCCTCTCTCCGCCCGCAGCGTCCTCGCCGTCGACCATCCGATCGACGCCGCCACCCTAACTGCCCAGCGCCGCCTCCCCCCTTGCCGTAACCCTAGCCGCCCCAGGCCTCTCCTCCTTCCTCCCCTCTTCTTCACCTCAGACCCGAGAACCGCCCATCCCCTCACCGGACGACCTCCGCTGGCTCACCCCTCCCCGAGCCCAGCCACCCCAGCCCGCACGACCACCGCCGCTGCACCTCGCCACGCTCGAGCCCCCGACCAGTCGGCCGACCACCCCCATCAACCTTCTCCCTCCTCCCCGAGCCACGACGGAACTCTGACACAGACACGGCCACCCGGACACGGCAAACCCTAGCTGTGGACACAGCAGACCCTAGAAGCACAGTGGACACAGGACACAGACTCGACACTCGGACACGCAGAAAACTCGGTTTTTCAGACCAGTTCAGGTATTTACATCTTTCTCCTCGTTGCGAAGCCGGTATGTCCCTCTCGGTGCCCGGATAAACTGTTCGGGACATCGCGTCCGGTGGTGATCGCACACCGCGATCCAAAAACAGGAAAAACCAGACCATGTTTCACCCCGGAACTGAGTACGCCCCGCCAAATGGGACGACTTGGTCGTACGCGGTCTTTACCGAAACGTACGCGACGTTGATACGGACGTGTAGGATTTCGCAGAAGTCAATTCGGGTGTGCGTGCACACCGGAATCAACGCGTATCCGTCGACACCGCCCCGTATTCGTCGATTCTGGAACACGCTGTAACTTCGTGTACACACGTCGGATCGAGATGAAACTTGCGTCATCGGACTCGTAGCGATACGCTGGTCCTGTGACCCAAGTTTGGTTCGATTCTGAGAACGCTGACGAAATCGCGTGTCGTGGGCCCCACAGGCCCCGCTCGACGGGCAATTTTGTGATCGGCTCATCGGAATTCAATTCTGAAAGTTCCGTTGGGTTCGTATCAGCGTTTCCGACCTGTTGACACTGAGTTTGGTGAATTTGGAGACCTTTGACCCTGACACACTTTTCGGTGCAAAGTGGCCCACATGTGGACCCCGCTTTGGCCCGGAAATGTCGTTTTGTCCTTGTGTTCAAATTGGACGTAAGGACAGGCGTTTCTAGCTATTTGATATTTTCTGAATCTAATGGTGATGTTTATTTCAGCAACCGGAGTAGTACCTGCAGATCACACGGAGACCAGAGCTACAGTTGGAGCCCGGACCACAGGCAAGTGTACCTTGCCAAACTTTGCAGTCTTGTTGCATAATCTCTTTGATTCTTTTACATTGTTGTGCATGCTTAACCTAGGACCGTGTGACGTACTTAGCGTCCGATTATTAGTCGGGTGCCAACACCGCACGCGGTGTTGGGTACGGTCATCTAGAGATGGACATTCGTGACACTATATATTCTCGTACTTGTCTTACCAAGTACGCTTGACTCAGGATACTTGACACTATTCACGAGACAGGATTTTCCCGAGATATTCGTGGGGATTCTGTATAGGATACAGGACTTGGACATTATATTCTTAGATATAGTATGACTTGTTGCATTAGTCTTGATCCTGCGTGTCATGGACATGAGACGTGAGATTTCATTGGGTGGGGAGAGTATTACCATATGAAAGGCTGATTATATTATATATTGACATCTGGATGTGTCTTAGTCTCTGACACAGAGCTATGGCACCAGTTCTGGCCCTTCGAGAAAATACTGCTATGGGTTTCTCCGACACTGATCCTGTAGTAGTCTCAGCCCGAGTATGGAATAATGTTCTCATTTGCATATCACTTAGCTGGTTATTTATTCACCCTATTGTTCATTTATTGCTGCACTACATTTATTTTGGCTTGTATTTTCTGTACCTTGCTGTCCCCTGAGGACCTGGATCCGGATTATGTCCCCAGATATTGCAGACGAGATCTACCCTGAGGTTTACGGGACCGGAGCATTGGCATTAGCAGGAGCAGGTGCCTACATTGGAGCAGAACCAGGATCTGAGGACGAGATCGTACCAGAGGACTTCTCTTGAGTATTGGCTTGAGATACTCATTATTTTCAGTTTCTAGTTATTTACTTTCCAGTCTATTTCATTGATGTAGCAGACTTGTACTCGGATTATTCTCCGAGATATTTTATTGAGATTTGTCAGTTATTTATTTACTTTATTTCTGTCATTTGATCTGTGATTATCTGTTGTGGATGAGATTAGTATAGACTGTGACTGGTACCACTGGATCTACTTATTGTTATATCACAGCTTAAGTATGCCCTGATGGATCCATTAAATTGGGTTGTCCATCGGTGCGTACTGCTGGCCATTATCACGCGTCCGGTCCCTCGGTATTTTGGGACTGGGGCGTGACAGCTATCCCTGATAAACCCTCTACCTAATAACTCCTCGACTTGCTGTCTTAACTCTACATGCTCAGTGAGATTTAGTCGGTAGTACGACAGATTATGTAGGGTTGCGTTCGGAATAAGATCAATAGCATGTTGATTGTCACACATCGGTGGTAAGCAGTTTGGGAGATCCTCGAGAAAAATATCCTTAAACTCCTATAGCACAAAGATTGCTTCAGTTGGGACTTGCTCTCGGGAGTCATCATGGACTTTCCTAGCAACCAAGGCAACTACTGAAGTCCCTTTAGCAATCATACCTTCTATTTCTTTGGGGCTTATAAGGGCAAGCCCTTTCTTCTTGTCAGAAGTTCCACTCTTCTCAATATTTGGATTAGGCTTTGGTTGCATAGGATTGATTCTAATCTTTTGACCCTTATACATGAAGGTGCAAGAGTTGGAACGACCATAGAGAGTGACGTCTAAATCGAATAGCCAAGGTCTTCCTAAAATGATATGTCATACATCCATCTTAATCACATCAAACCATACCTTGTCCTTGTAAATAGCAAACTCTACAGGAACAAGATATCGCTCCTTAATACTAATGGATGACTCGTTTACCCATCTAACCTTATACGGGTTAGGGTGAGGTTTAGTCTTAAGACCAGTCTTGGCTACGATGTTAGAGGTAATGGCGTTAACACAACTTCCGCTATCCAAAATTATCTTACATGATTGATTGCCAATTCTAACAAAGGTGTGAAAAATGGAGGTACGACGCCAATCGTCAGTGTCTCTCTCTTGTGACAAAACATATCGAACAACACTAAGTCTAGGGTCTTCACGCTCCCTATCAACATTTTCCAGAGGTCGGGGAACTCCAAATGAGATCCATATGTCCATCGTCTTCAGGATGATCATCTTTGCACTCTCCTAGGTATGGTTCATGTTCTACTACATCGTCATCCGAGTCTTCGTCGGGTTGATCATCTATAAGGAGGGTTCGAGTCGAACACTGATGTGCGTAATGACCATAACCATGACTCCTATAACACTCAGTACGAGGATTGGCCGTGGGAGCGTCACCAAGTAAACCCTTTTCGTTGGGGTTTCTTAACGACGTCAGTACATTAGGTTTTGGCTTGGTTAGGACGGATTAAACCTAGGGTTTGACTCATTGGGTCTATTAGGGGTAGTCCAGACTCACGTTGCCTATTAAAAGATGGTCTTTGAAATCGGTCAAGATCATCAACCAATTGATAATCATGCTCTAATGACATTACCTCACGCAGAAATAATTCATGTTGTAAGTCATCTAGTAGTCCAGACCTAAACATATAGAGGGTCATTCCAACCTCTTCTGTCACTTCACATCGAATTAAATATTCGTTGAATTTGGAGATGTATTCCGTGACAGGATGATTGCCTTGGGTCAGTTTCTGCCATTGGTCCAAGAGCCGTTGTCAGTAGAAAGTTGGCAAGTATTTTTCTTTCAACTTCTCTTTCATCTAATTTCATGTAAGAATGGGTTCTTGCCTCCTTTGTACCAATAATCGCTCAACACTTTGCCAATGCAACTTAGCTTGTCCAACAAGCTTCATTGTGAAAAAATAGACTTTTCTAGCCTCAGACATATTATACCACCAAAAATAGTGGTCCATGTCTGTCATCCAGTTGAGAAAAACTTTTGGGTCCAGTTGACCATCAAAAGTAGGCGCTTCTATTTTCACGCTTCACATGACTCTCTCGTCTCCTAGGTCCTAATGAGATCTCGGGGGTGGCAAATAGTCATGATGTCTGACAGGGTCATTCTAACGGTGATCCAAAGCCCTATGTCTGTCTCTCTCCATCTCTTGATGACCAGTATGATGGGAACCTTCATCCAACATGTCAGGGGTTCTTCAACGTTCACGTTCGAGTCTTTCAAGTCGGTTTGTAGTATCTTCATACGTTATTAGCGTATTGATATCTTTTTCCATGTTAATTAGTCGATTTAGAATATCTTGCAATATTTGATCTATTCAGGGGCCATATCAGGAGTGGATTGGTATTGTCTACCGCTACGGGTGCTCATGCAATGCGATATGGTCCTAACAAAATTCTATATGTTTTTAATGCACAAATTGAAGGAATCTAATAAAAAAATAAAATCTAAACCATGCTCTGATAACAAAAATTGATGCGGGGTGAAGGAGAATTAAAATCAGCAAATTAAATTGGATTAAAGTAAGTTCATTTTAGCTCTCTACTAATTAACAAAAAAAATTTAAGTTGCCAAGATTAATGATTATGTAAGACAAGAGATCATACGCTATCATGCAACCCATAGAATTTTACAAAAAAAATTGAATCAAGTTACTACTAAATTATGATAGTTCTCTATTTAATACGTAGATTGATAACCACAAATTCTACTTTTTTTTTCTTTCGTAGAAGCACTCAAATTATGGGTGGATCGACAGCTTATCGATAATGTATTAGATGGTAGATGCAATTGTCATAATTACTTGAAATTAATTAAAGAGGGAGACTAGAATTAGAATGACAAGATTACCCAGAAGAGGGGGGGGGGGGGGGGGGGGGGAAGTCGACCGCCTCCACTTGCTACTTGTACTGCGGCTTCTGCTGCTCCTTCTTCTGCAGCCACTCCTGCTCCTGTTCTACTGCTGTTGTCGCTATTTCTGTGACTGCTACTGCTGCCGCTGCCTCTGCAGCTATTGCTGGTTCTGCTCCTGCTGCTGTTGCAGTCCCTGCTGTGGGTGGGGGGGATGAGGAAGGAAGGAGAGAGGACTAGAAGGGGAGAGGATTAGGAGAGGAAGAGGAGAATGGCTTTCTCGGCCATATAGAGGGAGTGGAGTTCATAAGAAAAATTATTTTCATTCATTGCCTTTTTTCTTTGACAAGCAATGATATAAATAGGCTCACAAAACAACCAACAACTAACCAATTGCTAAGGAATAGGCAAGTAGCAACAAAAAAATAACCCAACAAAAACAACAACCACACAACCTTCACCTAAAGACTAGATAACAATAAAAAAAAAGAATAAAATAACAATGAAATTTGAATTCAAAATTCAAATTCAAATTTAAATGCTAATCCAAAGTGAAGTCATGTCGTGTCGTCTTCTACATTGGTAGGTTTTCGTAATTGGGGACATGATGTCCTCATCACCGTTCTATTAAATCTCTCAAAATCCAACATCAACATCTTTGATTCCTAAATCTTGTTTTCTAAATTGACAATGAACGCTTCCATCAGTTAAGGTTTGTCAACATTCTATTTATATTTTAAACCTTTAAACTCAAAAATAATGTCTAAGGTCATATTTGTCAATCTTTCACACATAAAATTCTCGTATCAATCATGCTAGACCGTTCTTCTATTCCCAGTCGTAATAGTTATGATCCCAAAGCTTCTACTGTATTTCAAATCTATTACTCAAATCTTGTATAGTGCTAACAACCTCTTTATTAATAATATGATCTGAAGTTCAGCTACTCATAGTCATCATCATAGGTAATCACGTGGTCATAGTATTTCAAATATATTACTCAAATCTTGTATAGTGCTAACAACCCTAATTATTTCTTGAAGAACAAGACTTTTATTTGAATTCTTTTTCTTTTATTTCTTATTATATTTCCTTCTTCTTTTATTGCTTTTATTATAAATTTAAATTCGAATTTACAATTGTTCTTCCAGAAGGAAGTTACCTATAAACTAAATTAGGTTAGACCTATTGAGAATTAAAGAAGATTAATATATATTTACTTCATAGGAATAATTAGGGTTACTAATTCAATAAATTCCTGAAAATAATTTAGGTGTTTTACTAAATAAATTTAAAAATTAATTAAATTTTCTTGCCAACGATAACGAGAAATTATTCAGACCATTGTCAAATATTTAGCACCTGACAGTGGTGAATAAAATATGATTATAAAAAATAGTAAAATATTATCGTGGATGGACTCACTATTCACTGGTGAGTCCGTCCTAGTAAATAGTTTATCATGTTTCAACAAGCTTTTTGGACTCTAAGACCTTCAATAGTAAAAATATCTCACTAATATAAAGGGACTTGAAAAAGGCTCAATCTTGAGCCGTCTAATCCGTATGTATATCATTAATTAATTATTTTTTAAAAATTAATATTATGTATTACATAAAAATTTGTTGAAAAAATTAAATTTGTTATAAATAACATTTCAAGAATTCAAACTCAGCCAATTAGGAAGAATACCTCAAACATTAACCACATGAGTTAGAATATATATATTTGTTTATAATTAGATAATATTAAGCAGTTAAATTTATTTATTTTTTAAAATTTTTAATTACGCGAGTATATATGATTATACAGCTAACGTTTTCAAAACTATAAATAGATACATAACAAATTATAATCAAAATTATATATATATATATATATATATATATATATATATAATTTTTACATTAATATAAGAAGAAGAAAAAAATAATTATTTTACGTGCAACACACCTGAATTTACTAGTTATAAATAAAAGAAATTTTTTATACATGGTTCTCACAAAAAAATTTATAGTTAAATTTCTATATAAATAAATATAGTTTATATATGAAGCTTTTAAAAATGACATTTAAAATAGAAATAAATATAGAAAACAAGACATATACTTTATAGTTGGATTTCATTAAAAAAAATGTCAAAGTAGATATATAATTGGATCTCTATCAAAGAAAAAAAAAATAGAAATCCAATTCTATATAGAATTGGAATTCTATGCTGAAAAAAAATATCACTTAGATATAGAAGTGTTCTTAAAATAGTTTGACACACATGATAAAAATCCAAAAATATAATTTCTAAGGACTTTTCAAAAACAGATTAGTTGTTGCTTTAAAAATTTGTTTCACTAAAATACCATAATCTCAAACCAACATTTGGTATTCAATTTGGTTTTCGATGTTATAAAAAAGCAGAACAATTACATCCCGAACTTACAATCTTTCTCCATCTCCATAAATTATATCCATCTATTTTTGATTAAGAATAAAACATCAATATATTACTTGAGACTGATGCGAGCATTGTACTAACTTAAAAACAAGATTTTAAGTAGTTCAAGTGCACTCCCCCTTACTTCAACACTTAATCTCTTCATTAATATCAAAAATTAACACTGTTTTGTATATGTTTCTCATCAACTTAAAAAGGAAAAAGTAAGGGCAAATTTCAATGACAAGATGCAAGCCAAAGTGGATGAAAATTTGCATCCATCTCACTCCGCATAATGGATAAATCGTCATTTGACGTGATATCGTATAAGTCTATATTGTACTTGTATAAAACAAAAATGTACACATATAATAAATATAATATAGAAAGAAATTGCAGCAGAAAGTTAAAAACATAATATATATTAAAAATTAACTCTTTTATTAATATTTGGCAACATAGTAGAAATATCTCAATACAATTGAAATACCATCTCGACTTACATTTCATGAAATAAACATGTGACTGACAAGCTATTATGAAATAATATGAATGTTCCACACATCATGGAATCACTAAAAAAAAAATTTTGGTATAACATTTTCTTGCCTAAAAATGTCAATTTTATGGATAAAAAAGTTATTTAGTCACTCATTAGCTCAAACTTCTATACTAATATAAAATCGTCGTAACTCGTTTCCTCTCTTTACCAATGTTCTTCTTTTACTATAAATTGTACACACAAACACGTGTGTTCTGACCACAATAATATAATATTGAAATACTTACCGGAAACCTTTTTCTCTACAACAAATTAAAAAACACTCATGGATCATATTTATTACTATTATTTCTAGGTATGGTCATTTTACCAACTTTGGCATGATATACGTCTTTTATTATTATGAAAGCATAAAATTAAACATAATCAAGCCTTTTTAGTAAAGATTTTCATAATTATATTTAGCAAAATTCTGCATGGAGCACAAACCGAATAGTAACTAGCCCACGGCCCATATGGAAGATCTTATTTCCATATTTATCCTCAACTAATTGCTAAAACTATTTGTTAGCAATGTCAAATAATTTGGATATCATTTTAGCACTATAATGTCTCTAAAGACAGTTAAAAGTTATACTTAAAGGGAAAATGCTCTTAATTCATAAGATGGTAAGCATAAACTCAAGAAGTATGTACATACTAATTTATTTTTTTCTTTTTAAAAATCTTAATTAAACTATTTCTTGTTATTTTTATCGAGCTATAACCTTGTCATGGGACGGTCGACTAGTGTCTCCAGCCGCGTGTTGTTCAAACTCGGGCTGGCCTGATCCGACTCAAATTCGATTAAACTGATTTTTGTATCGATTCAACCCGATCCGATCCGATCCGATCAAGTTGATTAACATCTGGCGGAAAAAGTAAGTGATAGTGATACATGTGGTGCTCATTTATGTGTCACATTAGTCATATATGGTGGCTCCAATAGGAACCACACCCTTCTTTCTTCTATTTTAATCTCTTAGAATGGTAGTATTTTACTTTCAAGCTACAAATAAATTAATATCATATGAGATTACTATTTATATTGCCTTCTCGTTTAGACAATTTAATTTTAGTATTTGATTATGATCTATGAACGGATGATAGTAGGATGAAGAACTCGGATGTATAATTTATATTATTTAAAATTATATCAGATTGTTAAAACCTCAAAACTGCATAAAAAATTTGTAATTATAATTATAGTCGAGACTCAAATACTTTATTATTCCAACACGTCTCCAAATGACAAATGACTGTTGTATAGGTTGAGAATTCTATACCAATCACATTATAAATAATTTTAGGATTACACTAAATGTTCCTATGTTTTTCGGTTTATAACACTGAGTACTCATATTTTTGAACAAATTACACTAACCACCCCTTCCTTTAGAAAATAAAAATAAAAATATAGGTAGTTAATGTCATAACTTTTTACTTTTTTGAACAAATTACACTAACCACTCCTTCCTTTAGAAGAGGAGCCATTGACTTTGACTGCTCTTTCAGTGACGTCAACCGATGCCGAGGTGTCAGCACCGGTCATTAGTCAGAGGGAGCGCTCAGTTGTCATCCAAGGGGGCACATCTCACCTAACAGGTCCCTCGTCTTTTGCAACCAGCGTTGAAGCTACAACTGTTGCAACGTCGGCATCTCCTTCTCAAGGGAGAAGACTGGCTGCAGTGGCTGCAATTCCCAGCTTGGACAACTATTTCAGTCGTCTAGCTGACATCCAGTCCAATGTTTTCTATGAGACGTTGAGTGGCGTAATGAAGCTGGTTCTTGACAAGTACTTGACATTTAGTAATGCGGTAGATGTTGTCTCTGGCAACATTTAAGACCATTAGATCTTTCAAAGGTGAAGAGCGAGCCACTTTATTAGAGCATATTTTAATTGTATTGGAACAACATGTGAATGAATATTGTAGCTCAGTAGTGGAGATCTCACTCTGCTCATTCAAGCTGAATATGAATCCATTACAGCCCAGTTTACGGAGTGTCAAACAGCCCTTGAAGAGCATTTGAAGATACATCAAGAGAAGAGTGCTCAATTGACTGATGAGTTGAACAAGGCTACTTCCACTATGCTGCTTCATCAATCTACTCGTGACAATTATGTTGTTGATGCAGCACAACTTGAGGTCAGATCAAGGAACTTGAGTCTCAGATCAGAGAGGCCCAAGAAAAATTAAAGATAGTACGGGCTAAGCATCAAGAGTTAGTTTATCATGACTTAATGTGCAACCAACTCCTTAAGCTTACAAATTGTAGAAGCATAAAAATCATACAAGCCGCAGAAGAGCTCATGCCCCCCTTAATGAAAGGAGGCCACCGAGGAGCCACATAAAGACCATGTGGCTTGACCAGATCTAGGGTCGAAAGCCGCATAAAGGACCTTATGCGGCCTGAATAACTATGAAGCGGGAGGCCGCATAAGACCCCCCTAACATAGTATTCAATATTTGTCAGACTCTGACACATCATCCCATCACACTGAGGCGCTTCGATACTCATGAAGACGACGACCCAGAAAAAGATGAAAGTCACATCAACTCATTAATGACTTCGTCATATATGCCATGCCATGTGTTCCCTCATATGCGGCTACGTCCCTATGCGACATCGTCATTCATGCGACCACAGTGTCCATTTGACCTAAAGCCCGACGAGAGCTCATATGCGGCCACAAAGTTATGCGGCCAAAGTGTCCATAAAACCAATGCTAAAGGGAAGTACGTATGTGGCCTAGACAAGTATGCAGCCGTGACGAGTATGCGGCCAAGTTTTTATACGGCCTTCAACTCGTAAGATCTTTTCATTGCAACCGAAATGATCCTTACACAATAAGTGCAGATCACGTGTCCAGTAGACCAAGTCATGCACGCAGCGGGCCAAGAACGACTTGGACCCCTTTCTCAGAGATTTTCTCAACCGCGTATCTCAACCAAGGCCACATGGCAGCTTGTCCGTAGTATGCGACTATAGCTACTACCGTATTAAGTTGAAGGAGCCCAATACGGCCACCAAACAGAGCCATATGCGGCATCTATAGCCCGTCAACATGGAGGATATAAATAGCTTGGTAGCACGTCCACACAAGCCTCTGGTCAGCTATGAACGTACACACAAGCAAAAGAGAAGTTTTCTCCTTCCCTCATCAGACTGTCAACGGAGTAAAGGAGCACTGCAGTGCTTGATCTCCATCGTAACCAACCAGGATCAAAAAGATAATTGTACTTAGATTTTCTGCTTATGAGTTCTTTGTACTTCTTTGTTTATTATTTAAAGTTCAAAACTTGTAATGGTGAATAAGATGGCGACTTTGCTGGGGACTTCATTCTCCTCTGATGAGAAGACGGTGACGCAGTCTGATGGGGCAAAACTGGGATCTATCCAGTTAATGCTTGTGGTGCGCTTCGACCAACAAGCATTCGAGGAAATGCTCTCCGAGGGCAGCGTCAGTCCCTCTCCAAGGCTGGCCAAGCCTAAGAAGATCCGCAGGACGTGGGTAGCAAATGTCGTCGTGCCTCACCCAACTGTGGAGCAGCCGACCCCTGTCTCTCTTTCGATGGTTGAAGATGCATCCTATACGTCTACCCAGGCTGTCCCCGCCCTTGCGGCAGCCTTGGCAAAGAAGAAGGGTGCTCAGCACTCGAACTCTGGCAAAGAAAAGTATTACGATGCCGGAATTTTGGGTTCTGAGGCATGCTCTATGCGGCCACAGCAGAAGTCGCATAAAAGCGTCTACGCGGCACCAGTCGACGACCGCATGCAGATGGTCATATGCGGCCATGACAACAACAGGAGCTCTGTCTTTGACAGAATCTCATCCGGCCATGCTCCCATATGTCGCTTTGAGAAAAATAAAAATTTGGACTCTTTGTACTATGTGCCTACGGGTGCTAAGTCAAAGAAGTCTAGGGCAGTGCGAGCTCGTCAAGCTCAAGCGACTGCCCATTTGGCTGACCGTCAACAAGCACCGCTAACTGTTATGTGAGCCCATGATAGAAAGATATATGAGACCATCCCATGCGTCCAGCCCACAGCGACAAATTGACAGGGTCCGTCTCAAATATAGTGCCCCGTTCCCCCTATTCGGGGAGCGCGGCTAAGAAATACTTTCGGTATCGTTCGATTAGGATAGATTGAATCAAGATCATTTCCTCGTTATGGATTGGCTTCTTCGGAATCGATTTCCATATTCAGTGGACCGTGTCCCAAGGAAAGACTTAGCGGCAAAGTCAAGAGGGAACTCTCCGCTGCAAGTTTTCTTGCCTAGTTTTCGCTGTCACATTGTTGCTTTCGAGTTGGTTTTCGAGCTTGCGATTTCTTGAACAGTTTCAATAGATTTTATTACATTTGTTCATTAAATTGTGCTTTCGTTTTAAACTTGGAGAAGAGGAGTAGAATTATTGATCATATGTTCGTGGCAATTCAGGTGATCGTGCAATAGATGTCGTGCAAGTGGATTCTTGAAGCACCTCTTTCCTTTTCCTCTCTCCACCAACTAGTGAGTGGCTACCTGTAAACTCCCTCGACCAGATTTCAGTATTTTAATATTATTTCTAGTTAATTAGAATTAGTGTAACTTTTTAAAAATTTATTTATTAATATATTCTATTGATTGTGCACCTGTTTGTTACACAATAAATTAGGGCACCACACTAGCTGTTAACCCTAAACTAATTTCACATCCCTGCCCCAGACTTGCTAGACTACATTTTCTATATTTTTAGCAAGTCCCAGAAACCTCGTTTTGTGCTTCGTTTTAGTCGCACAAATATCGTTACAAACGTACGTATTTAATTCCTATTTAATTTTCTGCTCTTTACCAACCTCTGTACCCTAGAGATTTGAGGACCAGTAGGCACCTGTTTTGCCCAACCAAAAATACGATAATATTCTACACTAATTGTATTACAATTATCGTATTGACACCGTAGAAAAATTATGACCCTAACTGCCCCTGAATAATTAGTGAACACCGTGCGCAGTATTTATTAAATAATAAATACGGTGACCAGTATCACCTGCAGAATCAGACCCTGACCCTGCTCAGGCTCATCCCCACAGCCCAGGACATTTCCCCAGCAATTTTCCTCAATTCTGTGAATTTTAGTAATTTTTAGAACCAGGTGATTTTTCCAGACAAATTGCATAATTGCGCAAATTCCTAATTTTTGGACTTTTATGCAAATTATGAAAAGTTAGGTGTTTTATTACAAAAATGCATGCTAGGTGGCAACCTCCTATTGGATAGACCATAGGTGGCAAGGGCCCACCATAAATATCCAGGATAAATATTACAAAATATCCCAAAAATTCAAATTACTAAAATACCCCCAAAGTTCCCTTTAATTACGAAAATGCCATTGGCCTAAAAACCTATAAAAACCCTAACCCACACACCCCTCTCTCATTCCCACTCCCTCACAGCCACCACCGTACGCCGTCGGCCGCCCAACTCCGGCACGACCTCCGCCCCGACCCCCTCTTCCCTCCGGCCAAGCCTCGCCGCCTGAGCCGCTCTGCTCCGCCGTGGCGAGCCACCGCAGCACCCACTCCCACACTACACCACAGCGGCTCCCCGACCTCCGACCGCCCACCACCGCCTCCCTAGCCCTCGCCGACCACCGCCACCACCCCCACTCGCCTCGCCACCTCCTCCTCCACCGACCTGACCTTCCCCCACCGCTCCACGACGGCCTCCGCCGCCGGCAACTCCCCCGCAAGCCACCACCGCCTCTCCCTGTCATCCTCCTCCCCCACCTCCCCGACGCTCCCCATCGCCACTCCGGCCACCCCCGACCCCCGCCACCACCACCAATCTCTCCGCCACCATCCCCTCCTTCGATCCCTCCGCCTTGCCGGCCGTCTCCGTCGCTGCTCCGCCGCCGGCAAGCCCCGCAGGTTGCTGCTGCTGCTACTGCTGCCAGCAGCTACTGCTACTGCCGTTGCTCCTCCGGCCGGCCGCCGGCGACTCCGCCGCCGTCCTCCTGCCGTCGACGGCCAGTAGACCCCACCTGTCAGTAGGTAAATTCCTAAACCCTAATATTTACGTATTTACATATATATCCCTATATGTATATATATATATATATGTATATATATATATATGTATATATATATGTATATTTATATGTATAATTATATATATGTGTATTATACTATTAATATATATTATATATACTGTTATTTATACAGTGTATTATACTGTATATTATAGTATTATATATTTTTTTTACCAAATATATGTATATATATCTATTATTCTATATATGTATATATATATATATGTATATATATATGTATATTTATATATATATATATATATATATATATAATTATATATATATATGTATTATACTCTTAATATATACTATATATATACTGTTATTATACAGTATAATATATTGTATATTATGTTATTATATATATGTATATACATATCTATGTATATTTATATGTATATACTTATATATACGTTATGTAATAATTATGTATATATGTTTATATGCATTTTCAATTCTGTTTTTCTTTTATAAATATATATATTCATGTATATATATATACATATAATATATAGTTATATGTAACATATTATGTATATGTTCTATATATTATATATTTATTAATATATTTATAGTATATATATGTATATATATACTATGCATTTTTTTCCTTTATTTTATTTTTCTGCACTTTATTTCCTGCACTATTTATAATGAATATATATATATCTATATATATATATATATATATATATATATATATATTATCTATATGTATATATATATAAATTAATACTGTACTGGATAATACAGTACATAAATATACATATGTATTTACTTTTCTGCCCTATCTTTTATTTATACTATATTATATATAACAGTGGATAATACCCTGCTAATATATATTATTATATTTAACAGTGGTCACATATAGACCCTGATATTGCTGAACAATACAGCATTTATATATGTATTTAAATTCCTGCAATGTCATTTTATTTTATCTATATATATTTATATCAGTGGATACCCCCTGATAATATTATAGTACTATATATAAACAGTGGATATACCCTGCTATTATATCATTTACATTCCTGCATCCTCTTTTCTAATTATATATATGCTATATATATATATACTACTACTACATACTATATCTATAAGTATATATATATACTATATATATATATATATATGTGGTGTGTATCCTATATATACATAGGTATATATACTTTTATATTATACCCTGATAATTCACGAACCTGTATATTTTCAACAGAGAATATCTCCAGTACAACCAGTGACCCCTGTCACAAGCAACTGCAAACCTGACTGTGAGATCAAGTTACCAACACTATCAGGGAGTAGGCAAGTATACCTTGCCAAGTTTACTGTTAAATATTGTTTATTGTTATTATTGCTGAATTTCAAATGAACTGTTAAATGTTATTCTTGTAAATTTGCAAATAAACAATATGTATCTGAGATTGCCTTGGGTACAGTCAACAGATACGTTGACTTAGTGTAATCAACTTAGTAGTTACAGACTTACCAAAAATTGTGAGGATATCCTGATATTCTCCTAGACCCTATCACGAGAACACGCAACATGGTTGCAATGTATATTGGGATGCGAACTGCGTATTTGACTAGCTACCAGTACGTGTGACCGCATCACGGATTAGAATAATTCAGAAAATATACGACTTGACCTTTAGTTACATTGGGAGGGGAGAACAACTAAAATACGTATGGGACACCCACCTCTTTACCATGTGCCGCACTCGACGGAGTGATACGGATGATATAGATATGTATTCATGTGACCATTCTCATCGTAGATGGAAAATTGTATAGTGCCCTTGAACGGGGGCATATGTGGCATATACTAGCCTGTCACTACAGATTGGTGAATTACGTCAGCATATGTCTAGCCACACATTTCCCATACGTACTAGGTTGTCTCAAATTGCATTTCACATAGATGGTTAGCACCCTGTATTTATTTTACGCAGTAATTTCTATTCAGTATTTACATACTTGGCATGTTATTTTCTTGTATCTTGTTACGTCCCTCTGAGGACCTGGTTCCCTGACCAGGTTTAGCTGAGACATTCCACCCCACAGTATCTGGACCTGGACAGGAGTCTGGACATGCCCTTGAGATGGAGTTAGAGGAGATGCCGTCAGAGTCTACCTGAGTACCCCTGGAGATGGAGCTGCATATTTTGAGGATGGCATGCTAGTTTATCTTATTTCACTTCTGCTACTTTTTGTAGTGGGATTGTTCCCACCTGACTTTATCTGGGTTGTAAATGACATTTCGGTTATAGCATCTTTATATTCAGCACTTTTTCTGTTATTCTTGTGGATGAGATAGATTTATCTGTATTTAGACTTGTAGTATTTTAGGACAGCGTAGCACATCACTTTGGGTCCATTAAATTGGGTAATCCCTTAGTGACGTGTCAGCTGGCCAGTGACACGTGGCCTAGTTCCGTATATTTTTGGGACTGGGGCGTGACACTACCATCCCGATTAGCTAGCTCTTCTTCTAAGTCTTCACACTTAATAATCTTGCTTTCTTGATTGTTCCTATCAAACGATACCATAATAACTAAAAGATATCAAGATAAAATGGAATAGACTTGTATTACTTGATGCTTGTCAACCAACTTATGAACGGTTACACTGTTGCATGCTAGTTCACTTAGAATATATTGTTTGTGTTTCAATTCTAGCTATAACATATTCATCTGCTATTATGCATGTGTAGAATACTTTACTATGCAATAAACTGAACAAGAAGACTATGCAAATCAGATCATGCCATGTTACTTGTCTCGTGCCTTTGTTCTCTTGAACTGTCTCGATTGATAACTTAGTCTAGACCCTGCTTGGTCACAAAAAACTTGTGCACAAGGTCTTAGTTTCTGCAGACGGTCGTTGGGGCAATGGTACCGATCCGATCCGGACCGAACTTTCTGATAGTCGCCTACTTCGGACGGGATGGCATATAACGCCCCTGTTCCTTGCGTTGCACACCATTCAGTCCCGAGACTATAACCGTCCACTGTGGCATCGTGCCAGTGACCCCTCCCTCTATGTATATTTAAACTGTACAAGCTAACTGTGTCTTCGTGGCAAGGAAGGTCATGGTAAGTTGTACAGGTGGTTCAGACGGGCAGATAAAAGTCACCAAACGGTAGCAGATTTATTTCAGTAAATTTTTATATCTATTGCATGCTTGAAACTTGAACTAAGGCAAGATAGAAAGATCACATAATAACTTGCATGCTTCATATAAATAACGTGTTGATTGGTATAGTTGGGTTAGCTCGCTTTCACCAGTGCATTTTGATGTACTGACCCTCGTTGCAACATGTTCTCCGTGCCAAGGCGATCCTGCAAGGAGCTGAGGCGACTTTCCAATCCAGTCCACCTACCAGCGCACTTTGTTCACGTCTTTTAAAGCTTGTACAAATTATCCCGGAGCTCGCGCACATAGTCTATGCAGCTCCGTGGCAAGGCGATAGCTTCGCCTGGAGGTATTTATTATCTTTTGAAGTTTTAGTAAAATGATGTATTGTATTGGACAACTATCTTATTTTGTGTTCACTTTTGTAAGCCTGTGTGGCAACCTATGTACTTGTTCAAGAGTTTGTAAATGGTGTTCATTATCAATAAAGAAAACTTTTTCTTGTTTCAATATTGTGTTCATATATCTGCGTACTCTGAATATGTGCTCGTTATACAAAAATACTATGGCCTTGTGCACTGCGCAACTTAGGCACGCACGACATCACGCCAGGAGGATGACTATCGATTCCACGGAATTAAGGCATGACATATTAGTATCAGAGCATGGCTTCAAGTTCCTTGACCCTCGTGTCAGAAAAGTTCTCGTTTACGATTGTTCCCTATTCGAACTCTTGAACCCGTTCGGCCAAAATAAGATGCGTCCCATACAGTAAGTCCATAATAAGTTATGAGTCTGATGCAATTTACTCTCTTTTGAAGGGATGACTCAAGTCCAAGCATCGACTCAAGCACAGGACGGGGAGCAATTACAGGAAAGTAGTTTTGGCACATCGGGAAGTTCTGAAAGCCAGCGAGCTATCTCCCAGTCGATCCATTTGAGCGGATGATGCAGATGCTTGAGGCAAGTCAATAGAGGGATGAGGCTCGTCATAAGCGAGCCGAGAAGCGGGCAGAAGAACGTTAGAGCAAGTTCGAAAGCAATCTTGAAGCCCAATTTACAGTCCAACAAAAGCAGGTAGACGCCCTGCAAAAGATTTTTCAGACCTTAGCCTCCAACCATTCCACGACGATAATAGCGACATCGGTGGAGTGGCCGACACTTGAAGTCGAGATGCCTAAAACCCCAAAGCCGAAGGAAGTGACTACCTTCGACTTTGTCGACTTCAAGAAGGTTTGCAACACGTCTTTCCGAGGGACCGAGGACCCAGTCGTGGCTCTAGATTGTCTAGCCGAGCTTGAAGACAACTTTAAACTGCTTGAGGTACCTGAAGAGAAGCCCGTCACGTGTGCTCAACTATATCTTCGCTTGAACGTGCACGATTGGTGGGACGTGCATCGTAGATCTCTCCCTGCAGACAATGAAGACAAGATGATCGCGTGGGCTACCTTTCGTAGCGTGTTTGAGGAGGAATTCATACCCCCTTCCATTCGTCGCCAAAAGGAGAACAAGTTCGTGCAGCTGTGACAAGGCAATATGATAGTGAAGCAGTACTCCGCCGAGTTCAATTGGCTCGCCAAGTTCACAAGCTCCTACCTACCTGATGCGGCGAGTCGAGCACGACGATTTGAAGGCGGTCTGCGACCTGCCATCCATGCACACGTAGTCGTTCTCCAGTACCATACGATGCAGGAAGTTCTCAACCATGTCCTTTTTCTCGAACTACAGTATCCTTCGGTTGTTGTCGGTACTGTGCATACTTCCAATCACAAGCGCCAAAGCAACGCAGGAGGAAACAATGCTCCATAGCATCCAAATAACGGCAGTCATCAAAGAGGAAATCCAGGGTAATGTTGTACCTACTGTAGCAGACCAGGGCACATTGAAAGCGAATGTCACCGAAGGATCGGGTTATGCCTCAGATTTAGTGATCCAAACCATACCATTCGTGACTGTCTGCTTCCACCCAATCGTCGTCCTCAGCAACAGAATCCTGCTCCAGCGTCTCATGCAAATTGAGTCACGCCACAACAGGATCGTCGTCCTGCTCAAGGCCCTCAAGGCCGGGTATTCGTTTTGACTCGGGAAGAAGCCCTCGC
This sequence comes from Iris macrosiphon, assembly GCA_036927795.1. Classification (NCBI taxonomy): domain Eukaryota; kingdom Viridiplantae; phylum Streptophyta; class Magnoliopsida; order Asparagales; family Iridaceae; genus Iris; species Iris macrosiphon. Next base: position 223,075,199 of record JAYESA010000006.1, read on the forward strand.
TTCAGACACTGTTGTGTCAAGTATACTGCTTTTCAATAATATACCTGCTCGTGTGTTATTTGACTCTGGTGCTACACATAGTTTTATATCCGCAGATTTTGCCGCGGAAAACAAGTTAGAAATGATCCCGTTATACTTAGACCTTAGTGTTAGTACTCCATCGGGCACAAAACTACCTGTTTAGTACTCCATCAGGCACAAAACTACATGTTCGTTCAGTATGCCAAGGTGGTCATGTCAGTATCAGAGGAAGGAATTTGTCGCTCGATGTGTTAGTCCTAGATATTCGGGACTATGACATCATCTTGGGGATGGACTGGCTCGGCGCTTGCTCGACCACTATCGAATGTGAGGAGAAGTGGGTCATCTTTCGTCTATCTGGAGAGGCCGAACTCTGCTACTCGAGTGGTTCAGCATCTGAAGCGTCGAAGACCTGTATGATTATTTTTGCGATGTCAACTCGGCGATGTTACACTCTGGTTGCGAAGGATACTTAGCGTCTGTTCGTGACACGCAATATGATTGTGCAAATGTAGAGTCTACTTCCGTTGTGGAGAAATTCTCCGACGTGTTCCCGGACGAACTACCTGTCATGCCACCCGATTGAGAAATCGAGTTCACCATCGATACCTTCCCTTATACCCGACCAATTTTAAAAGATCCATACCGAATAGCCCATGCAGAACTAAAGGAGTTAAAGAACCAACTACAAGAACTGCTTGACCGTGGGTACATCCGTCCAAGCGTGTCTCCTTGGGGCGCGCTTATGCTGTTTGTGAAGAAGAAGGATTGATGTTACGGCTCTGTATAGACTACAGGGAGATGAACAAGGTCACCATCCGGAACAAGTACCCTCTGCCCAGGATCGACGACCTCTTTGATTAACTGCAAGGGGCGTCGGTGTTTTCAAAGATAGACCTTCGCTCTGACTACCATCAGTTGAAAATCAAGCCGGAGGACGTACCGAAGTCCGCGTTCCATACCCGTTATTATTATTTTATAATAATAATAATAATAATAATAATAATAATAATAATAATAATAAATGTTATTAGTATTAGTAATAATAATAATAATAATAATAATAATAATAATAATAATGTTTACTTAATTCTTTAATCTATACAAAATAATAGTAATAGTAATGAATAATAGTAGTTGGGGGTAACCTCACCATATCCAAAAGTGGAAAACCATATCACTTCTCAACTACCACTTCCAACAATCATCCAAACGAAGGAACTACAAAAAGTTAACTTTCCAACTCACTTCCAACAACCTTCCAGACGAAGGAACTCATAAAATATGCGTACGCATAACGCATGTATGCAATGCGCACGTAAACTTTCTACTTCCAAAATTTTTACTTCACTCTACTTCCACGAACCAAACAGCCCGTAGGTACAAGTGTACCTAGTTGTCAACTTGTAGTAGGTACTCTGTAATGGTGGCTAGACTCTACCGTTTGGATTTCATTCAAGGTGTATAATGGGCCAAGTGGCATAGAACTCGGACTGGACCGTCATGGTCAAATTCGGGCTGGACCGGCTCGGGCTCGATCAACGGACCGACCGGTCCGACCCACAATGTTAATGGGTTCGAGGTGGGTTTGATTTCCAAGCCCGTACTCCTTACCGGATCTTGGCTGGGTTGGTCCGGGCTGGTTATAAGCTCGATACATATGTAAATAGTATATACATAAAAAAAATTGTAAAGGGAGATGAGGGGATTCGAACCTAAGATCTCTTATCTCTACTCTTGTAATGAGATTTAAAAATGGCTCAAAATTGAGCCGTCTAAGCCGTTTTTAAATCCTCCACCACTTATTAAAATAAAAAATTAATATTACGTAAAAAAATATATTAAAAAAATTAAATTTGTTATAAATAATGTCATTGAGAATCAAATCTAACCAACCAAGTAGAATGTCTCTCACCTTAACCACATGAGGTAGAAGAGATGTGTGGCTATAGTTATATAATATTAACTAGTTAAATAATTATTTTAAATTTATTTATCTTTTAAATTTTTAATTACGTGGGGATATACTTTCGGCTTCTCAAGACTTTTAGTTAAACAATTAGTTAAAATGAAAATGCACTTACTAGCCTTCTCAAAACTTTTTATAAAGAATAAAGATATATTCATAATAAATTATAATTAGAATATAATCAAATCTAACAAATCATAATTAAAATGTAAACATATATATTAAAAAATTTATTCGAATATATTTAAATATTTTAACTATTTTATAATAAATGTCAGAAAAAAATTATTTTACGTGAAATTTACTAGTAAATCTATAATTTCTCGAGTTAACCACTAATTAAACCCATTTTATTTCGTGTGATAAACACACATAAATAATACACAATAAATTTTAATATATATTATCATTTTTAAATTGGACGTCCGCAGGCTTAAGCACGAAACTAGCTCGGATCCGGGCCGGGTTTTTTTTTCGGTTTAGCCCGACCCGACCTAAAATCTTATAGACATCTAAGGTTTTGTGACTTTCTTGTCTTCTGGTGCCCCCACGCATTATCCATTGGGAAGATTTTTTTTTTCTTCCTTTGGTGCCTCCAACCACATAGATGCAAACTTCCTCTATAAAAAAAATGCCTTTTTAAATTGTTAACAGTTATGTTATTCGTCATCCAAAAGGTAATGCTATCTCCCATTATGTGATAGCTGTTAAGATAGCTGTTAAGATTAATGATCCAATTTTTTTAATTTTAATTTTAATTTGTGCTAATGTTAAAATTTGTTATGTCAGATGCTATGTCATATGTCACATAATGTGAGATAATATCGCCCAATTTTTTGGTTGAAGAATAGAATTTTTGAATTGTTAAACATGAAACAACATTAAATTACCAGAAACTTTTGTACAAAGAATATAAATATTAAAAAATTGGATGTAAAGAAAAATATTTAAAAAAATTAGCTGTAGAGAACAAAAACGCACATAGTAAGTGCGTTTTCAAATATTTAAAATTTTTAATATTTTTTTTTGAAAAACGCACATAATAAGTGCGTTTTCAATTTTTTTTGAAAAGACACTTATTTTTTTCAATTTTTTTTACATAAAATAAAAAAGTATTTTTTTCCAGAAAAGAGAAAGGCAAAAAAAAAAAAAAGTAAAAAAAGAATTAAATTTTTTTTCTCCCATATCTAATCAGACTGCTTTTGTTTTCAAAAAATTTAATTTTTTTTAAATAATAAAAAAATTTCTAGGAAAATATTTTTTTATTTATAAAAACTTTAAACAAAATATATTATAAAAATTCAAAAATAAAAAGGAAACACACTTACTATGTGCGTTTTCAAAAAAATGAAAAAACAAAAAAATAAAAACGCACATAGTAAGTGCTTTTTCATTTTTCATTTTTATTTAGAATTATTTCTTAACGTGAACAAAATATAAAATTAATAAAATATTAAAAACGTACTTACTAAGTGCGTATTTCTCAAAACGCACTTACTATCTGTGTTTTTGTTCTCTACAGCTAATTTTGTTAAACATTTTTTTTCTACACCCAATTTTTAAATATTTCTATTATCTGTACAAAAGTTTCTGTTAAATTACTAAATTACTCACCTAGTGTTCCAATAAGCCCACTACGTGTTCGTCCACATTAACCTTATTTTTGTTTAGAAAAATGTACTAAAATACAGCCCGGCCCAAATTGCAAAGGGGTAGATTTGTAATTCACATCCACCCATCTTCTTAGGGTTTTGCCATTCCAATCTATAAATGCTAGCCTTTCGCTTTCTTGAATGCTATCATTCCAACTCTTCCAAATTCCGGTTCCTTTGGCATTGTTTACTACTTTAAAATTTTCTTGGTTTTATTATTTTTTTTTTTCCTGCTTGTCGATTCTAATCTTTTCAAGATTCTTTTTTTATACGAAATTTTGCATAATTTTATGAATTGAAATGGGTGGTGCTGTGATTATAAAACAAATCTTATTCTGAATGCTATGGCATGACAGACTCCTATACACCCATAGAATATGAGCGCTATCAAATTTTGATCATTTTATTTTGGCTTGGTTTTTAATATTTTGATTTAATATTTGTTTGTTTTAGTATATGTCATCTTGGACTATGTTATCTGTGTATTTTTTTTTTATTAGTAATAGCTGAGCAATCCAGTCTTGTGTTTGAAATGGATCGGTCATTATTTACATTGGCCATTTTATTCATAAAAATTATTTGTATTTATCTCCATTGCTAATTTCTAACTCTGTTCTTTCCATTTTTAATTTTATTATTCCTATCCCCACTTCTCAGTAATTATTTTTTACTAGGAATAGATGTGAATCCAATCATCTGGATTGGATTGAAGGATTGGGTTATGTTTGAAATGGATCAGTCATTATTTCCATTGGTCATTTTTATTCATAAAAGTTATTTGTATTTACCTCCATTCTAAGTATATTTTTCTCTCCATTTCTGGAGTTTTTTTTTTTTTTAAGATGCCATCTTTTCTAGAGTTAGTGTTTAGTAGTAATAAAATAAAAAATAAAAAAAATAGAATTAGAGATTAGTAATAGAGTAAATACAAATAACTCCATTCAAAATGTCAAACCAAAAATTTGTTGGGTCCCCACAAATTGGTGAAAAGTAACTATATTCAAATGATGCAGCTTCCGTGGAAAATATGGATTTTTTTTTAATATTTTGGATCACATAAAAACATAAAAAATTGAACCCCAATAGCTAATTTTTGATGCTGGGATAACATAAAAGCAAAAAATTTGGATACCCAATAGATAATTTTTGATGCTAACCCATTAGCTAAATACATGACAATTATATTTTGCAAAGCAAATAGAAAAATAAATGGTTTTCAGTTCAAATCAACCTTATAGAGGGGTTATGCTTATTACTTTTATAATTAGGGTACTTTTTGAACTTTTATTTAGTTATTGAAGTCATTCTCACCGCACTAAACATTGCATTGTTAACGATATTGAAAATGATTTTCAAAAAAAGAAAAAAAATAGTTTCTGCCAATTCCAACGATTTACGTTAATTTTCCAAAAGAATTTATTTACTTTTATTTTCCAACGGTGAACCAAACGAGGTTAACCGAATGAGGCCTTAGAGAACACTAAGTTTACTCAGACTTGATACTAGGTTTAAATTTAGAGGTTGGGGATTTTAAACTAAAAACCGAAAATTTTATATGGATAAGTATATTTGTAAGACATTGTCAGTAAGAAAAGACAATAAATTATCTCATAGGAACACAGTAGTCTATAAATTTGGTCAAGTTTAAGCGAACTCGAAGATAGATAATGTTACAGATAACTTGTTATTTTAAAAAATAATTTATATATACAAAATTTAAATAAATATTATATAGATAACAAATAGATAAAAAAAATTATCTATAGAAATTTTGTTATCATTCATATATATATATATATATATATATGGTTTAGGAAATATATATATAATTTAAATATATATAATTTAAATTTTACAAATAGATAATTTTAGGATCTAATTTATATATTTGTTTAATGTTTCCTAAACCACATGGAATCCTTTAATCTCGATGATTCAACATGGATCGACTATTATTATTTCAAGTAAGCTGCCATGGTGAAATCAGTAGTGTAACTGCCGACCCAACGTACTATTGCAGTATTAACGGTCGTTCACAGTATGCTTGCCTATTTGGCCATATGAGGTATTCAATAAGGCATTGATGGCCTTTCTTACGAAAGAAAACGAGAAGAGCTTTCCAAAGAACATCCTTGATGGTTTTAATGAGATCGCCCCCTTGCTTCTCTTTCTTAGTGGCAGTTATTAGTGCATGAAAAATAACAGATGTATGAATAGCTCAGTTAAGCAACCACACAGAGCTGTAGGATTGGGCTTGTTTGGAAACTAACACACCTTTCTTTTATCGAATCTCAGGGACAGTCTAATCATGAGGGTAGTATTTTATCATGGTGTTGGATCCCAAGTTTTTATGGATTATTTCTTTGTTACTGAATCGACCCATTATAGCCTGTAACTTATTTTGCTTTCGCTTATGGGAGATTTTATGGAGATCGATTATTTTCTATAAATGAGGAAAAAGTTTCATAACCAATACGGGGAACAAGGGAATACCAGACCATATCTACTTTTGCACCATGATAATCTTACACCTGCCTGGAGTAATTGTTCATTCTTTTCGATTATCTGCTGAGACATAAGCATATGTAGTATATTGGTTCTTTGATAACCGAGAGATATGATACCTAGTTTAATGAATATAATGGAGATGGTCATTCTATCAAACCGGGACCTCATTTTTTCTCAGGGAATACTCCATAAAGGAGTCGAATAAAAGCAAAATTTTATGTTCGATTTTGAATTAGAGATGTTAAATTGATCAATGAACGTTGACTACATCCCTTGAGGTTCCAAGCTAACAATGACACTGCTTATACGGAATAGATGCAATGATGCTTTGGTGTGGCAAATGGATGAGTTTGGACGTTATGTCAGGCTATGTCTCACTTGTTTGTTTTCCTCCATATCTTCATCTCTATGGTGATGTTATTGCTTCGAAGCCCTCCCTAACGGTTGCCTTTCCTTATTTGCTGCTTCAGTGACATAGATCAACGATGTCATTCAGCCATGGATGCTTAAACTTAACGGGGCTCATCTTACATCGTAAATAACTAAATTCTAATTTAAATATGTGAGACTCGTCTCACTATTCTAGTATACGTACCCGATATATGTATATAATCTGTATATAGTTTGCATTTGTTTTAATTGCTTACTTATGCTTTATGTCATTCATGCTTTGGACCGTTGGTCCCTTGGTTTACTTGGTGCATGGCTGTGATGAACTCGGGTGAGGGGCATGGATCATGATCCAATGGCCACAAAACAATCTCTTAACTATATAAGCAATCCCTTTCTCTTTTCTTCATTTTTTTTCTTTCATTTCTCTTTCCTTCTTTCCCAGCCGAGAGCAGCAGTCGAGCTTGGCCTTGGCCGTGGGTGACCTTGGTAGTGTTTGTGTTAGGCTAGGACTTGACCAAAGGCAAATATATCTTGCCAACCGAAGGAACAACCATGGATCTTGCTTTAATTCTTAGCATAGCTTGTTTTATCATTTGATTGGTTTTAGTTGGCTAATTCTTACAACTTTCATGACCTCTAGCAAGGTAACTTAGACTTCTTTGGTTAAGTTCCGGCATGTTACTTAGAACTTGTCTTCATGATGATTTTGGTTTCCAATGAATTGGATTGCTCTTGGAGCCGAGAACAACAAGTCAGAGAATGCAAAGTTGCCTGAATTACAGATACGCAGGAAGCACTTGACGCATATGCGCAGTTCCAGTGAGCGCTCTTGTGTGTGTTTCACAAATTTCTAAGAAAGTGCGCCAAGATATATTGAGTACCCTGGACGCACTTATCTACTCCTATGTACGCTTTTTACTAAGGCAATTCCTCCAAAAGTACATTAATTCGAGTTGGCGCACTTTTGAACGAAACTACAAGTCACAAGAATGTATGACACTGCTTAAGAGCCAAATCGGCGCACTTTTGCAGATATTGCAGAGTTAGCGCACTTTGGTAAAACTTTTCTTCTGGCGCTTGTCCTTGGGAAATGGCGCACTTTGCTATCGTTCATATTTTGGGCGCACTTTGTGGCATTTTTTGGAGACGCCGCACTTTGCAGTCCATCATAATTACTTAATGACTAAGCAATGACTTCTGACCATTCTCGAGAATTGTGTCATCGACTGCAGTATTTTCTCGACTGCTGAGCCATGTGTTGAGACTTGTGTTTTGTTTTTTTAGTAGGCCTTCCCGCGCTTATTTGTGCGCCAAGGATCCAGTTTAGTGTTTGTGCGCCAACTTGATTGTTGGCATACTTGGTGAAAGTGCGCCAAGCTCCTGGCTCGCGCACTTCTATCAATGTGCGTCATGGTTGTACAAGCACGCTTTAGTATCATGTGTGCCATCCTTGCTCGGTGTACTTTTGGTATCAAGGTGCGCCAAGACTGCTTGACTTTTGATTTGTGCGCCAATGCCTGTTTCTAGTCATTTGTGCGCCAATGCATGTTTATAGTCATTTGTGCGCCAAATGCTGTTTTGGTTATTTGTCCGCCAATGCCTGTTTTTAGTCATTTGTGCGCCAAATGTCATTTTTGGCCATTTGTGTGCGGATGTTTATTTTCTTGCTTGATTTATGCGTCTGTATGCCAATATCCCTTTTTTTTATGCTTAGCACTTGATGTTTCTCTGGTTCTCTTTTATCCAGTTATTTTAAGTTAATCCTGATTATTTCTTGAACATGACACTCTTGATATGGATCTTGATTTCCTGACACGAGCCAAGTATATTGTTAATGAACTCTTGAATCATGACATGGAATTGATAATCCCGAGACTCCAGATCCTGATACTCCTGACAGTGGTTCGACGAAGCGCACTCATGACTAGAGAATTCCTGTAACTATCCTGATCCAGGCTATAAGTAACACCCGTATTGTATGTCTAGTAACCCCGTGGTTGATTTTGATTGTGCTTGTCAAGCTATGGTCCACTCTTGCATCATGTCTAAGGAAAATTTCTGAGCACCATGGTCAGAAATTCTTGATAACTTATCTAGGCTAATAACTAGAATACCGATATAGAAAAACATATAGAGAGACTTACCACTGAAGCAACTCAAAATATATACGACACCAAGAATAAACTCGGAAGCAAATTTGAATAATCACGGAAGCGACTTTGAATACTCGCGGAAGCAAACTTTGAATAAACACCAAAGTGACGATGACTAATCACAGAAGAACTATGAATACTCACTGAAGCAACTATGCATCTTCGCGGAATCAACTTTGAGCAATCGTGGAAGCAACTTTGATTGAGATGAATCGAATCCAGGGAGGTAAAGCCGTGCTCTGATACTAATTTGTCATGCCCCGATCTTCTGTCGGATCGATTACCCTCGTTGGACGTAAAATTATCACGCAAATGCTCCCGCAGAAAGTCATCCCCATTTAGACGTGATGCCGTACAAGCCAGGGTTTGCGCTTGTACAAGGCAAAAAAATTAACAATATATGGTATATCTCAGAAAAACAATATTACAGCAGAAGTAAGCAGACAAATTGAAGTCACAACAAGATATAAGAAAAGTATCTCTTTTATTGATATTGAATAGATTACAAAGCTCTCAAATAACCAACTTGAATTACATGCCCTCTAGGCTTACAATGAACTTTGTCAACTCGGCTTATAACATCCTGGTACAACTCTTGCCATGTTCCATACATTATGCCATTTATAGTAGAAGTCATCATCTTCGAGAGAAGAGCTTTTGGACACCCAATAGTCTTACGATGCCTCCAGGCTTGTTAAGCTGTGTCCACGCACCTGTGAACCTGAAATGTTGCCCACAAATGTGGGCCAGTACTCCACATGTACTGGCGAGAGGGCTGACCCCACTCCCATAAAATTGATACTAAGAAATCATGTTATAGGAACATTATTAAGTGTGATCTTTATCTGTTGCCTTAGGATCCATTTCAGTTCATAGCGACAATAATGTAAAGCAAGCATGCAATAATTTATAAGGGATAATACAATGACATATTTTTGTTCATAACTAAGGAAATCTTAAGCAGGCATATTGATCATATTCAAAAGGAACTTAAAGCATGCATATATTTATGATCATTAGGAAATGTAAAGCATATAAGTTATCAACCTTTGGTGAATCTTACCCACGGTCGTTTAGCCATCCCTATAAATGAGTAATAATTTACTCTTCCTGCATAAGACATTATTATTATGCACCCTATCTACATGATGGTCACTGACTTCGCGTCATCTTGGACTTCGTGGCTAGACGGCTCCCCTCCCGAAGGGTAGCAAGCCCAACCGGAAGGTTTTCGAATCGCCCGTGCTATCACCTCAGCACGCTGGAATTCAACGTCATTCTCAGTGCAGGGAGCGAGCCTTACTGGAAGTCTTGAATTCTAGATTACCAGTACCTCAGCATCCCCTCTTGTTTCCCCTAGGATGAATCAGATCCGTGGTCCCGGATTACCGTTCAAGGAATATTAAACCTTGTGCACAAGTTGTCCATGACCATGCATACATATGCAACTTAGCTATAAAGAAGATATATCATTTATGGTACTAGAAAATGTATTTGAATAACCACAGTTCTTATTTGTTTTGCCATCTGCCTTGAGCGGTAGCTCGTAATACCTTTTTGCCCAGTCTAGGGTCTATCTTGCCCAGTCCAGGGTCTACTATGCCCAGTCCAGGGCTACATACTTACCGTCCAGTCTAGGGTCTTATCTTAATTACCAACACAAGTACCGACATTTGCTATCACAACATATATAATCCATATTCTAAAACAGCAACAGGTTAATAGACATGTGATTATTATCTTTCTTTATCTTTTGTGATTTCTTGCTAGATAGCTTTAAGCAAACAACTTACACAAACATGAACCAAATTATTTTGTTAAGCGTGAAGATTAAATGATGGAAGAACCAACACCACTCATATTTATCTGAAGGAACTTTTCAACATGATCTCATAGCCTTCTGAATTGATCCTTCGGCATAACCCGAGTCCAACTAGCTTTCTTCGAGCCGACCCAGCCATCATAGTGCACCTTGCGGAACGGGGCACTGCAATATATACCACTCAGAAAAAGTTTCGTCCTCGAAACTTAAAACCAAACTCATCCAACTTTCTCAACCAAATTCTCAAGCAACTCTTCATCTAGCTCTGTGTCTACATCCCATAATAACACTTGCTTAATTTAGCATCTTGCCAAAATATGCCGATTAATACGAAGGACTAATCCCATAATCTCTTTCCTTGTCCAAACTCATGTATGTCCATTTTAACCCACCTTGTTTCTCATCGCAGCTCCATTTGAATTCAGCCTACCACTTAGCCTGGATCGTACAACACATTTTAGGAGCCCCAAAGTATGGTGTACTCAACCAATGCCAATGGTTAGAGAAATCAAACGGCTATCGATGCAACTTTATCCCAATATGCGGATCATTTTACTGCGCTCAACCGATCCGTTCCGTAGCCATCATTTCCATAACTCTTTCAAGTTCTTGGGTCATCTCTTTGGTCATTCCCGTCATTGTCCTTCTAACAAAATTCTTCCCATCGCACAACTTGTATAACCAAGTTTCTGTCTAACCATTTCCAATATTTGTTTATATCCTTTCGATCCCACATGTGCCAAATCCTTTTGAACTCCTCTTACGGTCTGTATCAATGATATTAATTTCGGATAACCATGCTCCTTCAATCTGTAACTATTCAGGCAACATGGACTATCCACAGTAGACTATTCATCCCAACACTTAATTTCTGCCAAACTTGAGGGACAATGTTCTGAACCAACGAAATTTGTGATTTCCAACAAACTTTTTTAAATACAACTTTCCATCCTTCCCAAAATACCTTTTAGTTTACTCTCATTCAAATCTTTGTCAATTTCTCCATCTCAGTGTCATTACTATCCAATGAATCCAGAGTTCCCATCGGACTATGTTCTAGTCCATATTTACAATTCGATGAAACATACTAGTAACAATCCCATCGACACAAAATTCTATCTTGTTGTTGTACGTTTCCTTTATTCCAACTCGATATTCCAACATTCCGATGTAATTCCAACCAACTAAACACATTTCTCCATCTGTCATTCCGTCGAAGGCAACCAATCTATTTTCCCAAACCGTCAATTCTAACTTGTTTCATCTTTCCGACAGCACCCATTCCGATTCTCAAACCAACTATCTATCACATGCTTACTCCCAACGCGTACTACACAAATATCTCTGATGCTACAAAACACAGGCAATACCGATAGGGTCATCCTATGAGTCTCCAACGATCAACTTAACTTTTGGTCAAGCCTCTATAGTTTAGCTACACTAACAACTAAACATATGCATTATAGGTAACTCACTTAATATAGACGGCTGCTAGGGCATTACATATCTATTGTCTTAGGGACAACCAACCCAACCAATCTGAGGGACTCTACCCACTCTCTGAACGTACTCTCTCTTTCTTAATGATTGATGCACCATAGTCGTTTACCCTCGACCAATACTATCCATCCATCACTCTAGGGTCAAGTCTCTATTTCAACACTCTTTTCTTAAGGGGCGACAACAAACCAACTAAGGAACTCGATCTTAGTCGATAAGCAACATTTCAATCCTACATCCGATAATCTAGGGTCATGTCTATTGTCCGATAATCATTTTCCCTGGTTCAATCATCCAACCATCTAATTCTAGACTCATCCTAAAATCGACGAAGTCAATTCCTTAACTTCAATATCCCAATTTCGAATCCATCATGTAACTTTTGATAAATTATTCCAAAATTGCTAGTTTGTCATTCTCGAACCCATACTCATATGCTCACTCCAAACTGTATTCTCTTATCGAATCCAAGTTTCATGCTATTTGATCCCGTTCCTTTTAACCGGACAACTATTCCGAATACACACATATTCGGCTTATTAATTCAACTTGTCCATCATTTAAAATATTTGCTCTTGATTCTTCCAACATATTAGCAATTCATATGCCTTCTTTGTCCAACACCATCTGGATCAATTTATTTGCATATTCTAATTATCGGTCATACCCCCATCTAACGATCATCCAGCTTCAACAATTATACCATTCAAATCATTATGACAAGGTCATACTCATACTTCAAATTTGATACATCCGGTTCGTTAATCGATTGCTATCTGTGCGCCCAATCTTTCTACCGACAATAGTTATCCCAAGTTTTCATCCAACTTGCTATATCTCAAACTTTATTTGTATCCCATTGTTCACCATCTCATAGAAACTTTCTTATAAATTTGCACCAAGTACTCTCGTCTAATCCGACGGGTCTATAAACTGGTCCACCAGTATTCATGCAACTAACATTTCTAGGGCCAATATTTCTTATTTTGTGACACATCTCGATTCTTCGAGTTCATGCACATGTATCCAACTGTTCATCACCATCAAGAACATTCCTATATCGTTGGTACTATCTTGAACTAGGTATGTATTACATTACACACCTGAGGTCAAGGGAACCGTTCTCCAAAACTCTTGTTTCATCTGTAACCGTTCTATATAATTCTCATATGCCACGAAGACATTTTATCCAACGTAAAGTTTCTATCCGACCAAATACAAGTTTTCCAGTCAGTATACGGTCCGCATTATTTTCTCCATGAGTCTCCGATAGTGTACCTCACTATCGCTATCGAAACCAAACTTTTTACCCAACTGGTTCAAGCCACCATCTGAATCTATCATACGTTATGCCGCTATTCCCAACCAAGGAATTCATGTTGTATATTTTCTAATATCTCATTATCCTTTGAGTCTCTTGCAACAATATAATTAACCATCCCGACACGCAATCGGTTATCGATATCCGTCGCACTTGTTCCAATCGTTATTCGTAATTGTTTAAGCTCTCATCACCGTTCAATACCCGTGTTCCAACTGAAATACTATTCCAACATGACATCCATCTGACTGATTTTACATCACTGTCTAATCTTTATGTAACTTATATCGTTGTTCCCAACCGAGGCATTTCTGTATGCTTTACATTATCCAACATATAGATTTCTATCCACCATCTATTATAGATCATATGAATTCAACTTATCAAGGGATATTCGAGTCACATAACCACATAGCATACTTTTCTCCATTGCTTGGTTCCAACTCAAAAATTCTATCTGCCTGTCCGCTCTGCGCTCTACAACAGGACCACCGCGCTCAGCAACGGGATCATGGCAATAAACGATATACCACTCAGGAACCAAGCCATTTCTATAAATTTTTGTTCTTGTACCGATTTAACTTTTGTACCAAGCTATCCTTCCCTTGGTGGCTCTGCCGACCACAAATACCAGGCTACTATCCCCTTTTGAAACATAACCAAGCCTACGTGCTGATCAACTCAATCGCTGTTGATTCTATCACTGATGTTACTGTCCACTTCTCCCTTGGCGTACCATACCGGTACCCACTACTGATTGCCACCAATCAATCATTTTCTCTGAATCCCACTGACAAACATCAATTACAGACTACTGGTTTATTAATGCATCGTTCATTGTTGGTATTTTTAGGCATCATTACTATCAATAAATTCTATAATGGCATAGCATATATTTAGACTTATTGTCACGTCCCGGTCCCAAAATACCGAGGGACTAGCCACGTGACAATGGCCAGCAGCACACACCAATGGGCAAACCCAATTTAATGGACCCATTAGAGTATACTTAAGCTGTAAAACAACAATATATAGGTCTACGATACAGGTCACAGTCTAATTCTAATCTCATCCACAGAAGGTAATCACAGATCAAATGCTAGAATAATCAAAATAAAATATAATCTAACAAGTCTCAATAAAAAGTGTCTCGGGGAACAACCCGAGAATAAGTTTAATAGAATAATCCTAGAGACAGGAAATAAAGTAACTAGAATAAAGAAATAACTGAGTATATAAAGCAAATACTCAGAAGAAATCATCTGGCACGACCTCGTCCTCTGGTGCTTGTACGGCTCCAGTGTATGCTCCTGTCCCGTATACCTCGGGATAGATCTCCTCTGCTATACCTGGGGACATAATCCGGATCCAGGTCCTCAGGGGACATAACAAGAATAACTCAAGCCAAAATAAATGCAGTATATGAAATGAATCAATAGGTTAAACTATGTAACCAGCTATGTGATATGCAAATGAGAGCATTAATCATACTCAGGCTGAGACTACTATAGGCTCTGTGTCGGGGAAACCCATAGCAGCATTTTCTCGAAGGGCCAGTAAATGTGCCAAAGCACTGTGTCAGAGTCTAAGGCACCTCCAGATAACTATATATATATATAATATAATCATCCTTGAGTATGGTAAGTCTTTCCCTACATAATGTAATCATACATCTCATGTCTATGACACGCAAGATCATATCTGCAGCAAGTTATATGATAGCTCTGGATATAAAAGTCTGTCTTGAATCCTGTAACCTATACAGAATCACCATGAATGACTCAAGAAGATTCTGTCTTATGAACAGTGTCAGGTGTCCTATGGTATGACGTACTTGATAATGCAAGCACGAAGATATATAGGGTCACGATATCAATCTCTAGGTGACATTATACAACTCCGCGTACAACGTTGGCACCCGAATATTATCCGGACGCTAAGAAATGTCATGCGGTCCTAGGTTGAACAGATATATCAAGAGTATATATATATATGTACAAAGAACTCAAACAAATACTATAATAGGAATCACTGCAAGCTGGCAAGGTACACTTGCCTGGTGTTTAGATTCCAACAGTTGCTTCGGTATTCGTGGGGTCTTCAAGTACTCCTTCGGTTGCTAAAATAAATACTACCATCATGTTCAGAAGATATCAAATAGCTAGAATTGGCTGTCCATAAGTCCAATTTGGACACAAGGGCAAAAAGTGACAGTTTCTGGTCAAAGTGGGGTCAATATGTGGCCCGCTTCGCACCGAAAAATGTGCCAGAGACAGTTCTCCAAATTTGTCAAACTTAGTGTCTACAAGTCCAGAACGATAATACGAATCCAACGGAATGTACAGAACTGGATTCTGATGAGCCGGTCACAAAATTGCCCGTCAAGTGGAGACGTGGGGCCCACAATACGGAATTTTGTCAACGTTCTCAGAATCGAACCAAACTTGGGTCACATGACCAAAAAAATGCTACGAATCCGATGGCACAAGTTTTTTTTTGAAACGACGAGCACATACGGAGTTACAATGAGTTTCAGAATAGGGCCGATACGGAGTGTTGTCGACGGATACGCGTTGATTCCGGTGTGCACGCACATCCAAATCAACTTTCGCAAAATTTTACACGTCCGTATTAACGGTGCGCACCTTTTGGTAAATTTGCACACGACCAAGTTGCGTCATTTTGCGGGGCGCACCCAGTTCCGGGAAAAAATAGGTTTTTAAATAACAAAGTTTTTGATCATTTTCACCCTCAAATAAAATACAATCTACAATACTATAAATTAAACTAATTACAGGATTTAAAACTTGGTTATAAGGTCTAAATTATTGTTCAAGTAGATTTTAGAAATAGTTAATAGTTTGCACGCAAAACGGTTGTGAACTTGCGAGTTCGGGACAATTTTTGAATTTTTAGAAATGGGGTTTTTTTTCTTATTTTTGCGTCGCTGTTTGCGACCGACACAAGATGCGATACCCCGAACGAATTATACGAGTTTCGAGAGGGTCATGTGGTCTATGCGTAGGATTCGACAGAACAGAAATTGGATCAACGTACAGGAAGATACGAGGCTGGGAAGGGGTATACCTCGCTGTTCGTGAACTGGGAGGTGCGGCGTGGCACGGCGGCGACGGCGGCGATGTTGCTGTGCTGCGACGGTGCTGGGCTGCTCGGGGAGGGTCATCGCCGGCGGCAGGGTCTTGGCGGCGGGAGCTCGGGGTGGGCCGGCGGAGTCGGGGTGGGGGTTGGCGGTGGTGGCTGCGGTGTAGGGTGTCACGCCCCAGTCCCAAAATACCGAGGGACTGGAAGCGTGATTATGGCCAGCAGCATGTACCGATGAACAACCCAATTTAATGGATCCATCGGACATACTTAAGCTGTATAACATCAGTCAGGGTTTACTAATCTCATCCACAGATATAAGATAGCAACATCATCAAATAAAATATTTAAACAACAACAGTCAAAGTAAATAAATCGGAGAACAATCCGATATTAAGTCTGTTACACAAGTTCTCAAAGACAGGAATTTAAAGAGTTCAATTGAACAGGAATAGAGTTTATTGGCCATCAGACTGAGCATGGCGAAGCAATTGTTCAAGAGAAGTCCTCTGCTATCACCTCGTCTTCAGGTTCAGGTACTGCTCCGAGTAGTGCCCCTGTTCCGTACACCTCAGGGTAGCTCTCGTCTGCTATAACTGGAGAACAAAACCAGGTCCTCAGCGGGACGTAACAAGGTACAGAAGAATATGAGCCATAATACAGTGAATGAGCATGCAAGTCAACCAAAATGTTAAACACAAGAGAAGCAAAATAATTTAATAAGTCTAAGACAGTGGCATGCCGATGTTGCTATCAAACAATTCCGGGTAAATAATTAAAACCAGCTAAGTGATCATGCAAGTGAGAGTTATTATTCATACTCAGGCTGAGACTACTACAGGATCAGTGACAAGAAACCATAGCAGTGTTTTCTCGAAGGGCCAGTACAGGTGCCAAAGCTCTGTGTCAGAGACTAGGACACTTCCAGATAACCAGATATATATATAATATAATCAGCCTTGATATGGTAATACTCTCCCCACCCAATGAATCTCACGTCACAGATCTCAATGTTCATGTTACGCAAGATTGAAACTAATGCAGTCAGTCATTTATTAAGTTCTAAAGCTTAAATCATAAAATCTATATCTTATACAAACCCCCCTTGAATAATCAGGAAGATTCTGTATCATGCTTGTGTCAGGTGTCCTGGGGATAATTTACTTGATAGGGCAAGTACCACAGTCACAAAAATTAGAGCAAGAGATTCAAAATGAATTAAATACTGCATTTAATGGCAAGGTACACTTGCCTGGATTTTCGGCTCCAAATGTTGCTCTGGCTTCAGCTGGATTTCCAAGCAGCACTCCGGTTGCTGAAATAGACATCACCATCAGGTCCAGAACATATCAATCAGCTAGGAACGCCTGTCCTTGAGTCCAATTTGGAGACAAGGGCAAAAACGTCATTTTCGGGTCAAGGCGGAGTCCAAATGTGGGCCGCTTTGCACCAAAAAACGCGCCAGGGTCAAAGGTCTCAAAAACAGTCCAACTTAGTGTCAACAGGTCAGGAACGATGATACGAACCCAACGGAACTTCCAGAATTGGATTCCGATGAGCCGTTCTCAAAATCGCCCGTCGAGTGGAGCTTGTGGGGCCCACGACACACGATTTTGTCAACGTTATCAGAATCGAACCAAACTTGACCCACAGGACCAGCGTATTGCTACGAGTCCGATGGCGCAAGTTTCGTCTCGATCTGACTAGTGTACACTAAGTTACAGCGAGAATCAGAAGGGTCGGATACGGGACGTTGTCCGCGGATACGCACTGATTCCGGTGTGCACGCACATCCAAATCAGCTTCTGCGAAAACCCGCACGTCCGTATCAACGACGCTGACGTAT
This sequence comes from Iris macrosiphon, assembly GCA_036927795.1. Classification (NCBI taxonomy): domain Eukaryota; kingdom Viridiplantae; phylum Streptophyta; class Magnoliopsida; order Asparagales; family Iridaceae; genus Iris; species Iris macrosiphon. The sequence continues at coordinate 223,093,486 of JAYESA010000006.1, forward strand.
CGGTGAAGACCGTACGTGACCAAGTCGTTCCGTTTGGCGGGGCGTACTCGATTCCGGGGTGAAACAGGGTCTAATTTTTCCTGTTTTTGGATCGCGGGGTGCGATCACCACAGGACGCGATGCCCCGAACGGTTTATCCGGGCACCGAGAGGGTCACGCAGGGTTCGCAACACAATTTACGGAACTGAATTCCGAGCTACGAGGAGGAAATTATGGGTACCTGAAGTGGTCCGAGAAACCGAATTCAAATCGTGTCCGACACGCGATTTAATGTGTCCGAGTCCACTGTTAGGGTTTACTGTGCTCCTGGTCTTCTGTGTCCACCCGTGTCTCCGCTGTGTCCACGTCTGAGGCTCGCTGGAGCTCCGCCGGGGCTGCGTCGAGGAGCGGGGACGGCTCGCTGCGGGTGACGTCGCCGGAGTCTGGGTCGAGGAGTCGGGGTGCGGGGACTGGAGGCTGAGCCTAGGGCTTCAGGCGGCCGGAGGCTTCTGGGGATAGCTCTGGTGGCGGGTGGAGGGAGGCCGGGTTCGTCGGGGACGGCGAGCGGGGCTGCCACAGCGGCGAGGCGGAGTAGTCTAGGGTTACGGCGAGGTCACGGCGGGGAGGAGGGTTTCTGCGGCGAGGCGGATTATATAGAGGAGAGCGGGGAGCTGGTGGGGCGGCCGGTGAGCGGGGAGAGGAGGCGGAGCGTCGTCGGTTAGGGTAGGGGAGGAGGCTGGGTAGGCGAGGAGGCGACGGCGGCGGCCGTTCCGGCGGCGGGAGGCGAGGAGTCGGGCAGAGGAGGTTGGGGGAGAAGGGTATTCGGGTTCGCGGGTCTGCGGGTGAGCGGGTTTGTCGGACCCGACCCGACCCGGTCGGGAGCGGGCTGGGCTAGGTTGGTGGGCTGGGCCGGCTAATGGGCTGCTGGGTATTGGGCTGGGCCAAATTCAATTTAAAAAAATAAATAATTAACCCAATTTAATGATTAATTAATTAAAATTAATAAGAATAGTTTTTTAGGTGTTTAAAAATCCATCCGGGGTCCAATAAATTCCCGGAAAATTACCCTATGTCTAGTTTTTTTATTTTACACCATAAAATATTATTTACATAATATTTTAACAATATTTATTATCATTTAAAAATTCATTGAATAATTATAACACTGGTATTTAATTACAGGAAAATTCCAGAAAATCTCAGAAAATTGTGATAAATCCAATTTTTAAATTTATGAAAATCAGGGGGATTACAATATACCCCCCTTAAGAGGATTGCGTCCTCGCAATCAAAGAATAACCGGTCAACAGAGATGACTCGGTTACAAATTTTATTTGAATCATAATGCAATAAGAAAATCAAGGTTCAGGGCTTGAATACATAGGAAAAATCATTTCCCTAAGTAGAAACTATGCAATTTCCCAAATGTGGGAAATCTAGAAAATTACTGTTTTAGAAAACTAGGTTATCTTTTCAAAATTTATCAGGTTAACAATTCTAAGTTATTATCAAGTTCAAAATTACTATGTTAATACTAAGTTAGCAATTGTTAGCAAGTTAAAATTATCAAGTTTTAAGGTTATCAGGTCAAGTCTGGGGTCACGAACCAGCAGGCACGAACTAAACAATGCTAGAAACGGAACAACTATATAAGACTTACTCGCATTAGCAACTCCTTGGTTCTGCACGTCTCCCACAGTCATTGCAAAAACTTGGCCACGTCCTTGAAGTGGTGCTCTTAGCTGTTGCTGGGGTTGCTGGTAGGGTGCTGCTTGATGTGCCAAGGGTGGCCTTGGTTGTTGTCCTCCTGGTGCTGGTAGAGCTTGTTGGTTCGCCCTTGGTGCTTCCCTACGATCAGGGCAGTCCTTCACTGCATGCTGTCTGGATCCGCAACCTAAGCACAGTCCGTGCTTACGTCTACACTCCTTCTCAACATGGCCTATTTTGCCGCAGTAATAACAAGTAGGAAGAGCCAGGGTTTTGGATGCAGATCCCTGTGGTGCTTGATGCAGATGAGGTTTCTTGGCAGCTTCTCCATTGTTTGCTCTGGCTGGTACTGATGTGGAAGGCCTCTTCAGACTGGTTTCTCTCCTGGTGACGCGTTCCATGCATCGAGCTGCAGCAAGGACGTCCGTGTACGAAGTTGGTGCGACAGATCCAATCAGTTTCTGCAGTTCGATGTTGAGTCCGTCGAAAAACTTCTCGGCCTTCTCTACTTCTGTCGGGATCAAGGTAGGAGCGAAGCGACTCAGACGAATGAACTCGGCGTTGTACTCTTCCACCGTCATAGCTTCCTGAGTGAGGCGATTGAACTTGTCCCTCAGTTCTGATCGAGCGATAGCAGGTATGTACATCTCCTGGAAGAGTCTGGAGAACTCTTCCCAAGTAACTCGGTCTGGTCCGAGCCTGGTCTCTTCGGATAGCCACCAGTGATGAGCATTGTCCGTCAATTGCATTCTGACGGCAGTCATCCAACGATCTTGGGGAAGCTCAGCTGCTTCTAATTGATGCCGAATGTTGGTGAGCCATTCATGCACTTCTGTTGGTCCCTCCTTGCCAGAGAAAGTACGGGGCTTCAGTTGGCGGAAGTCTGTGATAGAGCCCGTCGGATGTCGTCTAGCTGGTAGGTTGGCCTGCTCCAGTGCATTTACTAGACTGTTCCTCAAGTACTCAGCTTCGCGACGTTGGGCTTCAGTTTGGACTTGTTGCTGAGCTTGTAACATTGCGTAGAACATCTGGAACATCTGCTGTCCGTCCATTGCTTGGCCTGGTGGAAATACAGGCATCTGAGGAGTGAACTGGGGCGGAGGTGGAATATCATCACGCCAAAATCGGGAAGATTGCGGATCTGCTTGTCTGCTTCGGTGAGTAGAGGAATCTCCACTCAACAGCGTCACTTCATCTTCTCCGTAAGTGACTTCAGCACCTACTGGTGTTCTTGCTGGTGTTCCGTCATTTGTTTGTGAATCCATTTCTCTGCATCAAAATAAACTATAAGAGGCGCACAGGAATCAAGGCAAGATGCAAATTCAAAAATGAATACGATACAGATATCAAGAACGTTTGCAAGCAAGTGGATGAGATCCTAAAAACTTATCTTATTCTTATTGCAGGCCTGTTCGGTCCCTAAGTTGAAACCGAACAATTTAGTCGTTGACCTGCATGGGCCACCACAAAAACCATGTCACGCCCCAGTCCCAAAATACCGAGGGACTGGAAGCGTGATTATGGCCAGCAGCATGTACCGATGAACAACCCAATTTAATGGATCCATCGGACATACTTAAGCTGTATAACGTCAGTCAGGGTTTACTAATCTCATCCACAGATATAAGATAGCAACATCATCAAATGAAATATTTAAACAACAACAGTCAAAGTAAATAAATTGGAGAACAATCCGATATTAAGTCTGTTACACAAGTTCTCAAAGACAGGAATTTAAAGAGTTCAATTGAACAGGAATAGAGTTTATTGGCCATCAGACTGAGCATGGCGAAGCAATTGTTCAAGAGAAGTCCTCTGCTATCACCTCGTCTTCAGGTTCAGGTACTGCTCCGAGTAGTGCCCCTGTTTCGTACACCTCAGGGTAGCTCTCGTCTGCTATAACTGGAGAACAAAACCAGGTCCTCAGCGGGACGTAACAAGGTACAGAAGAATACGAGCCATAATACAGTGAATGAGCATACAAGTCAACCAAAATGTTAAACACAAGAGAAGCAAAATAATTTAATAAGTCTAAGACAGTGGCATGCCGATGTTGCTATCAAACAATTCCGGGTAAATAATTAAAACCAGCTAAGTGATCATGCAAGTGAGAGTTATTATTCATACTCAGGCTGAGACTACTACAGGATCAGTGACAAGAAACCATAGCAGTATTTTCTCGAAGGGCCAGTACAGGTGCCAAAGCTCTGTGTCAGAGACTAGGACACTTCCAGATAACCAGATATATATATAATATAATCAGCCTTGATATGGTAATACTCTCCCCACCCAATGAATCTCACATCACAGATCTCAATGTTCATGTTACGCAAGATTGAAACTAATGCAGTCAGTCATTTATTAAGTTCTAAAGCTTAAATCATAAAATCTATATCTTATACAAACCCCCCTTGAATAATCAGGAAGATTCTGTATCATGCTTGTGTCAGGTGTCCTGGGGATAATTTACTTGATAGGGCAAGTACCACAGTCACAAAAATTAGAGCAAGAGATTCAAAATGAATTAAATACTGCATTTAATGGCAAGGTACACTTGCCTGGATTTTCGGCTCCAAATGTTGCTCTGGCTTCAGCTAGATTTCCAAGCAGCACTCCGGTTGCTGAAATAGACATCACCATCAGGTCCAGAACATATCAATCAGCTAGGAACGCCTGTCCTTGAGTCCAATTTGGAGACAAGGGCAAAAACGTCATTTTCGGGTCAAGGCGGGGTCCAAATGTGGGCCGCTTTGCACCAAAAAATGCGCCAGGGTCAAAGGTCTCAAAAACAGTCCAACTTAGTGTCAACAGGTCAGGAACGATGATACGAACCCAACGAAACTTCCAGAATTGGATTCCGATGAGCCGTTCTCAAAATCGCCCGTCGAGTGGAGCTTGTGGGGCCCACGACACACGATTTTGTCAACGTTCTCAGAATCGAACCAAACTTGACCCACAGGACCAGCGTATTGCTACGAGTCCGATGGCGCAAGTTTCGTCTCGATCTGACTAGTGTACACTAAGTTACAGCGAGAATCAGAAGGGTCGGATACGGGGCGTTGTCCGCGGATACGCACTGATTCCGGTGTGCACGCACATCCAAATCAGCTTCTGCGAAAACCCGCACGTCCGTATCAACAACGCTGACGTATCGGTAAAGACCGTACGTGACCAAGTCGTCCCGTTTGGCGGGGCGTACTCGATTCCGGGGTAAAACAGGGTCTAATTTTTCCTGTTTTTGGATCGCGGGGTGCGATCACCACAGGACGCGATGCCCCGAACGGTTTGTCCGGGCACCGAGAGGGTCACGCAGGGTTCGCAACACAATTTACGGAACTGAATTCCGAGCTACGAGGAGGAAATTATGGGTACCTGAAGTGGTCCGAGAAACCGAATTCAAATCGTGTCCGACACGCGATTTAATGTGTCCGAGTCCACTGTTAGGGTTTACTGTGCTCCTGGTCTTCTGTGTCCACCCGTGTCTCCGCTGTGTCCACGTCTGAGGCTCGCTGGAGCTCCGCCGGGGCTGCGTCGAGGAGCGGGGACGGCTCGCTGCGGGTGACGTCGCCGGAGTCTGGGTCGAGGAGTCGGGGTGCGGGGACTGGAGGCTGAGCCTAGGGCTTCAGGCGGCCGGAGGCTTCTGGGGATAGCTCTGGTGGCGGGTGGAGGGAGGCCGGGTTCGTCGGGGACGGCGAGCGGGGCTGCCACAGCGGCGAGGCGGAGTAGTCTAGGGTTACGGCGAGGTCACGGCGGGGAGGAGGGTTTCTGCGGCGAGGCGGATTATATAGAGGAGAGCGGGGAGCTGGTGGGGCGGCCGGTGAGCGGGGAGAGGAGGCGGAGCGTCGTCGGTTAGGGTAGGGGAGGAGGCTGGGTAGGCGAGGAGGCGACGGCGGCGGCCGTTCCGGCGGCGGGAGGCGAGGAGTCGGGCAGAGGAGGTTGGGGGAGAAGG